>OX376183.1:2400000-3000000 GCA_947363495.1 Euzophera pinguis
AAGACGCAATACAATTCCATACAATACAAATACTCTTTATAAAAAATGGTACAAATGCAGTTATCGCTAGAGCGATCTCATCCAGATGCATTTGCTTCTGAATGAAAAGGATAAGATCATTAAGAAGCCGTAGCATATAAATAACGGAAATTAGCTGACAAGGTGAATAATAAATTATTTCGGACATACGGTACCCGCGTCAAACTTGTAATTACTTAGGATAACTGTAGGCCTCTGTAGACGGACACATACTCGTAATTACTTGGCGAATTATGTAGATGGTCTGGGAGTATTTTTTATACAAATAATGTATGTTAATCTATTCCTCTTAACTTCATGGCGGATTCGTCACTTCCGGGCTTCGAAGCTATTCATACAATTTCATACGGCTTGGAATCTTAACTGGGTAAATGCTATGATGAAGATTTTGCTAAAAAATAACACCTGGGCTCCTAAGGGACCTATTGAGGAAGTAATTAGGTGATCATTATTACAACGTTATTCTTTAACTTGGTAACTTATTAAACAACTAGCTGTTTCTCGCAGCTCCGCCTGCGTCAAAAAGTAGCCTATGTTTGACCACGGGTCTTCAACTATATTCATACTTAATTTCATCAAAATCTGTTCAGCGGTTTGGCCGTGAAAGCGTAACAGACAGACTTTCGCATTTATAATATTAGTATGGATATGGATAGTATGGAAGTATGGATTTAGAATTTTTAGAAAAATATGTAACTAATAAAGGAAAGCTTTGGTAAAAAGAGGAGGTTTTGTACAATTCCTATCAGGGATAAGTCCGCCTCTTGTTGTTTGTTTGTTTGTAATATCTTTATTGTACAAAATAAAACAAATAATTTACATACACAAGCATGAAAAAACAATAAGTACAATGGCGGACGTATCCCACTTAGGGATCTCTTACAGTCAACCAGTGTTAGTTGTGTTCTATTTTGTTGTAACAATGTTCTTTCTGAACAATAAAGTTTTTATCTACATACATACATACAATTTAGTATTTAATAAAATCTTGGTGCAATTAAGTGTTCATTTATTCTAAGGCCATAAGTGTCTTACGCATAAAGTTTTATGTGAATGCCGGACTAAAGACTCATGTAGGATTTAACTGTGACTAGTGTGAGCTCGTATGGCGATGTCCAGCTTTATAAGAGAGGTACCTCCACCCTACAGAAGACCGCAGCCAAATAACACTGTGATGCAGTGTTGTGTTCCTGCTGGTGAGTAGGGTCGCCAGGCTCCAGAGGGGTCGCTGTGCTGATAGCGGACAGGTCGGCAACGTGCTCGTGACATCTCCGGTGTCTCCGGTGGGCCGTACGCCTGTTTGGCTACTTAGTTGTATAAAAAAAAAATGACACGGGTCATTTGAGGCACGGTACAAGTGCTATATGTCGCATTCCGAGTCTTAACTTTATATGGTAAGGCTTTTATATTTGAATTGGAATTTAAATTTGCCACATAGGACACGCTAAAAAGTCAGGGGTATTATTTCCAAGCATCTGTCCGATGGCTTGGATACATAGCACCCGCGTACCCGTGTACGCGAGCCCGACTTATCCGAGCTGCTACTGAGTCAACCCATCCGAGTCAGTAGCATCCTAGTACCTCATCCTTTCCCCAAACTCAAACACTTCCCACCCTTCCTTAGCTTAAGAATACTTCCGATGGGCAGCAGCGTCGGAAGTACTATATAGCCGCTGAAACTGCGCTCGCCAACCCGCCTGCCAATTACTGGGGAGGCCCAAGTCCAGCAGTGGACTGATTGAGGCTGAAACGACGACGACATGAAATTTCTACCCCATATTATTTCTGGAATTTGTCGAGAGAGAGGTAGAAATCAACGTCACAATCATCAAGATAAGAGACGATGACCATCTTAAACAATACCGAGATATAATTATAAAATAATCCAAGGGAATTAAAGGATTATTGTTAATTAAAATTTTGATCTAATTAAACAAAGAGGCTTAGCGGAACTTCGTCATTTGCCGCTTGTCAAGGCGCAGTTCCGAGAGACGCGACTAATCTAGCTTTTCACAAAAGTATTTGAAACTTTGTGTATTTAAATGTAACTCAGTCTATTAGTTTTATGATTGCAGTGGAACGCTCAGGTATTTTTTACTGAAAAAAATAGTTACTACTGTCTAATTTTTCACTACTGTAGACTCAAGTTGACTTTACTACAATAGTTTTTGTACAGGTAAGTGCGACTGCTCACAATACTGCTGATTCATGTCATAAGGCCAATATAATTATATACTACATTTTCTTAAGTCCCAATCATTGGTGCCAGCCGATACATGGAGTTTAAGACAAATTAAAAAGGATAACACATTTTTCAACACTCGAAATTTTAGGACGCATCATTCGGATTTTTTCGCCATTAAAGGATTTCAGTTCCTACTAGGGTCTGCGAGTTTTTTTACAAAACAAAGAAGTATCCTTTTGCATGCCGTTAGCTTGAGATCAAAAAATATTTTTTTTAATAGAATTATGCGAACAAAAGCAACAATTGTAGCCGCGTTCGTAACCGCACCTTATCCCATTATAGACATTTCAAAACACCTGAACCCTAGTTTATCTTCCCTTGGGAATACAAATATCCCTTGTTATACTGTTCACTAGAGCAATTAAATTTATTATATTAATCCGCAGTACGAGATTGTACGATTTTGTTTTGTATTTTAATCTATGTACACTGTTCAGTTGAGCTGTGTGGAATATTGGAGTGTCCCCCGTGCGCAACTATTCGCATTTAAGTATTTATAGTTGGGCAACAGGGAAACAGTACTTACTCAGTACTATAAGATTCAAATCCCAAAAAAAGAGGTCTATGTTGTGAAGATACTTTTAACAATAGATTTAGTTGTACTACAACGTTATATTGTGTATTTTTAACTCTGCCACCACCCCCAAACAAGAGATTTCTTGTTGGAAGAGAGAAGAGAAACTCTTCTTTTGGCTACTTCACTACGTTTAAAGGCCTTTCGAACTCCTTTTAATCGTTTTTAAAAGTTTAAAAAAATTTTTAAACGCGTAAATGCAATTTCGCGTGTTTGACAATACATTAAGTGGCATGAGGCATTAATTGATCTTTTGCGATTTTGGTGATTTCGTTCATCAAAATGTTGAAATGTAGAGCACATACAAATAAAGATGTAAGAAAAATATGAATGATAACTGCAAAGTTTTACACTATTATCGGCTTCACTTTGTAACTTTGCGGTGCGTCATCCGCCTATTCCTCACATCCATGTCTTACGCAATACAATATTTATAACATTTCAGGAATTGTTTTACGAGCTGTCTTTTTTCTAGAACGGAGAAAACAAAAAAATGTCTACCACATTAGACATACCAACTCCGCTGAAAAACAATGGGATATTATTAAAGGAGAATGTCAAAATTTAACCGAAAATAAGTTTTGAAATTGTTTATTTTTTTTAAAAATACATATGCCATTATCTTCTTTATTCTTGCATGTATTCCTAGTTACGTCGTCAGCTTACGCTTCGGAGCCTAGGGTACGCTGTAAGTCATGGTCCTAGATTTAGCGCAACTGGTTATTACAATGGAGCGACTGCCATCTGACCTCCGTAACCTTTTGTACAGGGAAACCAGACAAACATGAATATGACCCGAAGTGTTTTAGTGGCCAACACTGTCAGAATTTTTCAAGTTGCCTAAAGGCATCTGACACAGCCTCACGACTGCTATCTATCGATAACAACCGGGACCAACGGCTTATCGTGCCTTCCGAAGCACGGAAGAGCTTGAGATAGAAAGTGCTACTAAATGGCGATCAATCCAATAGTGGTCGCGTCTCGCCGTCGCTTAACACGCGCATTTGCAACCGACTATCGAGCTCCTCTGATATGCCGTTATAGTTTATAATATTGATTTGTACTCTGACTTTAATTCTAAGAAGTTGGGTTTTGAGCTGTTTTATGGATTCTGACTGAAACGCTTTCATAATACTTATAGAAGTAAAATGGTTTGGACGTCGTTTCAAATAACCATCAGTAAAGGTAAAGGGTCTTAGAAATATTTTTACGACCTTCTCGGAGCATCTTATATTACCGTAAAAATGTATTACTTAAGTCAAGTCGGTAGGCTTTTTAGGTTAGGATTTATCCTAACAATTTAGTTATTCTGCTAGACATAAAAGTCCATTAGTGTTATTCGCATAAATTTGATTATTTCCGCCCGTTGCACTACATAAAAGTAGGTTATATAAAAAATAAAATAAACAAATTAATTTATTTTGCGTTTTCCTTTCTTTCGACACTGTTTTATTTTACGAATGTATTTTAACATTCTCCTTTATCCAAGGGTCAAACCTTAAATCCCAGAAAACTTCAATAAAATATACTTGTGATGTCATTTCCGAATGTCCTTATTAATTTATTAAATAATTAATTATTTCCAAATTTTTGTTTATGAATAAAATCTGCCGAACTGAATTTAAAGGAAGTGACGTCATATCAAACATCTAAAATAATAATACACACATAAAACACGAAATCAATCCCAACGAACAACCTGAAAACTGTAAAGTACACTTAAACTAAACTATTATTAAAAAAACAACATATTTCAGCCATAAACCATCTAAATACATCAACAACTTTGAACAGCTCTGCTTTCCGTACTTACTGTTTTTTTTTTTAATTTTATGCATATTTATTTACATGTGACATACTCAATTTAAGCAAAAAGTTGCATATTTTGTATTATTATTTCCGTTGTAAGTACATCTAAATTAAATCTATGGTTACTTCAATTATTAAAAAAAACCTATTTCAAATTACCTGAATGTTTTGAAATAATTTAGGAGAAGAATTTATTCATAAGCCCCACGTCCATTACGGAGCAGAGTTGAGCCGCACCGACTCTCTCGTGAGTCGCTCCCGTAGTATATTTTGTATGAAACCGCGTCGACGCGGGCGACTCGGTGTTCCTACTTTTTTTAATATTTAGAACGTATTTTAAAATTTGCTCATACTTTAACGTATTCCTATTTCAAAATACCTTAATAATTGTTCCAACTCTGTCATTTAAACAAGGAATATTTCTGACATTCCGAGATACATATCATTTACTGACGAGAAACTCCTTAAAATGGTTCTGACATCTTTCTTGCCACGGGACAAATGGCTTTATTTGCTGGAAATGAATCTGAAATTAGGAGTGAATTGCTATGATTTAATTCTCACGTAGTACGCCAGCCCAAACATAGATAATGACGTATGTAAACATGATGAAATAACTTGTTTGTAAACTTTTGGACAGGGCAATATTTGAAAATTTTTCTCGTTGTAAAAGCCTTGAAAATGTATTTACATATTTCTAAATCCATTGTGTGGGTGCGTTTGATATCTTCGTAACGGCAAAATTATTTCTAAACTTTAGCGTCTGCTTTCCAGTTAAACTTCCTACTAACTTTACTAATACACAATTCAAATTGTTTTGTTCGTTGTTTACATAAATTTATTAATCTAGTGAAGTAATAGTAGTACGCAAGGTTAGCTATAAATGTATATAATTATAATGAGTCAAGTTTAATGACTAAAGGTGTCTAAGGCCAATCGTCATATTATTCAGTCACCTCATCGCTACATGGCGACCCTGCCATGATTAAACTATCAGCTTACAATCCTTACGATTACTATTAACTGATACTCATTTCCTAATTTTATAGCTCTTTCCAAATTTGATTTTCATTTCCTTTTAACCTAATTAAATTTTTCTTCTTCCTTGAAATATGTGTCTCATACATAAGTTTCTCCCTAATACTCAATTTAAATTCTTCTCCTAAATTCAAACTCCATTCTAACCTTAAATTCCTCTCCTAACTTCAAATTTCGCTTCTAAATTCCAACTCCAATTCTAAATTTCAAACTCCAATTATTAATTCCATTTAAATTACTTACGGAAGGATGCGGCGGATGCTCCTGCCCCTTGACATTCTGCAGCTGTTTGTTCTGGGCAGTCGGTGTCCGTTCCCCGGCGGCTGTGGACGCGCCGGCTGCGGCCCCGGCACTGCTCCCGGCAGGAGACTTGGCTTGCGGGGAGCTTGTTGAGGTGGTCCTGTGGGATTTATGTTTTTAAGTCCCTTTTGTATCACGTCCTATTTATGAAAACTGCCAGGGTTCAGTGGTTAAGGCGGGTTCGATTCCCACGGGAAGCATATTTTGTTTATGACATTGCAGGTTTGAATCACCTCATAGCCTGATAGTAAAGATGATTCCGTGCTTTCTGAAGGCATGTTAACCCATTGGTGTTATTTGGTGGTCGTTAAAGGAACACGTCAGAGGCCGAAAGGCGGTTCCGAATAACTCTGACACCATGGTGTACATGGTAGATTGACAATGTATCCTACAAGAAATGACGACGATGATGATGAGTTAAGGGAAAATAGGCAGAGGTTGCTCCCGCACAACTTGACCGAACAGTAAGACAAGGGATACAATGGACCCCTCTATTGATGCATGATAGGAAAGATTAGCGCAAGAAGACACGGTGAGCCGACCCCAATTGAAATGGGAAAGGGCTAGGATTGAAGATGACTTGTGTTAACAAATATTAATGAAGAGATCAAAGTGGCCAGACTTCGTTGGCTGAGACATGTTAAGAGAATATTGGAGGATTGATCGGAAAGGGCGCACATGGGTCGGTTGATTGGACGTTAGGCATACAACATGGTCAGGGTTAGCTAGGTTATTACATGGACTATACAGTGATGAAGTATCTGAAGATTCTCGGAGTTAGCGACTGATATATTTGGAGATTAACATTAAAAAGAAAAATGTGTGAGAAAAAACAATGCACAGATACATTCATTGGTAAAATGAAATATTTGAAATTTGCGAAGCATTTCTAGTAACTTATTTTTCATTTTAACGTTAAAGTAAATGTTTTAATTTTAAATTTAATGTAAATTTATTATTGGTTTTAAAAAATAAAGTTGTACTCTTGTTAACGGCCAGCATCAAATTAATTTTAAAAACAATATACCTAGATGGAATAATAAATTTAAATACTGAATTCCAATTACAAATATTTACGCCGTTTTAAATTTCCTCATGGCCGTCAAATATTTAATGTTGGCAAGTGGCTCTTTGTCTATACATTTTGCATTATATTTTCTCATTTTGCGTAGATAATGCTATATTATGATAAAATGCAAGTAATTTACATAAAAATGTGTACTTACTCAAGCTGTGCTCTGCATGCCGGATGAAGAAGCGCATGAAAAAAGAAAAATATCACAGTTAAATTCAGAATATTTTTGAAAAAGAACGTGTTTGCTTGTATTTAACAATGTATCCTTGTTGTGCAATGAAGAGTTTTTGTATTGTATTGTATTGTATTGTATTGTTCTAAAGATGAACTGACTGAATCACTTTATCGGATGCTTTCTTCTGGAGACCTATTTTTGAAATCGAAATTGGTGAGTCAACTGATTTTCGTTCGATATCAATTGATTTTAATTCGACGCAATCGAGTGAGTCGAATGATTTTCGTTCGACTTACCGATTTTGTGTGAATTATACTTTTCAAAAATAGGGGCTCCTGGTCCTTGTGTACTTGATTTATTAGATACTAGCTGTTTCCCGCAACTCCGCCTGCGTTAAAAAGTAGCCTATGTTTGACCCCGGGTCATCAACTATTTTCATACCAAATTGCATCAAAATCGTAACAGACAGACAGATAGACAGACTTTCGCATTTATGGATAAATTTTCTATTTCAAGCAGCTCTAAACTAACACATATTGTTTCAAAACTGCAGTCCAATGGAGTCTTGCTAAGTACAGAACAATTATCTTTCAGACGATCTGATATATTTACTATTTCTGAAAAAAATCTGTATGTGTGGAATTTTCATTCGACATTCCTCGCACGATTTTTATTACAAGACACCGCTTTTAAGTGAGACGTAGATCTCAAAAATACACTGGAAATTTAAAGCTAAGATTGCAGGTAGAAACACCTAAGAGAGAAAGCGCCAGTGCTTCGGACATCTATTTATCATCGGTCTAGCAAGTTTTTGGAACTTTACTACGAGTAATGGACTAACTTGAATCTTCAGCCAAAAGTTAGCTATAGATTAAAAGTTTAATAGACTAGCTACCGGTATCGCACGGGTATTGTACAGCTGTCAAATTGGTGTAGGTGAAGTATGAAATCTTTGCAACAACACACAGAAAATTAAAAAAAAACACTATAGTATGTTTTATTGTTTCATTTGATAAAATTTGCTCTTTAAGTAATACAGTTTTTCCCCTAACTTTTTTGCGGCAAACTATATTTCCGTTTCTCCCAATGGTTGACTGGTAGAGAATGCTCTTAGCATTAAGTCCGCCAATTGTTATAAGTATATGTGTACTTTGTGGAACAATAAAGTTTTAATAATTAATAATAAATATAGACGCTGAAATATTTTCAGAGTTTTAAATGTATTTCCAAAGTGCGCGATATGGACCGCATTACCATATCCATGGTAAGCAAACTTTGTTTAGTTGTTTCCAGTTTGCAATGTCCTAATCATTGCAGGCTCACCTGATTGTCTGTTAATAATGATGATTCCGTGCTTCGGAAGCCACGTTAAGCCGTTGGTCCCGGCTGCCATTTGGTAATCGTTAAAGGAACCGAAAAGTCAGAGGCCGAAAAGGCGGTTCCAAATAAATCTACACACCAGGGCGTAAACTAATCGAATTGAATGAATTAGATAAGCTGCCCCTGGCATATTTACCTTTCATTTTTCCTTTGATATTCCTTTTAGGTACGGGGTCCTAAATGTAGATTATTTAATCATTTAATCTAGATATATTTAGGCCCTAATGCAAGACGAAATTCCTCGTTGCTTCGATACCTCGTTTCGTTACAAAATGTCAAAAATTGCTTCAGACTTACTTCTTCGTTCACGCGTTTTTCTAGTTGCGTCGTCAGCTACGCTTAGGGAACACTGTACGTCATGGTACCTGTTTTAGCGGCACAGGTTATTACAGTGGCGCGACTGCCGTCTTGCCTCCGTGACCCTGTTTACAGGCAGACCAAAGCAAAAGCAGCAAGAATGAATGAATGAATGAACACTTTATTGCACCATTTACATACATTTGATACAGCAAAAAACATGATCCGAGGTGTGTTAGTGACCAACACTGTCAGATTATTTTAGGATTCCTTCGTACCATTTAATGACGGGATCCCAAATTAAGTAAAAATATGTAGGAATGCAGCCGTATGAAAGATGATGTATGCAAGAAATGGAACGCAGCCGGAGAACGGAGTGAACGGTTGAATGAATGATTTGAGGGATAGACCAAAAAAACGACGACGAATTTCTGACACACCGGAAAAGATTGTAATTAAAATTCAAGACTCAATAAAGAAGAATTATGTTTACTCAATTCATTTTTATTCCTGGACCTCACAAATATATTTTTATCTTTTTCCTATACTTCGATTCGTTACAATATGTCAAATATTGCTACAGACTTTCGGAAAAAAATGTTTTCTTAATACCAGTTGTAGCGTTATTAATTCCTTTATTAATAAAATTATCCGCCCCAATTAGCGTTGTTTTCGGACTCGGACTGGTGATAAATAACCGCCATTTTTTCAAGATGGCCGTTTTAATTGACAGACGTGACGGATGAAAATTAATGAAATGCTCTAGGCTTACTATATTTTATAAAGAAATAACCCTACAACGTTATTCTGTCTTAACTATTCTGTATTTTTATCGTTTAGTACCTTATCCTGACAATAATAAACACCACAAAAAAGGAATTAGCGAAATTTTTCCATCCGTTCACGCGTAATGCGATGACCAAGGGAAATTGAGATTAATTTTCACCGACTCCAAAAAAGGAATGTTCAACTGTATGATTTTTTTATATAAATAGATTAATTGTGGCTCTTAACTTTGCCCGCTTCAGAATATGTTACTATCCATACAAAAGAAAGACATTTATATGGATCTTTGGCAATTTTATAAAAATAAAGCCCGCGAAACTGTTTTGCACTAAGGAGCAAATTGGAGCAATATCACACAATAATTCATCATTGCTGACTGTTGCTCAAATTTTCGTGACGTTGCCTAAGTGATTTAATCGCTACTGGAAGCAGACATATATTTTCAACTAGCTGTTTCCCGCAGCTCCGCCTGCGTCAAAAAGTAGCCTATGTTTGACCCTGTTCTTCAACTATATCCATACGAAAATTTCATCAAAATCCGTTCAGCGTTTGGCCGTGAAAGCGTAACAGACAGACAGACAGATAGACGGACAGACAGACAGACTTTCACATTTATTATATTAGTATAGATTCTAATAAGTTTCTACTTCAAGCAGCTAATGTATTGTGCTCTAAACTAACATATATTAAAAACGTACGAGTAATAGACAGACAGACAGACAGAAAGGCAGACAGACTATCGCATTCATAATATTAATATGAATTCTATGCTTATAGTCAGTATTTATATAAAATATTGTAATTCTTGTGTATTTACCATAAAATTTTACAAACATTTGTCACCAACATACGCCAACCCAACAAGAAATACTGTCGCATTATTACCATTCAAAATTATATTTGACACATAACTTTGGCCACCAACATAGGGCAACCAAACAAGAATTCAGTAATGGTGTCATAACGTCGCAATTAGGCAAAAAGCGCTATTACCCTAAGGACGCGTGTAATGGAATGGAACACGAATGCGAAGTTAGAAATTTTTCGACATATGACGTCATGTTTTGTTAATGACATTATTTTTACCTTCTTATAGACTGTGTAGGGTTAAAGACTTAATTGTGGAGAACTGTATACGCTTCTACAATAAGCTTCCTGAATCAATCACTAGTTTGCCTGATGGACAATTCAAAGCCCATGTTAAAGATCTACTTTGTAAAAAGGCTAATTATAGTACTGGTGATTTTCTCAATGACAGGAATGTTGAACTTAAGTCAAATTTTCTATATCTTAGTGATTCTCATGGCAGAGAGCTTCGTTCGTCTAATAATCTCCGACTTCGTACGCCGATTTTTCAGAGTGGGTTTTATAAGCATTCTTTTAACGTACAAGCGGTACTCCTTTGGAATGCCCTGCCTGTTGAAATCCGTAAAGCGCAAACCCGGATGGCTTTTAAGAATAAAGTACGTGATCATTTTCTTCACAGTTTGTCAGACAATGAGTAATTGTATATGTAGTTTATGTATTGTTTATATTAGTATACAATAATATTATGTATTATTTGTAAGTAGTTTATGCGTAATATTTCTTATGGATCTCCATTACAGCTTGTTATTTTACATTGTCTTACCGCTTAACTTTCTCAGCATTGCCCATTTGGTTGACTGGTAGATAAAGCCTCAGGCTTTAAGTCCGCCATTTACTATTGTGTAATAGAGTTAAATAAATAAATAAAACTTAAGCTTGGTGCAAGAGTCCTCAACAAATTGACATATTAATTAAGGAAAGTTTATTTATTATTTATAAATTGACGTTTTGAAGAAAATGCTGCAGTTGAGTTTGTGGCGCCGCTTCTTCTTTGCGAGTCGACTCTGGCTGTTATCAAACTTCAGAGGACAAAAACTCCGCCACCGACAAGGCATTGTCGGTGGCTTCGTAAAGGCCCCTGAGCGCGCAGGTGGCTGGGCACGCAGGGCAGGACAGGAGATCGTCATGGTTTGGTTTTTCTCCTCTTGCGCTTTGGAAGTGGTGGTAAACTTAATACACGTATAAGTAAATTGACGTCAATAAGTGATATTTATATCCTATATTAAAAATAAACGATTTCATTTAATTTCATTTCTCAATGTGGTAAAGTCTAGGAGACCATTTCTTAAAATTTTCTCCCAAAAATCACAGAGAGAAAAGAGAGCTTATATGTTTTTCACTTATTCTGTTTACTGGCTGACCGCTAAGCTCAACTTCCCTATTCTCTCTCTCTTATGATCCTCCTGACAATTAGACACAATAAAATAAGAATTAGCGAAATTGTTGCATCCGTTCACGCGTGATGCGATGACCAAGTAAAATAGAGATTCATAGATTGAAACTGGTTTAGTTTCATATACAAAAACACTTCAAAAATTTGACTGGTGTGTTTAAAAACTTATACTGTACTAGCTGTGCCCGCGGCTTCGCCCGCGTGGAATTCCGTTTGTGTCACGGAAAAAGTAGCCTATGTCACTCTCCAGGTCTCCAACTATCTCCACACAAAAACTCACATCAATCCGTTGCTCCGTTTTAACGTGAAAGAAGGACAAACAAACAAACACACTTTCAAATTTATAATATTATATATGAATGGATATATATTATAATATTAATAAAGGAGACATAAATCTCGAGAATAGCATTCCTGAGCTGCTTTCCGAAGCCATCAATTTAAAGACTATGTATATTATATTCCATATTACTATACTATATATTATGTAAATAAGTATAAACAAATATTATTTATTTTAGAGAGTTTATTTACCAAAACCACGTTGGATTAACGAGACTAAATTGAATAGACTAACAGACAATCAGACTATGTATTCAGACGCCATATTTTGTTGAAGTTTAGTTTAGTTTAGGGAAACATACTTTGTTTAGTTAATTTCTAGTTTGGTTAGGACATTGCAAGCTTGAATCAAATGATGCAACCAGGACAGCGCTAGGATAATATAGAAGGCTGGATTTATTTATTAAAACTTTCGGAAGGTGGAAATGTTTTGGTTTTCACATATTTTTTTCATTGTTAGATTCACGTAATACACATACACAAAGTAGTAATTTTGTTTTGTATGATAGAAGGCATTTATATTCACAGACTAGCTGACTTCGTTCCGCCTAACAGTCGGTTCTTTAATTTTTCTAAAATAAAAGATTTTTTTCTAAAATAAACGTAGCCTAAGTTACTCCTTATTACATCAGCTACCTGCCAATAAAAGTCCTTTCAAAATAAGTCCAGCCATTTCAGAGATTAGCCGGAACAAACAGTTAGACAGACAGACAGACAGACAAAAATTGTAAAAAATGTTATTTTGGTGCATGTACCGTATTCATATGCATGTAGTAAAAAATGGTTATTTCAATATTACAAACAGACACTCCAATTTTATTTAGATGTATAGATGTATAGATAACGTGATAAGTTGAAATAAGTCACGGATAACGGCAACATTTGTGCCTACATTTTTGTATTCTTTGCTTGTAATTTCAAGGCTTTCTAGCTAAAACTACAATTCATCCTAGAAAATCCATAAAATTTTATATCAAAACTTATTTCATACGTTATTCGATCTTATTCCTAACGCCACTGGGATGATATTGCTTTGCAGTAAATTTAAATATGAAACTGTTACTTCGGAAGTGTCTAGTAAGCCTTTATTAATATGTCATTTTTGAAAGTTTTAGAGAACCCTTAAAATATGATCCATAATATATAATTATACTATAATATTATAAATGTGAAAGTGTGTTTGTTTGGTTGTCCTTCTTTTACGTTAAAATGGAGCGACGGATTGATGTGATTTTTTTGTGTGGAGATAGTTGGAGACCTGGAAAGTGACATAGGCTACTTTATTCCGTGACACAAACGGAATACCACGCGGGCGAAGCCGCGGGCACAGCTAATCATACTATATACTATATATACTATAATAATATTATAAATGTGAGAGTGGGTTTGTTTGTTTGTCCTTCTTTCACGTTAAAATGGAGCAACGGATTGATGTGATTTTTTGTGTGGAGATAGTAGGAGACCTGGAGAGTGACATAGGCTACTTTTAAGCGCTATCCGTAGCGAATGCAAGTATCAAGGAACAACCAGACGCGATCCGTATTGGATTGGTCGCCATTTAGTGGTATTTTCTATCTCGAGCTCCTCCGTGCTTCTGAAGGCACGTTAAACCGATGGTCCCGGTTGTTATCGAAAGGTGCCAGTCGTTAGGCTGTGTCAGATGCCTTATCAGACAGACAGCTTAAAAGAATCTGGCAGTGTTGGCCACTAACACACCTCGGGTCATGCTCCTGTTGGTCTGGTTTCCCTGTAAATAGGGTTGCGGAGGTGAAACGGCAGTCGCTCCATTGTAATAACCAGTGCCGCCATATCTAGGACCATGACTTACAACGTACTCTAGGCTCCGAAGCGTAAGCTGACGATGCAACTTCGAAAACACGCTTGAAAATTATTGTAAGTTTATTATCTCTATTATTGTAGATTCTGCTCCTTTCTACCATAAGGTTGGTTGGTAGCGATTGCATTAGCGATAAGTCCGCCTTTGTACTCATTTCTTTTAATGTTAATTGGATTCTATGTATCTATGTAAATGACGCAATAAAGTGTAATTATTAAATATTTCATTAAAAAAAAGGAAAAAAAATTGGATGTCTGTAAAGTCGGTTTACGGATGGTAGTTTGTCACAACATTACAGTTGTATAATCTTAGTCAAAAAAATTCTAAATCTATGAGTATAATACACATGATCATGCCTCTCTCTCGTTCGTGCCGCGCTCTCGCTTGCGGAACGCGACAATGAGCGTAACGGGACAATGACGTCATCTTTTTCGTGCATGCAGCCCTTAGTATCGAGTTATTAGACGTTGTCACGTCAAAAAAAAATTTAATAAAAAACCTCATTCTTTTTGGATTTTTGAAAAATCGAATAAAATTGTCAAATAATCTCAACCAACGAGTACTTAATTGTAAATTGTTAGTCAACATGCCCCTTTAAGGCTACATTTCAATACTTAAGAATTACGTAAACGCTACTGACTCAAGTTTAATTTCCTGTACACGTGACATAAAGGGGGCACATATAAAGGGGCGACATAGTATCCTATGTTCCTTACATGGGTCGTGGACATGATTTCAACTTTCAATGTGTGTTACAGACTTTAATTATCTATACAGACTTTTAAAATGGGTTGTACGGCCATGGATTCAAGTCCTTTATGACCTTTCTATCTTCAGCCCTATGGTATGGCTTCTTCAAGTCTTAGTCGGCAGTCAAGTCTAGTCAGAAGAATCAGACAGAAAAACTGCATTTAGCGATTTCTAGGAGCTTCATGCAACAAGCACGAAAATCACATAAATAAATAAATAAAATAAAATAAAATAAAATTTGTTTATTTCAGGCTACTTGGCCCATATTTTAAAAGTCACAGTTTACATTCGTCGCTCTCATACAATTTAAACATTACACTTACATTGAATAAAATTAAATTACATTTAAAATTTAATAAGATTATATAAATGTCAAGGAAAAAATATTAAATAAACTACATTTACTAACTCAATACTGCCTCTCGGCTCGGCAACACGGGATGTGCCTGTCACAACAATGCTGCAAATACGGACAGTCCTCTTTCTCAGCAATCGCTGCCAGGACAACGTTGGAGCTGCCCCGCACCCTGCGCACCAGGGATGCGGCCCGCTTACGTACATTGTCGTAGGTACTTGTTTTCACAGAGAATCGAATAAACGTTAATTTCTCAATGCTTGTTGTTGTTTCAAAATGCTTGTTACGAGTACGAATAATAATTTCAATCATTAAACACAAAAACTCAAAAAACCACACTGACTTACTTGACTAAAAATCTTTGTTCAAAACCTATTTCTGGCTAAATACGTAAAGTAAAAGCTATATCGTAATTATAAAAAATAAAAAAGTCATAATCTTATTACTGACTGCGTCAGAAGGCGGGTTATGGATTTTGTTGCAGTCTGAACGGCTCGCTAGATTTTAGCTTGAGAGGTGTCGTTAGATTCGTATTTACTTCTTCTTTCGTGTCAATGGTACTAAACTACACTAAATTGGCCCAGTAAGACACAACGTCCACGGCCGAGTCAGAGGCGACAGCTAAATCAGCACGCGTACATGCTGCAGCGTAGCTGGGGCATGATAGCAGGTGGTCCATCGTTTGTACTGCGCCACACCTATCGTTGCTGGTCAGACCCCACCTCTTCCTGTTGTCCACACATCGGCCCACACCTGGTCGTAGCCTATTATTATATTCGTATTTACTGTGAGAGTGACACTGGGTACATAAAAAAAAAAACAAAATGGCGGATTTTTTGTTTTGGAACGAAGTTCCTTATCGCGCGTTGCGAAAGGGGGCTAGACGGAAAAAATTAAGACCAAAAGTTGTAACGACACTTTTTGCTATAGTTGTAAGCCGTGCGGCGTGCGCGTGTTTCTCTGTCTGTCTCTCTGTCTCTCTCTCTCTCTCTCTCTATCATACAAAGCAAGCCAGTTATTTTCGTTTCGTCTTTCTATTTCGCATTGAACAGTGTGGTGTTCAACAAAACTTCGTTCCATCCTGGTGTCCCTTGACACCTCACCCCTTTTATTTTATTTTCAAATTCAAAATAGGCAGTTGGGTTTTTAGTTTTTAAAATTACCGTTATATTGTTTGAGAATGAAATCCAGTGCAAAATACTTCAAAGTCATGATTCATGCTAACCTTAGATTCGAATACGAATTTAATGAAATGTCACCATGTAGAATAGAACATGGTTGTCGCATTAATATATTGAAGGTTCGGAAGGGATAATGTATGTTAAGTCCTGGCCGACCCATCTCATTGCTATCGATTTTGTAAAAAAAACGGTTGTAACCAATATTAATGTCCTAATACCTAGTGTCGTAAAATTTTATAAAGGGCTTCAAAGAATGAAAGTAGGTATGCAGTAATTCTGATATCTATCGTATAAGTCCGCCATTTTTATTCTTTGTAATAACGTTTAAAATAAATATCCTGGAGGCGATTTTTGTACATCAAGACTAACAACTTTTGATATAACTGTCATACATTTTTCAACCTTCCATACAAAATCCAGTCAGCTGATTACTCAATTTTGTATGGGTGTCTAAATATTTTTGTTGGTTTTCGGATTGTTTTTTATTGAAAGTTTGACGTAGGTACTGTTGATGTTTTTTCAACTCTCTCCAATT
The DNA here is from genome assembly GCA_947363495.1 of Euzophera pinguis. NCBI lineage: Eukaryota > Metazoa > Arthropoda > Insecta > Lepidoptera > Pyralidae > Euzophera > Euzophera pinguis. The sequence goes on from OX376183.1 coordinate 2,416,979, forward strand.
CGACTTAGTTCTAAAGGCGCGAAAAGGGCCACCCAGCTCGGCCAAATCTAGGACCAAAAATAGATAAAGCGTACCCTGTACAAATTGAAGCGCAAGATTAAGCCTGAGTAAACACGCTCGGACGAAATAGAGGTGAAAAACGAGGGTCTGTAAGAATTGTCTTCTTTGTCCTAGAAAACATAAATTATACGTAAATACAACAAAGAATTTCAAAGAAGAAATATCTAAAATCACGCCTAGCATTTTCATCAATTTGAGAACATTATTCCAACATTCCTACGCCGCTTTTATTCATTTAATAACGATAATGTAAGCAAAAATATTGCTTCATATTTCATCCGGAAGATAGAAGCGCCCTCTGGGAGAAAAAAAAGGTATTTCTCTGGAGTGATGACGGAAACTGAAAATGTACTTATTTAGTGCAAATCCCGGAGGTTTTATTCTGTACACCACTCGTATTTTACATGCAAATTGATGGAGATAAGTACTTTCTTCGTTGAAAATAATATATTTTGAATGTTTGTTATTGAAACACGCTAAACAAAGGAACGGATTTTGATAAAATAATAATATAATATCTCAGTTAGTTTAAGTTTTATCGACGTGTTTTTTTTTTTACCAATGTGCCTAGTACAGTGAGGTCTTTCATTTTAACATGAAATCGAAAATTATTCGTCATACCTATTATTAATATAAGTATATTGTATAAATGAAGTGCTGTTGATTCAGTAAATAAATAATCAATAGTTTAGAAATCGAGGGATAACGAAGTCCATTAGCTATAAAATAAACATTAAAATTGATCAAGCCGTTTCAGAGAGGTTCTATATATATATGTTACGGTAAATCTGATTAATTGAAAATTATTAATAATTTTACAACATTATTAATAATGACTATAGTGTTTTGGTAAATGTGAATAAACAATCGAAATTAATTACTTTTAGTAGTAATTATTAATAATTCACTACACACATTGGTAAAATTTATAAAATAAAAGTTTTTTTTGACCAGCAGGTATTTATTTATAATATTACTCACAGTCTCACAATTATACTTGTCTGAGATCACACGAGCAAGGTTAGGTTAGGTTAGGTTTTATTTTTCTGGGGTGCAGGGCAGAGAACCTCCTCGAGTGCCCGGTCCTTTGAAAGCTTTGCATTCTCACTTGATCCCAAGGATCCGGTGAGAGGGCGGGCTGACAAGGGACTCGGGACGGTGCACCCTTTTTTTTTTTGATTTCGCAGGGGAATGCGTTTACGCACAGAGTGTGGGACTCCTGGGCCGAAGCCGGCCCAGACTACCCACTAAACCCCTGCGGGTGCCGTCGGCCGCATTGCAGGGAGGCGCCTCGGATCTGACTAGCACAAGACGCCTCTGCGACTGGCCGGTTTCTCACCAGAAACCGGACTCACCACTCTCAGAGGCCCTCCGACACCTGGAGGACCTCTGCCACCGGGTGGGACTGCTCCAGTCCCACCGCTTACGGGGGCGCTTCCAGGCGCGCCAAGTAGCGCCTGCGACGCACCCCCCTCTCCGCCGCCGGATCGGGTCCGCGAGGGGATCGTCCTCGCGGTCCCTTTCCTCGGCCTCCCTCTGCGACATGACTACCTCGCAGAAGGAGGCCATTGCATTCCAGGCGCTGTCGCTCTCGAGCATCGCGTTGGCGACACTCGGGAGCGACAGGTCCGTCCCGCCAAGCGCGGCGGCCAACTCCTGGCGCTGCCGGCTCCACCTGGGACACCGCTCAAGGACGTGTTGAGCGGTGTCCTGAGCCTCGCCACAGTCGTGGCAGCGAGGCTCGGCCTCCCTCTGGGCCACGCGGTGCAGGTACTCACCGAAGCAACCGTGCCCGGTGAGCACCTGCGTCATGCGGAAGGTGAGAGGCTTGCGCCGCCTCAACATCCACTTCTCCAGGACCTGACGCAGGGCCTCCACTGTGCGCACACCGAACGCCGCCTGCGCCAGGTCCGCCTCCCACCTCCGCACGACTTCCGCCTGCGCTCGCAGGCGCACTCGCCGCACGATCTCCGCCGAGGGGCGCTCGCCGATTTCCCTCCTGTTCGCCACAAAGTGGTACACTTCGGCGAGCGCCTCCGCCACCAGTTCCCACGGCGGGTCGCCCGCGAGGGCCGTGGCCGCAGAGAAGGCCACTGTACGGTACCCCCGTATCACCCTCACCGCGATCACCTTCTGCGCCTGTCGCAGAAGGCGTTTGTTCGTCGCGGTGAGGGCGTCCACCCAGAGGGACGGTGCACCCTGGGCGACAGTTAATAACTCCCTGGTAGTCGGGGTCTTGTTGACTGTCGGCCAATTTCTGCCAACAGACCACTCCACCGCCGTCTATGATGAGACGGCGAATGGATGTGGGTCTGGGGGACGGGCGTGGTCCATTTATGGGCCACTGCCCGATTTGGGGGCGTGGCCGAAAGGCCAACAGAGGGGGCCGCAAGGCCATGGCTGGAGGGCGTCGTGGTAGAATGCTAACGCGACCCCATGGCGCCCTCAACAGCCGGTGCGGAAACGCCGGAGGGGGTTTTAGTGGGTAGTCTGGGCCGATTAGCGGCCCAGGAGTCCCACACTTTGTGCGTAAATGCATTTCCCCTCCATTAACAAAAAAAAAAAGGTTTTATTTTTCTAATGTGTTTGTAGAGCGAGAAAATTTCGCTCAACAAACCTCTGCGATTTGATAGAGAGTTCAAGTTTTATATAAGATAGTTATATTATAGGAACTTTAAAGCGTTATATTAGTACGTTAGACGTAGCATTAAAGGTTATAATATTAATAAACACCGACAAATGTGATTAATCCATCACTTTTACCTCGACTTTCGGTAATTATTAATAATGATAGATAATTATTAATAATTTTCAATTAATCACTCTTACCGTAACATATACACACACACACAAACACACACATATTTTGTATCTGTTTGTTATTACAAATAAATAAAATAAAATAAAGATAATAAACACTGTGACACGAAACATACCATCCGCTAACGATTGGAGTAACCTACGTGTATCCTACCAGTCGCTCACTACCAGTCTTGCCTGTCGCATAATATGCGTCGCCGCATACCACAGTAATCAAAATTACAGCTATCCATTTGACTTCGCCGTAGTCGGGTAATGGACAAAGGAATAACGTTCTATTACCAACCTATTCGTGGTATAACTGCTCTTTAATTTCTTAGCTTACATGTATGCAAACTAATGAATTAAATTGTAAACGTAGTGTACAAAACAAGCTTCGAAGAGTAGCACACGCGTAGACAACGAAGTTTGCATCGCAATTCGCAGTCGCGTCGTGTGATTCGGTAGCGTCAGGGGCGAAAAGCCTAAGTGCAAGATAATTTTTCTTCTTCTTTAAGTGCTCCCTAAACTTCGTCTCGTCCATGGCGATTTTAAACAGCTGTTCCACAGTTCTGATTCCTGTCCAGCCATGTCATTCTGCGTCCCACTCTGCGCTTTCCGGCAATTTGAAAGGCCTAAGAGCAGGATGATATACTTTACCATGTGGTCCACTGTACATTGTGACCTCGTTAACATCACTAATCCGAAGCCTAAGGTCAACCAAGATTGCCTATCTTCTCCTTTGGGACCTAATCTTGAGTGTCAGAACTATGCTTAGCTGTTATCAACTTAATTGGGCCTTGAATAATACCTTACGCTTGCAAATAGCGTGCCTATTTCTGTTCTTTGAATGGTAGTCTCCAAAATTTCTGAAACTAGGGTATTGAAGGTCGATTGGTCAAGTTTCTTCCTCAATGTGTGTTGATAGGAATGATTTTTTAAATATTTTGTTTCGTTTTAACATGGTTTTAACCGATTTAAAAAAGGAGGAGGTTCTTTGTTCGACTGAATGTATTTTTTAGGATTCCGTACCCAAAGTATAAAACGGGACCCTATTTCTAAGACTATATCAGTCTGTTCGTTTTTCATCAGATCTTATAAACCGTGACAGTTAGAACCGCTATAACGGTCGGTTCTTGTTTTTTTTTTTTTATATATAAAAAGACTTTAAAATTTTAAAATATGCGTCCTTAAAATTTCTACCCAATATCTGCTTATCATTTAATTTAAAGAACTATGGCACATAAAAGCTTTTCACTCCTTTACGAAAGCTGGTTAAACAAAAAACAGCTGTCGTTGAGATTATTAAAAAGCTTCAAAGCTGAATTTCAATTACGCAACAGCTGCAGCCATTGTTTTAAGCTTCTACAAGCTGTTTCGAGCTTTTTCATTAAAGCTCAAAAAGAACTCTACATTTTCCAATTGCGGGTCCAGGAGCTTATTTCGAAGTTGTTTTTGCGGAGATACGATTTATTCTTGTAGTTGAGTTATTTATTGCGCCTAATTTACTAACTTGGTCTACCGCCGTGCCTCTATTTAACCCAGTAGCTAAGATGTTTGCCTCGGGGTCTTATCCAGAGGCACACCCCGAACTCTATATACAACAGTGACGAGCGCGATACCTATTACGACTACTACGATTCGGCTGCGTACGCACACGTGTCAATGTGTGCGTGTGTCATGTCTATTTATCGTATCTACGTTATAGTCTTTGCAGCGGCCGGGTAAAGCGCATCCCTGCATGATTTTGCTATCTATTTACCCTAAATCAGCGCGGTGAGGTGCGGTATCTGTTTCGGGTGGGAGGGTGTGAACGTCTGTTCTGTATTTTAGTATTATAAATCATTCTGTGACAATACTAAGGTAACCTATGAAGTAAAGTGAAAACCATAATGACAAGCTATAAACAACTGAACACAAGTGATGCGAGACAATGAGAAGTTAACAAAGGCCTGTCCAAGCTACACACGTTATGGAGAGAATGGGTTCGTCTGTCCGTCTATTTATAGGCGAGGTCGCCCTGCGTGTGCTGAAAAGGTCTTTTCTATTTTCTAAGGCTACTGCTACACTTGACATCATGTATGGGGCCATACATGAAACGTACCTATCGTAATCATTTATTCTTCATTTGACGTTTACCTTATTTTTTTCTTTTGAATATGGCTTTTACTACATGTATTTAGCTCGTGGCAAAAAAAAAATTGAATAAAGTGATTTAAGTAGTCAAGTGATCACATGATAATCAAAATAATTAATGTTGTCATACACAGGTTACAATAGATGTTGGTAGAATGTATAGATCTCTGTGAAAAATCAAATTTTGTATGCCTACTAGTGCACTAGTAGGCATACAAAATTTGTTTTTTATCTAAATATAAATACTACAAACAAGCATTATAGTGTAAATCAAGTAAAAAAAAAGTTTTAACATTAATTTTTGTTCATAAGAATTAAGACATCGCTAAAATGTTAAATTATGAAACAGTGGTCAATATTTATTTGAAAATGGTTAAATTTCATTAAATGGTTAAAGTAAAATGTCAAAACAGTGTCATGATTTTTAAAGTAATAAGTTTATGTTAAATTTAAAATTCAATTATGTAATTATCAGAATTATCACACAAATATTTAAAAGTCAATTAAGTATTCAATTAAGGTCAAATGTCAATTTTCAAAATTAAGAAGAGTATGTCAAATTATAAATTAAAATAATTATCAAAATTATCACACAAATATTCGTCTATAGAGTAATAGGTTTTCTCCACTAATAATTTAAATAACAATTGCTTCAAATGATAAATTTCTGCGCATTTTTGTAATTGTGAGGGTAATTTATTATAATAGGCTGGGAAAAAGTTTTAAGAAAATTCAAATCATTTTTTTATATAGTTTATTTACATTTAACTAAAGTATGTAGGTGACATTTTGTTCGATTACTTTTTGTCATCTTGTAGGTTGGGAACATGATCCCATTGATATAGAAATTTTGAGGCTTCTGATCAAAATACCGGGACAAGAGGTTTTGGCAGTCCTCTCGTGGTGTTAACCTGACACTGCCTAAATAATTCTGAAGAGACCGAAACAGCTGGAAATCTGAAGGTGCAAGGTCAGGACTATACGGCGGATGCATTAACACCTCCCTGCCAAAATCTCTTAATTTTTGCTGAGTGGCTAAAGATGTGTGAGGTCTAGCGTTATCATGATGAAAAACCACACCCTTTCTATTGATTAATTTCAGCCGCTTTATTTCAACTTCTTGCTTTAGTCACATCAGTTGTTCGCAGTAGAGTTCAGAATCGATGGTCCTGCCTGGTGGTTACAGCTCATATATGAATAATGCCCTTCCAGCCCCACCACACACACAGCATCACCTTGTTGCGAGTTGTTGCGGGTTTCGCCACAGTCTAGGAAGCCTGACCGGCCTTTGACCATGACCTTTTTCGCACGTTCTGGTCGAACGTGATCCACTGTTCATCACCAGTTATCAGCTTCTTAAAAATGTTTAGGTTTCATTCCGTCGTAATAAAGAATCACAAATGAGTACACGGTTCATTAGGTTTCTTTCAGTGAGCTCGTGAGGTACCCAAATATCGTGCTTTTATGTGTACCCAGTTTTTTTCAAATGCACCAAAACTGTTTTGTGGTCAATTCCCAGTTCTTCAGCTACGTCGTAACTACTGATATGTCGATTTTGTTCCATTTTTTCAAAAATGGCATCCAATTTATCCGTAATATGGCGATGGAAAACGCTTAAACCAAATTTGTGCTGCAGACACTGCACTAGGTCTATATACATCGCAAATTTTTCGTGGCTTACGTTGTATTTTTACCTTTTTTTGTAGTAAAATTTTAAAATGTATCGAATTTCTACATTAGATCACTCATCTTGACAGTAAGAAAAACAAATGAAAACCACACATTTTCCCAATTTGTATTTGGAATTATTATCTTTAAAATTTAAACTTTTAATGATACCAAAACCAGCCAGATACAATTAGTATGGCCAAAGAGATTTTATTACAAGTACATACATATTATATGCGAAAAGACTTTTTCCCTCAACCTAATACAATTTGGAAGCCATAGCATAAATACTTCTGTGCATGAATGTTGTTTTTGTAGCTAAAAGATGTAGTTTATCAAAGCGTCTTTCAACTGGTTTACGTAAATCATAGTTATTTTTTACAAAATCAGATACTTTCGTTTGCTCAAACTCGACTCAACCTTACTCCACCTCATTGGTATGATTAGTCGACACTAGCTTCCTTGACTTAAGATGATTTCTCATTGAAGGTAAGTACTGTCAAATATAAGGTTTGTCCAGAGGGTACCTTGAGGCGTCCTTGAAATGAAATAAAGTGGATATAAATCGGGTCTTTGCCAGTTTTAACCAAAGTGTCTACTTACCTTATTTTATTACTTACTCAATTCTTTTCTAATTTTCAATTTTTGTGTTTAAAATTGTTATTATAACCTGTGACGTTCCTCATTGGAGTTTGCTCAAGCAACCAACAAAAATGTCGTTTTCAAGGAAAGTTCGAGGATTTCATTGGAGGGCTCCAATGAGTTTGAGTGAAGGACGTCCATAAGGATATGTTTAAGAATACGGGTGTAAGTGTAGGCAACAAGCAATAACATTACAAAATCCAACACCTCACGCCTGTTAACGATCACTTTGTGAATAATAATGCTCAAATATCTAATCAAATAAAAACACAAACACAGTGTGGAAACTGCTCTTCTCAACTTTCCAACAAAAGTCCTATACTTACAAGCGTTTGTCAAACGGAATTAATTTCCGAGTTAAATTTAAGTATGTTCACGCCACTTTAAAATAGTCTAAGAATAGCGCGGAGAACTTATGGCCGATAGAGCAGAAAGGTTCACGAATGGCGACCACGCACCGGCAAGCGCTGTGTTAGTCAGGTGCCCTGAAGAAGGTCGCAGGCAAGCGTTGGATACAGGCCGCTTCCGACCGGCCATTCTGGAAAGGCCTAAGTGTGAGATATCCGAATATGGTCATCTTTAACGTACATATTTATATACATTTTAGATGTTTAGCAAGGTTAGATGTCAGTATGATGGCTCAGAGCGAAACTTCAATAAGTATCTTGACAAAAGTCAAGTTAGGACATATTGTCCCCACAGGGGGACGTATACCTAATTTCGTGGCAAAGGCAGACGATATGACACCCCGCGTCTACAACCAATAGTATACCTGAATCCTTTCCATGCTTACTCATGAAACACCAATATTAATTGATAAACAAGGGTCAGGGGTACATAATCATTTTTATTTACCTTTTTTTTACTGTAAAAATGCTAAGCGAGTAGGTTCGTGACCACGGTCGTTGTAACACGGTTGAAATGTCGTAAGTATGTATTGTTTTGAATTATCATGTCAAGTGAAGTTCTTTTTTCCTCAACAGCCACCAGTTTTGTACGATTCAGGTATGACGAATATTTCAAAACAATATTTTTTCCAATCAATAATAGGCTTCCACGAACGGAACTCTATACAACTGTCAATCAATTTGAACACATATTTGTTTTTCTCGAAAAACAGGGACATTTCGCTTATCAAGAAGTATATTTCATTCGATTCTGTTTGGAATTTTCATTTTCGCGCATGATTTACCAAATAAAATGGCCACACGTTGGGTGCCACTGAGTTGAGGATTTCGATAGCCGAGCGCGTGTCCGTAACGAATGCGCATGTCAAGCGACGACGAGACGCGACTCATATTGGATTGGTCGCCATTTAGTGGAATTTTCTATCTCGAGCTCATCCGTGCTTCGGAAGGCACGTTAAGCTGTTAGTCCCGGTTGATATCGAAATATGGCAGTCAATAGGCTGTAAAAGATGTCTTTAGGCAGCCTGGAAAAATCTGACAGTGTTGGCCACTAACATACCTCGGGTATGTTAGTGCCTGCAAAAAGGGTTACGGAGGTCGGACGGCAGTCGCTACATTGTAATAACCAGGGCCGCCAAATCTAAGACCATGACTTACAGCGTACCCTAGGTTCCAAAGCGTAAGCTGAGGACGCAACTAAGAAAACACGCTCGGACGAAGAAGAAACGTTGGGTGCCACTGCAGCGCGGGGTTGTTTAGACCCGTGCAACAGAAGATAATAGGAGTAGCAGAGTAGATACAGGTGAATAAATGAAAATCGTCCACAGAGGTGTGTGGTTCAACAGTAAAGAAAGGCGTACCCCAAGGCTCGATACTAGGACCCTTACTCTTTTTGATTTACGTCAATGACTTTCCTTACGCGGTTGAAAAAAGGCTGGCATAGTTTTGTTTGCAGACGATACGTCTTTGATTTTCAAAATGGATCGCCATAGCGTAAGTGTCGACCACGTGAATGATGCATTGTCCACAATATCAAATTGGTTCTCCGCCAACAAGAGACAAGACCCAATGCGTTAAATTTTCTCTACCAAATGTGAGACAGACTCAAGTAGATTAATTAATTAGTTAAATGGAGGAAAGTTAGTTCTTGTAGATGACACCACCTTTCTAGGAATCAAAATTGATTCAAAAATTGCAATAGGGTTCGCACGTTTCAGCTCTCTCTAAAAAACTTAGCTCTGCGACATATGCTGTCAGAAAAATCAGACAAACAACATATGTGGCAACTGTTAAGCTACTACTTTAGTTACTTTCATAGCTTAATGTCGTATGGATTACAGCTTTTTGGAAGGGCAAGTGACATACAGACAATATTCATCTTACAAAAGCGAGCAATTCGTGCCATCTATGGTTTAGCTCCAAGGGAATCTCTTAGGGAGTTGTTTAAAAAAACTAATATCTTAACAGTCGCTTCACAATATATATTTGAAGTTATCATGTATACTCGTATGTAAGAACTCGCATATTATTGATATACCTTTGTGCAATAAAGAAAAAATATTTTTACCTTCTTAAAGACTGTGTAGGGTCAATGAGTTATTTGTGAGAAACTGTATACGCTTTTACAATAAGACCCCTGAATCAATCACTAGTTTGCCTGATGGACAATTCAAAGCCCTTGTTAAAGATCTACTTTGTAAAAAGGCTTATTATACTGTAAAAAAAGTGTGTGTGTGTAAAAGGCTTATTGTACTGGTGATTTTTTTAATGACAGGAATGTTGAATATAAGCTTAGTGGAGATTCCTTAACAAATTAACATATTATTATGTATTATTTATTTATTTAAACTTTATTACAAAGAATGTAAATGGCGGACTTAAAACCGCGGGCTGTTTCTACCAGTCAACCAACAGATGGTGTTGGGAGAGTTGCATTTATTTTATTATCTTTTTTTTCATTTTTCTTGAAAAATATACAAAATGGGGCACCCATAGGCAGCGAAGTCAAGACCCAAGCTGTCGGTGGTCAGGGCTCCAAAGTGAGGAACCTCCTCACAATCCGTGCCGTGTCAAGGACATCCTTGATGTCCGCCTTCTATATCCCACATATATATATTTTCAATATTATAATTTTTATTCAAATTTTATTTAACTTAAATAATCTGAAGTTACAATAAAATATTGTGCGAAATGTTGATGATAAACATATGAATTCGTTCATTTACCTAGTTAATTATGTAAGGAAAGTTTTTTTATTATTTGTAAATTGACGTTTTGAAGAAAATGCTGCAGTGGAGTTTGTGGCGCCGCTTCTTCTCCACTTGCGCTTTGGAAGTATTAGTAAACTTTAAGTAAATTGACGTCAATAAGTGATATTGATATTCTATTTTTTTTATACAATTAAGTAGGCAAACAGGCGTGCGGTGCAACACCGAAGATGTCACGAGCGCGTGGCCTTTGCTGAAGAAATTTCTTTTAATTTAATATTGAATATAAACGATTTTATTTCATTTGTATGATATATACCTATGTCAAATGAAAATCGTTCGATATCGAACAAAAATTATTTGACTCGCCGATTTGTAGTGAGTCACGCTTTTCAAAAATAGCACTCCGGGTCTCATTGTGAAAAGTGTGGAGACATAAGTACAAACCACATAGGATTCCACGATCAGGACTTACCTGAAAAGAAAAAAAGAATAATTATTAAATTTTGTTTTATTTAAGATGACATCTGCACATGAAGAAGAATGAATGAATATAATACCAACAACCAATATGAAAACACTAGCTGTTGCCCACGGCTTCGCCCGTCTGAACAAAAGGTATTTCCAATGAGGTTTGAATCACTTAGATTATATATGACAGGTCTCTTAGGATCTTCTTTTTATGTATTTAGAAGATTACTACCTCATCGGATCCCAATAGGGATTGATAGTATATCACATCGGATTTTAAAATGGTTGTTTATATCGATAAACCATACAAATAACACCCATGCCCATTCATTCAGGGCCTGAATTCTAAAATCCTTAAAACAGTGGGTCTAAAATGGCCACTTTGCACGAATTACAATATGATCACATTATGAATCATTGCAAATCTTAAAATAGCCACATTTTGGCAGTTCATGAAATGAATCATTTCATGGCAATTCTGATGTTTGACGGAAAGTCGCAAAATAGCTTGCTTTTTGTGAATTGTTTGTGAATTGCTTTACCTTATTGCCAGGCATAAAAATAATCTTTATTTTTAGATAGCGTGTGTACTTTTACGATTTTTTTAGCTAACTAAGTTTTTCTAACCAATAATGTTGATTTACTATCGTAAATTTACTGTAAAAATAATTTATATTATATTTAATAATAAATAATTTATTTAAAATTTTAAAATCTATTTTTATTTTATTACTATGGTAATACTCACACGAGACGTGATTCAATAAATGAATCACGAAATGAATTGAATTAGAGTTGAAACGTCAATGTCAAAATTTGCAGAATTGCTAAGCTTCGCAATTCACAAAATGATTCATTTTGATGAATTGCTCAAAGTGGCCATTTTAGATCTGCAGGTAACAAATCATTTATCAAAACAAATAATCTTGTGAAATTTCGACTGCAACGGACTAATCTCCTTCTACCGTACATACTTTAGACATTAGTTTCCGTTTTATGGGGGTGAATTTTGAAAAAAAATCTTGCTGAGTGCACCTTTTTATTAGAAAGGGAACCAACTTGTTAAAATTTAATGACATCAATTAAGTATAGGTTGGTTTTGTTTTTTTAGAGCTTGTCTCCAATTTTCTAAAAACTCCTTGCTTAGTGCAACCTCTGATTACAAAAGGATCTCCCTTGCTAAAATATACACAATCAATTAAACACAACCTTTCCCCCCAATTAGGGGTAAATGCAAAATATCCTAAAATAGGTTTTAAAAAAAATACTCATCCATCAAAAGAAAAAAATTTGTGAAGTTTTGAAAAATGGCCATATTTCCTTATAATTTGGACTCCATTTCACCCTCTTATCAGGTGTTTATTGTTCCCCTTACACACAAAAGAAACTTTCAATGAAAAAAAAAACCTAAAATCAGGTTTGAACTGAGAGAGTTATGAATCACACGAACTTATAAAAATACATCTAACAATACATTTTCCATTTTAAAACTCAGTTGAAAATTAATATTAATGATCTTAGAATAAAACTAAAATATTTTGTTTCTTTTTGATAAAATAAAATCCGTCTGGGAGGTAAATCCTCCTATTTTTGGTAGGGATTTGTCTACTTAAGTATTCAGATAAAAATCTGTACTTATATAACGCTTCTCTAAGCAACAGACTAACTGACGTAGCATAAATAACACTAAAACACAATTACTAAAGTCTCGTAATGTACAACCTTTTGTCACAAATTATGTAGAATACAGAAGTGTCGCCTTGTTTATCATGTTACAAGTCACTTGTCGACTTTTGGCGGGAAGCTGTGAAGAGCAGTATCGGCGCTGTATTTTATTTTCCAAAATTTGTGTTGTTTTGAGTGTTTTTGCTTAATAATGGTGGATTATTATTCGCAAAGTGTTCAAGAAAAAGCGTGAGTGTTGGGAAGTGATACATTGTTCGATTTATGTGATTTCGTTGCTTGTTGCCAAAAGCCCCTGGAAATCGCTAAGTGCAGTTTTTCTACCTCTTCACTTAGCCTGATTCTTGAAAAAAGTAACTTGTCAGAATAAACCGGTTGAGCCATCCATCTGTCATACACTGCGTTAGCTATTTTGGATATTAAATCAGTAGGTAATGCGCTCTTTGATATTTACTCCGACGAGATGTCAACTTACGAGTACATCAACTTGTCTTTAGATCTTTGAATCTTAATAAGCCGTTATACTAAGTATAGCTTGACCAGGAAAATAAAAACCCTGCATTGGCGTCGCTACTCATCGCCTGTAAGTATGTTGTATGTGATAAGTCAACAACAAAATTGGCAATGTCATTTAATGAAATAGAAATCAATCTTTTGATTTTATTCGCGTCAAATATTTAGTATCACGTTTCTCTCATTACATTGAATTATTTCTGCCATTTTGACAAATAAATCGTAGGAAAAATAACAAAATACACAACGACCACTCCTGTCTCTTTTTGACAGATGACGTTAAGATGACAGAATGTTACATGAATGCCTAGTTGAAGTAGGAAAAATAAAACAATGAATTATGAAACATAAGCGTTTCAATTCATCGGATATTTAGAATCTGCCACCAGTTGGACTAAGTCTACAAATTATTCCCTTTACTTTGTTATTTCCTTGGTCGCCGCTTATTATATCCAACGTAACGGCCTGGCCACGGGGAAATTCGCCACGGCAAATTTTGCGGCGATGCCACCAGTGACTAAAAGAAATACAAAAAAAATGCAATTGTTTCTGTTACTACTTCGCCTCACCAGTCATCAGTTCTCGTGGCTTTTTTTTTAAATTTGCTATGGCGAATTCCCCCGTGGCCAGGCTGTAAGTAGTGATGTACAAGGCTCGAGCTCTCGGAGTCCTTTTGTCTAGAGCTCGGCGTCGTTTACAGGGCTCGCCTCGTTTGTATGAAGTTCGACGACTCGGGAGTCTTTTTTAGAGCTCGAGCTTTTTCAAAAGTACGAGCCTTTTTACGAGCTCGATAGATCTCTAGGATTTTTCATGGCTCGAGTCTTTTTCACCGCACTAATCTTTTCTGCTCTCTAATTTTCGAGACTCAAGTCAAATTTGCTCGAGCTCTTTTGATAGATTAGAGCTCTTTAAAGGGCTCGTACTCTGTTGTTGATTCGAGGCGTGGCTCAGAGAGCTCGCGTCTCGGCTAGACTCGGGGTTATGAGCTCACCGAGCTCGCTGAGACCTGCCAATCCGCGTCTAGGCTTGAAAACTAGACCTCGACGCCTCCAGGTTTGTACATCACTAGCTGTAAGAGTAAGGACGATGTAGTCCATTCTTGTCGGAAAGTACATTACACAACTGCTATACACTTCTGTTCTCTCCAAATGTAAAGGCTTTTACTCTAATAAAGGTGGAAAGTCCGTACGTTCATTTTATCAGGAAGTACTGGCGTGCAAAATAAAGGGAACAATTTGATTAGTAAGATATATGGCTGGTTTTGGAGAGTTAACCGTCATCAAACGAGATGAAGTGTAAATGTATGTCGACCATTAACGGCTTGTTTTTAGGGTATATAGATTCAGTAATATAGTGATAGCTCCTTCCTCGTGAATGAATGAATGAACACTTTTTTGCACCATTTACAAACTTAATAAATACTTGAATTGTACTAATATAAAATGAGTAGGCACAAAGGCGGTCTTAAGGACCTTTACAAAAACGAAATCCACCTACCCGGGCTACTCGCGGGTCCGTACCTGCCTCCGTGGTCCAGTGGTTAAGGCGTTCGCCTTTGACCCGGGGGTCTGGGTTCGATTCCCACGGGAAGCATACTTTGTTTAGTTGTTTCCAGTTTGGTTAGGACATTGCAGGCATGAATAACCTGATTGTCTGATAATAAAGATGATTCCGTGCTTTGGAAGGCACGTTAAGCCGTTAGTCCCGGCTGGCATCTGGTGGTCGTTAAAGGAACTACGTCAGAGGCCTAGAGGCGGTTACGAACAACTCTGACACCAGGGTTTACATGGTTGGTTGATAATGTAACCTACACGAAATGATGATGACCAGCGGGACGTAAAATATAATTTAAAAGATAATGACATTAGATCAGACATATTCCTTTGTTCTTTGGAATACTTCCAACTTGTAAATTTTAGTTTCTTTTTAGTATAAACAGCATCGATTGAAAATAAAGTCTTATTATTCTACTTCCCGAATCACCACAAGTAGGGAAGTTCCATTTTTTCCAGGCGGAAATGTCCCTAATATCTCTTCCAGTCAAACTTAAGGCAGAATGGAGTGCGTGTTTTTTTCAGTTATATCCTACTAGCTATTTCCCGTAGCTCCGCCTGCGTTAAAAAGTCTCCGTTTTTTGACCCCGGGTCTTCAAACATATTAATACAAAATTTCATCACAATCCGTTCAGCGGTTTGGCACAAAGTATGCCTCCCGTGGGAATCGAACCCATGACCTCACACTAAAACAAAGTATTTAATAAGTAAGTAATGTTTTCTTACTTTTTAACTGAAAGTAAATACTATAAAAACCAGAGTTTTAACGAGAAATACTATCTTCTTGGTCATTATCTTCCAACATTGCACAAAGTGTGCATTGCACAACTAGTGTTCACTGAACATCTTTTGCATAATTACCCTCAAAAGGTAAAGCGAATGCGCGGCCGACCCTTCGTTCTGGAAACTTCTACAAAGTACTGTCAAGCTAATACGTAAACAACCCATGGATTTTTAATCGTTCAAGCGTGTTTCACTATTATATTCTTAACTTAAACTTTAAAGTCCACGCTAGGGGAAGAAAAAGATGATAATGAAAATTCATTTATTAAACCACCAGCTGTTTTCCGCAGCTCCGTCTACGTCAAAAAGTAGTCTATTTTTGACCACGTGTCTTCAACTATATTCATACCAAATTTCATCAAAATCCGTTCAGCGGTTTGGCTATTAAAGCGTAACAGACACACTTAATATTAGTATGGATATGGATTTTCTTTACAGTATAAAATATTTTTTAGCCACCCAACATCGAATTAGGATCAAACCTGCCACTTAAATGGTGGGAAACATCATTAAAAGAGTAGTATGCATACAAATAACAAGAAAATGTATGAAGAATATGAGTAGCAAAATACATTTTGTGTACAGTAATTCTCAAACTAGTCCAAGATAGACCGTACATGGCGACCAATATCGACGATCGTTTTGAATATGTATCAAAATGGCTACCTTAAAATAAATAATGCGAGCTTATTCTTTCTTAAATTTTATAATCTATGTGTCATTAAAAACTGGTGAGTGACGAATTTAATTTTCTTGGTCACTTATTTTGTTGACTGTACACTTCTCCCTGCCCCCAAGTGTATTCTAACAATCCAAATTATGTTGCTCCCTTGATGTCTGAAGCCCTTGAGATATAGAAGTACATATAATTATACATATGTAACATATGTATGTTTAAGAATTTGACCCTTACATGGTGGCAAATAAAGCCTCATGTATTTCTTTAAATTTTACTTTTGTGATTGGTTAATTTATCTATCTTAGTCATGAGACACCTCATTTATTTGTCATATATCCAGGTCATACTTTGTTGAGTTGGGAAGCATACTTTGTATGGTTGTATCCAGTTTGGTTAAATGGAGCAGTGATGCGATCATTGGCGCTTCGCCGACACTGCAGTGGGCGGAGCTTGTCATTGCTCGTGCTCCATGGTTGGAGCCACGGCCGAAACCATGCACCCCGCACGTCTGCCTTCCGCCCCGTGTAGCTGAACAAATACTTTCTTACAAAACGTTTATTAAGGCACCTCCTCTTTATAATTGCTCCATGGTTAGGACATTGCAGGCTTGACATGATTTTCTGTTAATTAAGACGATTCCGTGCTTCCGAAGCACGTTAAACCGTTGTTCCCGGCTACCATGTGCTAGTCGCTAAACCACGTCATCGGCCTAAAGGTGGTTCCGAAAAACTCTTACATCATAATGTACATGGTCGATTGGTTTTTTAACCCACTCGATATGAATGAATGGAAAGGCAAATAATACGTCGATGATGTAAGTTTAAAAATTTGTCCCAATATTTTCTCATTTATTCTCTTTGTCGTGTCACGAATATTATAAAAAAAAATCTTATCTTCCATTGACTTGTCATTTAGGGCCGCAAACGGCTTTTGTAAAAAATAAAATTGCCGGACGCGACCGGCTCTCGGAAAAGGAAGTCGGGAGATAAGGCTTAGGGGACCATTTTGAATACATTTCTGAACGTATTTTTGAAACTGTCAGTTGCTAAGATGTATTTTTTATTAGCTTTGTTAAGGTGTGAATTATACGTCCAATAATCGTCATCACGTTAAACCCCGATGGCAAACAAAAAAAACATTCAACAAAAGAAAAAAAATGTTTTGTTTTGACCACGGCGTTCAAAGACTTATAAATTTTTCAATTACCTCAAGGATACCTGGAAGAGATTGCATATGCGAAAATGCCTTTTTTACCTGACTGCACCAGAAGGAGGGTTATGTTTTTCTACAACGGTCAAGAAAAAAAAGTTTCTGTAAATATTGTTCTTTTTGGTGCAATAAAGTGACGTATTTTTTCGTATATAGTAGCTCCGAGCAATAGAAAAATACTGATCTACGAGTCTTAATTGAAAACTATCCATTTCAAACTAAAAATAAAATCAAATATCGCAACGAAGTGACTTTTTTTTTAAATGCATCGCCACTGCACATCGTCACTGATTCATAAAGGAGGACGTTGTTCGTTTTCCATCAGAATGCACTCTCAAATTGCTTTTTAGCTCGGAAATATGAATGGTTTTAAGCCAAACAACAGCTATTAATAATAATAATAATAATAATATCTTTATTCACGAAAAACATGGTATGTATATTGGTGTTACAATTTTCACATATTGGATCACATGTTTTGTCACATTTAATGACATGCGAATAATTAGGCTATTCATAATTAAATTAAATCAAGCATAATTGAATTGAATTAATTAAACTTATAACACAAAATGTATTATGAACAAATAGAAAGTTAATAGTTTTTTTTTATTTCTTTGGCTCTGTTTTATTCTGGAAATACTATTTAAAACCCGCTCTGCTCTACACAGAGACTACGTTTCTTGTTAATTTTGTAACTGCATGCAACTAAAGAATGCTTTCTTGAAAATAAAGAGCAGAGCAGCAAAATATTTCATTGTATAAAAAAATATGTAAATATAAGGACATTTTTAAAAATAAAATATCTTTTTAATAAGTTTTTTTTTTTAATTTAAAAATACTCAGCCAAGCGCCTACCATCTATCGACAACAACCGGGACCAAGGGCTACACGTATCTTCCTAAGCATGGAGGAGCTCGAGATAGAAAATGCCACTAAAGGCGACCAATCTAATACGAGTCGCGTCATGCGATACGACACGCGCATTCCCTACAGATATCCGCGTCACACTCTGCTAAAAACATGTTTTATTTAACTGCTTCAAAAATCAATGAACGTTTTCTCTGTTTATTCGCGTTTAATAAACTTTAAACATCAATAAAGCACACTTATTATTCGGTTTGTCCAATAAATGACTGAAATAAAGTATCGCTATCTGTCAGTTTCCACAACAAAGTTATTTTTTTTAATTTTATTTATTTAATAAAAAAAACAAACATCTTAAATATACATCACAGTACACTACAAACTTAAATTAAGTTTGTTCCGGCACTGATTATTTATCTCATTCTATGTGGGAGATAACAACAACACATATACATTTATAAAGACTTAACAAATTAACGCTTAGATCATTGAATAAGTACCTTAATTAATTGCCTGAATTATCTTTTCAAACGATTCCAATTTATTGTTTATATTCAAAGTCCTTCACAGTTCAGGCTATCCTACTTTGGAATGCATTACCGGTAGACATTCGTAAGGCACAAACTATTACTTCGTTCAAAGATCAGGTTAAGTCTCACTACCTTTCCGAGGTAGAATAATCCTCTCTTATATTGTGATAAGACTGTCACTAGCTTCTTACACTTATTTGTGCATGTTATTTGTAAGTTTATTCTTGTTATTTATTTATGTAAGTTTATTATATGCGTCTTAATGTAGGCATGTACATTTAAACTTTCTGCACCGCTCACGCAAGTGTTTTTTTTACCGCAGCTCATTTCTACCCTAAGGTTGGCTGGAAGAAATTGCATTAGCGATAATTTGTACCCATTTAGTTGTATTGTCCTATGTGTTTCTTTTGTTTATAATGGTGCAATAAAGTGTTCATTCATTCATTCATTGTTTGTGTTCATCTTTGCTGGTCTTACTACCTCTGTGGTCCAGTGGTTAAGGCGTTCGCCTTGGACCCCCGGAGGTCCTGGTTTCAATTCCCACGGGAAACATACTTGGTTTAGTTGTTTCCAGTTTGGTTATGATATTGCAGGCTTGAATCACCTGATTGTCTGATAATAGTGATGATTCCGTGCTTCGGAAGGCACGTTAAGCCGATGATCCCGGCTGCCATTAGGTGGTCCTTAAAGAAACCCGTTGGTCCGGAGGCATTCTGGTGTCGTTAAAGAACCACAATTAAGGTTGAAAGACTTTTACGTAAAACTCTGACACCAGGGGGTACATTGTCAATTGACCATGAAATCCACTCGATATGAATATTATATAATGATCTATGCTGATGTGAAAGCCACAGAAAAATATTGTTATTTTATTCATTCGTACTTCCATATTAATACAATTATAAGTGCGAAAGTCTGTCTGTCTGTTATTTTTCGGGGCGGAACGGATTTTGATGAAATTTGGTATGAATATAATCGAAGAACTGGGGTCAAACATAGGCTACTGTTTGACGTAGGCGGAGCTGCGAGACATCTTATTAGTTACTCTTCAGAAGCCAGGGTACATTTTTAATCTTGGTCTTCGCGATTCTATTCATTACTCTATGGCACAAATTCACCGAATCTAACTGGGAACAAAGACAATAATCTGCGGTAGAAGCCTCTCATTCATGAGCTCTTACAAATGGGTGGAATATTTCAAATTTGCATGAAAATCGGTTATAAATGAACGCCTATTTGAAAATCAAAATTCGAAACCATTTATTCATAACTAGCTTTTTCAGCTCCGCCTGCGTCAAAAAGTAGCCTATGTTTGACCCCAGGTCTTCAACTGTATTCATACCAAATTTCATCAAAATTCGCTCAGCAGTTTGGCCGTGAAAGCGTAGCGGACAGACAGACATACAGACTTTCGCATTTATAATATTAGTGTAGTAATCTAGTATGGATACAATCAGTTGAATCATTTCGTAAGCGGCAAGCTTTTACCATACTGGGGTGCTATTATTGAGATGTGCGACTCACTGAAAATTGGTGAGACGAATGAAAATCGTTTACTTACCGATTTTATCGAAAAAAAATTATTCGTTAACGAACGAAAATCATCCGACACACAAGTTTTCCGTGATATGTAATTCACTCAAGCTCGGCGAGTCGAAATATTATTGCATGTTTACGAATGATTTTAATTCGAGATAAACTGTGAGTCAATCGATTCACAATCGACATGTGAGTTTCATTTAAAAACAAGTGCAAACCGAGAAAAAAATTTCGTCCTCCCGTACTAATCTACTAACAGGATGAAAAAGAATGAGGGGAAAAATGTGAAAAAATAGTTTAGTTTCACGTACTGAACTACGTTACTTTTCGCTGGTGTATCTGCTGTTTAAATTATAAGTCATTATTCATCTTTCAACTGCAGTCAGTCCACTGCTGGACATAGGCCTTGTTGTGAATGAATGAGCAAATTTGTGTGTGCAAGGGGGCTGTATTATGGAAACTAAGAATAAATGAGGAATTTATAGGTGAAATTTTACAGTCGAATTTCATAGTTTCTCTGTATTGGATCTTAAAAGAACACTTTTTTTTTATACAACTAAGTAGGCAAACAGGCGTACGGTCCACCTGATGGTAAAGGGTTACCGTAGCCTATGAACGCATGCAACACCGGAGATGTCACGAGCGCGTTGCCGATCTGTCCGCTGTCAGCACAGCGACCCCTCTGGAGCCTTACGACCCTACCCACCAGCAGGAACACAACTTTGGCTGCGGTCTTCTGTGGGGTGGAGGTACTTCCCAAGACGGACTACTCTTTACAAATGTCCACCTCTCTTAAAAACTACTGAAAAAACACTGACAAAAATCACATATGTTTTTACAAAAGTCTAAATAAGAATAGAAAATATATAGGTAATCAAACTAAGGAGTTTGCAACAGGCCTCTTCTAATGATTTACAATCCAGGGTCCGCCTGCGATCTTTTTATGGTCATCCGAACCAAACAGATGGGTCGGTGAATTTCCAACGCTTTACTTGCGGGTTCGAGGTCATCCATCGCCCATCGGCTTTCAGCGCTATTTGCCCAGTCAACTGCTTCTATCTCAACTCAAATAATTCCATTTATCTACGACTAAAGACTCCCTGTAGTAATACTAATAGGATCTAACAAACTTTCAACTCATACCAAACTCTAATAACATTTATCTTGTACACACTAGTGATGCCATACAATTCAGAAAATGTAATTACCAGTTAATTGCTTACATATATCAGCCTTTTCTCTCAAAATAATGTAAGCTACAGATGTTAAACATGATCTGGTGATTCAAGCTTGCAATCCTAACCAAACTGGAAACAACTTAACAAAGTATGTTTCCCGTGGGAATCGAACCCACGCCCCTCGGGTCGAAGGCGAACGTATTAACCACTGGAGCCTGGAGACAGTTAATTACATAGATATCCACAGATAACTTGATAAAGTTGTAATAAGCAACGGATAACAGCAACGTTTGCACCTACATTTTTTGAAGAACCATACAGGATAATCTTCTGTGTCGTCTATTTTGCAATCTACTCATGTTTATAATGCCACTTTCTAGTTTATTTGAAGTTTGAAACACAAACACAAGCCGTGGTTTGTACTGCAAACATATCTTCTGCTTTACGTGTTAGCGAGTATATCCTAGATAGACATGTTGTTGAGTTGAGTTGCTGTTTGCACTACCAGTGTAATGAGTTTTACCGACTGGTTTAATTTAAATTAACTCTAGAAGTTGTTTAGTTGGGTTAAGAAATGTTAAGAGTTAGGCTTACCTATATTCTTGAACGTTTGCTCAAACTCGACTCAACCTTATTCCAACTCATTAACATGATTAGTCGTCACTAGCTTCCTTGACTCAAGGAGAAATCTCATTGGAGGTGAGTATTGAACTGTCAAATACACATTTCAAGGCGTCCTTGAAATGAAGCAAAGTAGTTATAAATCAGTTTTTTTGCCACTTTTTGCCTAGGTATCCATTACTTTATTTCATAATTTACTTTATTGTTTTATAATTTTAAATTTTTGTGCTAAGAATTGTTATTATAACCTGTGACATTCCTTATTGGAGTTTGCTCAAGCAACCAATTAAGAATATCGTTTTCAAGGCAAGTTCGAGGACTACCTTGAGGCCAATGAGTTTGAGTGAAGGACGTCCTTAAGGTTATGTTTAAGAATACGGGTGTTAGGCAACTTGTGGCGAAACTAGCGTTGCGTTGTTTTGCGTACAATCAATCATAACAGACGGGGCTAAAGTGAGAATTACGGCTACAAATTTAATTTGTAACAGTTGGTATTTATTTCATGATCAGAGCCTGCAACATCCATACAAATATTAAAATGTCTGTCTGTCTGTTACGTTTTCACGGCCAAACCGCTCAACGGATTTTGATGAAATTACGAATATAGTTGAAGACCCGGGGTCAAACATAGGCTACTTTTTGACGCAGGCGGAGCTGCGGGAAACAGCTAGTTATGATATATATGAAGTATTAGTATAAAAAGCTAAATAGCGCTTGTTGTTAAAAGAAAATACTTTTTTGGCACTGAATTGGTTTATTTTAAATATTAAAACTAAAATTGCACAGCGCAACGGGACACAGTAAAATTATAAGGTGAAGTGAAAGGCGATTGCCATTCATAAAAAATTCAAATAGTGTTGCCATTATGAAACAAAAGTGATATTGTCTATGTTAAATTCATTATTTAACACTTGTAAAAGTTTAAATGGATTGGAGACTAATATAGTCCAACAATAATATAGTTTTCAAGTCTGCCAAATGTAAAAGTATTTTTTTTTTACTTATGGTACAATAAAGATTTATAAATAAATAAAACCTATGATAAAGACATAGTTGAAATTGGAGCCGCTCTTTTTTTTTATACAACTAAGTAGGCAAACAGGCGTACGGCCCACCTGATGGTAAGTGGTTACCGTAGCCTATGAACGCATGGAACACCGGAGATGTCACGAGCGTGTTGCCGACCTGTCCGCTGTCAGCACAGCGACCCCTCTGGAGCCTGGCGACCCTACTCACCAGCAGGAACACAACACTGCATCAAAGTGTTATTTGGCTGCGGCCTTCTGTAGGGTGGAGGTTCTTCCCCAGACGGACTACTCCTTAGAAAATGTCCTACCTCTCTTATAATTCCTATGGAACGTTTTTGTATATATGAGTTAGTCAAGTGAAATTAACATTCCCTTAACTTCGTGGTAAGAAAGCAACTAGAGTGCCTTTGTCAGACTGGTATTAGATTTGACTGAAAATCGGAATTCCAAGAAAGACTTCAGTGAAATCTTCAATGAAATCAATCAGCTGTGAGTTCCTTCCAAGTTCCAGTTCAATCCTTATATGATGGACCGTAAGTACCTATATTTGCCACGTAGTGATTTCCAGTATAAGTATGTACAATAAACATACCACTAACGGTCATTAGCCAGCAAAGTTTAATTAGTTGATTAATTCAGAGCGGAATTCGTGCAAATTTCCATTACATGAACAATGTGACACATACAGAAGTGAGATGAATTGATGACTCTAAAGTCTGTGTAATAATGTAAAAAAATAATTGCAGGTGATCAGAGACTTCTATTTTATTCTGTGCAAATGAGGAGCGATAATCTTAGCTAAGCTTGCCTAGGCATAAGGCAGATGTTGTATTTCTCAGTGAGATCAATAATCGCAACGTGCGTAGCGCTAATTCTCTTCGGCTGGCAATCTCTGACCACACTTCTCGTTTTTATGCAAAGTCCTTCACGGTTCAGGCTATTCGTCTCTGGAATGCGCTCCCGGTAGATATTTGTAAAGCACAAACAATCGCCTCATTCAAAGATCTAGTTAAGTCTCACTACCTTTCTAAGGTTCAATAAGCTCGTCTCTTTTTTATGTCACTACTGTCCTACTCGTTTTATGTATTTTAATTATTTAAGTATTTAATGTAAGCTTATATATACAAAAATATCTATGTAAGTTTATTATCTGTTTTGTTGTAGATAACTGTACCGCTCGCTCAAGTTTTTTTAAATTCTCTGCTCTTTTCTACCGTAAGGTTGGCTGGAAGAGATTGCATTAGCGATAACTCGGCCTACGTACTCATTTCTCTTAATGTTAATTGGTTTCTTAGCTGTATCTTTTCTTATATGTATGTAAATGGTGCAATAAAGTGTTCATTAATTCATTAATGCATTTAAAGCCTAAATACTTAGGCATGAAGAGAACCCAAAATACAGTATGTGTATTGCATTGTGCGTGGCTTGAAACTAAAGTTCTGTGAACAGTAAACTTCGCGAACAGGCTACTATGAAAATATCTTTAAAATACCTAATTCCGAATATTTCAAAATTAAAAATACGAGTAGTTTCGTTCATTCTGTGCTGAGGCATAATCTGCGACATACATAATACAATAGGCAAATCTATGATCAGTCAAGATTTCGTAAAATTCTAAAAGGACGATATTTTAGTAGTTTAATCCTGCATACTGAACACAAT
Source organism: Euzophera pinguis (assembly GCA_947363495.1). Classification (NCBI taxonomy): domain Eukaryota; kingdom Metazoa; phylum Arthropoda; class Insecta; order Lepidoptera; family Pyralidae; genus Euzophera; species Euzophera pinguis. The sequence goes on from OX376183.1 coordinate 2,441,715, forward strand.
GTAAAATTTTTGCAGGTATTTAAAGAAATACCCTTTTTATATTTATCAACGTCGTCGTATTTTTCTGAATAGCGTGGTTTTATTCATAATGCACCATATCCGTATCTCTCCTTTCTTTTATATTTCAAACTACCTTAAGGTTGCCTGGAAGAGAATGCTTAAGCGATAAGGCCGCCTTTTGTATACAAACTGTGTTTACGTTTTAAGTGATATACTTATGTTTTATTGTTCTGTGTGGAAACAAGTGTTAAAAAAATAAATAACTTACATTAAAGGATTAGCTACTTTCGACGAGCTCGTTAGTCGAGCGCAACCCGCGTATCCGTAGCGAATACGCGTGTCAAGCGACGACATGACGCGACCACTATCGGATTGGTCTCCGTTTTAGTGGCATTTTCTATCTTGAGCTCCTTCGTGCTTCGGAAGGCACGTTAAGCCGTTGGTCCCGGCTGTTATCGATAGATAGCAGTCGTGAGGCTGTGTCAGATGCCTTAGGGCAGCCGAAAGATTCTGACAGTGTTGGTTACTAACATACCTCAGGTAATGTTCCTGTTGGTCTGGTTTCCCTGTAAAAAGGGTTACGGAGTTCAGACGGCAGTCGCTCCATTGTAATTACCAGTTCCGCCAAATCTAGGAGCATGACTTACAGCGTACCCTAGGCTCCGAAGCGTAAGCTGACTACGCAACTAGGAATACACGCTAGGATGATAATGGAAAGAATTAGCTACTTGACAGGTAAACAACATTTTGTTTGTGAAAGAAAATTGATGAGACAAAGAAATAAGACGGCAACGATGTATGTAGATGATGGATGACCAAATAAATTATTCAAAAAAATATCCTACATCGGCAACAGATGGTCTTGTGCAAATCGGTAGTTTTTATGGAGAAATTATGGTCATAATGCTACCAAATTTACACAAATAGCGTTCTGATTTCTTTTTGAAGAAAGCAAATTTAATATTTTGGGGCCAAGTATGTGAAAAATCAATAAAAAAGTAAAACAGAAAAACTTATTTAAAAAAAATAAAATAAACAACAATAAAAAACTCTTTTGAAAATGTTGTTAACATTGTGAATATGACGAAATACACAATATAGCCTACTTATTTAAAACTAGCTTTCTCCGCAGCTCCGCCTCCGTCAAAAAGTAGCCTATTTTTGACCCCCGGTCTTCAACTATATTCATACCAAATTTCATCAAAATTCCTTCAGCGGTTTGGTCGTGAAAGCGTAACAGACAGACAGACTTTCACATTTATAATATTAGTAAGTATAAGTATGGAAGACCACGGTTACAGCGAGCATTCGCAACAGAATTCAAAACGAGGCATCGTTAAATATGTACATTTGTTCACGTGAATCTCGTACGTCTGCTCGAATATCACTTGTCGGATCTTGATTTGTTCACAAAGCTTTTGACATAATCACGTTTGGCCGAATGTTTTTTGAAGGACCTAAAATTTTAGCTCCTGTGAGCTTTAAAATTTGAGATGGGTCCAAAATAACTAAAATTTCACGGTGTATAGGATCACATTTGTCGTTCAAAAGCACGTTTATCGAGAGATATCTTAAAACATAAAATTACAGAATTAAGCTCGTAAATTACCTTCATTATTATCTTTGTACACTTCTGTACTCACAATAGTTTATGACGCAGTGGCTAAGTTACAATGCAAATTCAGATCTCGTAAAACATGTCGTAAAATGAATACAATATTTTTGTCAAAGTGAAATTGATTTTATAAGTTTTTGCGTACAATGTAAGCTTTTCCGTTCTCTTTCCTTTTTTTCTTTGACTAATGTTTAGTAGCGTATTTTATACTTTGTTGGAACACTAACCATAACCTTATGGACATCCTTCACTCAACCTCATTGGAGAGCCTTAAGAAGTCTTCGAACTTTCCTTCAAAACGACATTCTTAGTTGGCTGCTTGAGTAAACTCCAATGAGGAACGACACAGGTTATATTAACAATTCAAAGTACACAAATTTAGAGAAAAGAGTAGAGTAAAAAATAAACAAAGGAAGTTAGTTAACTAGGCAAAAAGTGACAAAAATTTTTAAAGCACTTTCGAGTTCGCCTCAAGGTACCTCTCGAACAATATATAATATTTGACAGTTCGATACTCACCTCCAATGAGAAATCATCTCAAGTCAAGAAAGCTAGTGACGACTAATCATACCAATGAGGTGGGTTCGACCCGGAAGTCGTGGGTTCGATTCCCACCGGAAGCATACTTTGTTTAGTTGTTTCCAGTTTGGTTAGGATATTGCCGGCTTGAATCACCTGATTGTCTGGTGCTTCGGAAGGCACCTTAAGCCGTTGGCCCCGGCTGCCATTAACGGTGGTCGGTAAAGAAAAACTCTGACACCTTGTGCACCCTGCACAGCGTCGATTGACCATGAAACCCACTCGATATGAATGAATGAATTTTCGAAATTCGGTAAAGAATAAATAAACAAATTTTCTTCCGCAAAATAGTCCGTAAGTCATAAAAATAAAAATTACGTGTTTTAAAAATAAACAAGTTTGACAGGGGTGGTCGCAGTGGGGATGCTAAATATTTCATGTATGCCGCCCTCTCTTCGGAATAAGTACATAGATTAAAAAAAGGAGATGCGTATACTTGTGTTCTGTAGTATAGTTGTAGTCATCATTTCAGCCGCAGTCAGTCCACCGCTGGACATAGGCCTCTCCCAATGATTTCCAAAATGATCGGTTGGCAGCAGTCTGCATCCAGCGTTTGCCTGCGACCTTTTTCAGGTCATCTGACCATCTGGTCGGTGGATGTCCAACGCTGAGCTTACCGGTACGCGGTCGTCATTCGAGAAACTGCAGGCCCCATCGGCCATTGGTTGCCCCATCGGTCATAGTAGTAGTGTAATCTTGCTCTACCTAGACTCCTCGCCTTTTTCCATTTGTATTTTCTTCTGTTTGTGCCGATAACAACCTTTTACTACTCATCTTAGCGCCTTCCCGGTTGCATCTTTGACTGGTTGCCTCGGAGCCCAGGGTCGGTTAAATGACTTTCATTTTTATTGATCCTTATAAGAATATTATGCCAAATGATTTCTCTATCAGTCAACCATATTATTTAGTTTTTAAAATGTTACTGCATTACAGGTTTTCATTGATACGAAGATAATAATTTAAGCTTAGATAAATAATTGGTCTCTATTATAATCGGAGATTATTAATATAGGAATTTGAGTTTGTTTGCAGACGGCCCGCGAAAGATGGGCGCGCGGAGTGTTTAAAACAAGTACGCGTCTACTATTATTTTAATCTCTGTCCAGGCCTGTTTCTTATTTATAAATGAAACCCTCGGGAACCTTTTTAGCCAAAAGTGGCGTGGTTTTGGAGGTTAAAACGCACATTAGTGTTTCATTTTATTTTTTAAACTTTCAGAAAGATAACTTAATTTTTGTATTCGATATTTCCTTAATAAGCTTACTTTTTAAGCTCTTGTCTTGTCTAATCTGTAATACTGAAAACTTGAATAGTCGAGCGGGGCATACGTGTCTGTTACTATTGCCTGTCTTGGCTTTGTCGCCACTGCTGAAATTTATATCCTTCTCCCAACACTTACGCCCTTGGTCAAATTTTCGTATTGGTTTGGTTGTAAAAAGAGGGCCAGCCAGTCGCTCCATTGTAATGTTGCCCTGTAAAGAAAAGGCAGCAGTCGCTCCATTGTAATAACGATTATCTCCAAATCTTGAGTTATGATTAAAATCGTACCCTGAGCTCTGAAGAGTAAGCTAAGGACGCAACTATGAAGCTCGGACTCGGATAAAGTAATCATGCCTATAATTGTCTCAGTGAGCAAAACGAGCGAAAGTCTCAATTTCGAGACTGGCTTATTTTACTTTGGAAGGTATGTGTGTGCCACGGGATATGTTTGTTGGCTAGTGGTCACCTTTCTTAACGGATCCTTACGGCACTTGGCACATTTGTTTCTTGATTTATTTACATTTTTTGTCGAGAGCTTAAGAGATGAAGTTTCAATATTTGGAGGAAACTTGTATGTCGTGTTCCCAACAGGTGGATGAAAAAAAATTGGAAAATGGTTTTAGTAGACTCACGTTTACATTAGTTATTACAAAGGGCGAAAGAAAAGAGATGCATCATCGAATTTGGTTTTTAAAATATAAAACCGTACCATGTTTCGAATCATTCCTGACCTCTTTTTTTAATTTACGCTCATTTTTTCTCGAGTTGTGTCTGAAAATTTATGAATCACTAAAAGGATAAGCCGCAAAAACTCTTGTTCCGTGGCCCATCGTACTTAATGTAAGCAAATTGATGTGCTTGTGTAAGCATATTATTTTAGCACCAACACTGGACTTGAAGTATTAAATTTAACTATTTTAATACGGTTTTTATCGCATTTATAAGTTACTAGCTGTTTTCCGCAGCTCGGCCTGCATCAAAAAGTAGCCTATGTTCGACCCCCGGGGTCTTCAACGATATTCATACCAAATTTCATCGAAATTCGTTCGACGGTTTGGCCGTGAAAGCGTCAGACAGACAGTTAGACAGACTTTCACACTTCTAATATTAATAGTATGGATGGATATGAATTTATTTACTTAAATTAAAAGATCTCATAAAACATTTTGTGATTACATCTTGATGTTTCTGCCGTATTTTTTTTCAAAATTTTTAAACTATTCCTCTACGTATGTTGTTTGTTTGAAAACCTAAAATATGAATTGGATGATTGATTTTTATGCCGTTGGTCCCGGCCGCCGTTTGGTGGTGTATAGGGTCGATTGACCACGTAACCCTCTCGATATGAACGAATGAATGATTTTTCAGCATGCCCACAATGAGCCTAAAATGTGCTTGTAATAGACAAGGCTGTTAACAATTCATGTTGTCCTGGTACAATTTCAAATTTACCCAAAATAAGGTTTTTTTTAAATTTTATTCAGGCTTTAGCCTAATTTATAAGACATTTACATCAAAGACTAAATAGTATTTACATTGTAGATAAGTAGTTTTTTTTAATAAAACAACTTAGAGGAAAAAAACATGTTTTTTATTTCATCAGCTTAATTTACAAAGGGCTCAGAGAGTCGTTATTACATTCCTTTTTATTCAAGCGTGTTTTCAAATTTAAATAGAGTTTTCATTATCTATGTTTTTTTCAGGAACCTTTTTAGCCTAAATAAGTTCCTGATGATGAAAACCTAGGAGTGCAAAACGGGAGCCTATTAATACAGATTACAGAATATATGCTATACAGATTCTCGCCTTTTTCGCCTCGATTAATCGCCATACATTGAAACGCGCCAACTTTCCTGGTTACTCCTGGTTACTCTCAATACAAAGTCATTGTTACGCCATCTATCGAAAATATAAGAAGTTACAAATTAAGATTTATTACTTTTGAAACACAGCACTTAATCAACTTGTTATAGAACTTTATTTAACTTTATAAAACACTATTTTTTAACGTACTTAACGTTAAAAAATAGTGTTTTATAAAGTCAGTTCTTTTTTCGTCAAAAATAAGCGAGATCAGTACTTAATTATATTTTTTTCTTTTTGAAGCGCCATCTTACATCAAAAAGCGGAACTAATTCTTTTTATTTGGTAATGGGACACCATGCTATTATTAAGACTTCGCTGTCCGTCTGCCACCAGGCTGTATCTCATGAACAGTGATAAGTTCACAGATGTGTTTCTGTTGCCGCTTTAAAAACAAATACTAAAAACTAGAATAAAATAAATAACAAACGTGTTTTCTTTGGTACGGAACCCTTCGTGCGCGAGTCTGACTCGCACTTGACCGGTTATTTTATACGATAATTATTCGAGTCACTGATTTTGAGTGAGTTTGATTTCAAAAATGCATGCTTTCAAAAGCTGCAGTGGGCCTTGAACAGGAGATGTTTGGTTCCTCTATCACCCTTTCCTCAATCACCCTTTCCTCTATCACCCTTTCTTCTATCAGCCTTTCCTCTATCACCCTTTCCTCTAACACCCTTTCCTCTATCACCCTTTTTTCTATCAGCCTTTCCTCTATCACCCTTTCCTGTATCACCCTTTATATACGGAACACTGAATCGCTCCAGGTAGAACTGAATCCATATAAATCATCGAGATTGGCATAGATTAGCAACGCAGATGCCATTAGGAGCATTTATCCATTTATCAAAATCCCCGGCCTTTGTTACCGAACCATTAATTTTGCCAAGTTATGGATTTTAAACCTGAGAGCGATTTGTAGTTTATACATTCATCTCGACTAGGTTAAATGGTCAATCGACTCTGTACACCCTGGTGACTGAGTTTCTCGGAACAGCCTTTCTGCCTATAACGTGTTTCCTATAACGACCAGCTACTTTTATCCGGCATTTTCTATCTCGAGCTCCTCCGTGCTTTGAAGGGACGTTAAGCCGTTGGTCTCGATTGTAATCGATTGATAGCAGTAATTAGGCTGTTACTAACATTAAAAGCATGTACTTCAAATAAAAACGCATGTAGCTTTTGCCGCAATGATCGTTATGTTATTTATTAATTGTTTTAATTTTCTTTCTAGTCCTTTCAATTACTCGGTTGAATGGAAAAAATCCCATTCTGGGATAAGTCCGCCTTTGTATGTAATTTGTGCAATAAAGAGTTTTTAACTAACTAACCATTTACTTTTATAAACCATTAAATTTTATGTTTTACCCATTACTGATGTATTTCTGAAAACCCTATCAGCGTATAATCCGGTCAATCCATTTATCTCCCTATCACGGGTCGCCGGGTATCGTATCGATGTGTCACATCCCTATCGGGTTATCGATATTCCGGACCTGCCTGTGACATTTGCTGGATGGCCTGCTTGGACATAGATTAATAATGTCTATAAGTGATTCTTGAGCGACAATTCGATTTCTTTCAGTCGTTTAGTCAAGAAAATGTTTCTCATTTTTTAAATATATTTTTGAAGAGTATGTATGTATGTAAAAATCTTTATTGTACACAAAGAACATAGTATCAGAATACAGGTTACAACAAAAGACGGACTTATCCCAAATAGGGATCGCTTCCAGTCAACCAAACAAACATAGGACATAGACATATGGGCACAGAAGAGGGCACAACACGCAAAGAAATCATACAAATTTAATTACACATATAAACAGTAAGCTCAGCTCAAGTCCGATCGTTCGTAGTATTCCCTAACCCGAGATTTGAAAGAGTGAGAAGACAGCTCTTTCATCTCCAAAGGAAGCTAGTTCTAGAGATTTGGAGCGAGAACTGAGAAGGAGTTGGCGTAACACTTTGAGGAGTATACAGGTATGTTCAGCTTTAGGTGGCGAGATGCTCGCAGACGGGGATCAAGAGTAATTAAAGTTTTTTCGATACCAATAAAAATAAAAATAAAATATCGTAAAACAACAATTTATTTATCAATATCAAGAACTAAAGGATCTCAATGATGATGATGATGATAAAGATTTATAAGTAAATATTAATTATTTTTATATACAATATTATTATACACTAGCAGCCCGCCCCGACTTCGTCCGGGTTATACAAAGTATGTAGTAAGTTAAAGATAAACACTTCATTGTCCATCTCTTTCAAAACCGGCTACATAGATCTTTCTGACGCCGAGTAGTTCCTAATCCATACTTATCCATATTATAAATGCGAAAGTCTGTCTGTCTGTCTGTTACGCTTTCACGGCCAAACCACTGAACGGAATTTGATGAAATTTGGTATGAATATAGTTGAAGACCCGGGGTCAAACATAGGCTACTCAAAGACGCAGGCGAAGCTGCAAGAAAAAGCTAGTAACCTATAAATAATGTACGAATGTATTTCCAAGGAAGATCGAAAGCATAGGCATATGCCCATAGAGCCATCAAGATCAATTTTTCAGGGGAACTAAATGTGATTATTTTAAAAAATTAATTGGCTGATCCTAAAAATCTGATATCTTTTCGAATAAAAAGAAACCTTATTCTTACACCAGAAAAATAATGAAGGTATCAATAATTTTCATCAGTTCCCTCCACGGGGTAAAAGGAGTGTATAGTCTACGTAAAATTAAACTCTTGAAATACTAATCTATAATTTACTACAAAAATTCCTAGCATTCTCCCAGTTTCGTCCTCAGCTCCCGCTTCCATGACGCTTTCTCTTCTTGGTGTTTCCATTCCTATTGTTATTTTGGCATGTTTTACGATCGGCCGCCTGCCTACGTTAACCTTCCTTGGGAACACAGAATGTACAGTTAGATATAATCATACATTTAACGACACTTACGCGTCAATATCCTGAGATAAAAAACGTTTGACGAACAATCATTTGACAAAAAACGTTATATAACTTTTTGCTTGACAAAGTTATACCATATGATCTTTTGGGCATTTTAAAATGATATTAAAAAAAATAAACTGCTGTTAAGTTGTAAGTTAAATGTACAATATATATTTATTATCAGCTAGTATTTACTGAAAAAATGGGTTTAGTTATGAAAAGAACTTTTGTTTAGTTTTTAAAAAACTTTTTTGTTGTATTTAATTACCTACTAAAGGAATCCAAAATATTTTCAAGCGAAAATTATTCGATTCCACACACGACCGCTGCGTAGGGAGGCGACCGCGCGGCGACCACGCGACTTTTTTCTAATAGTTTTTTTGAACTCGTGATATCTTTCGAATAGAAAGTCCGAATTGAATAATTCAAAAAGTTATATAAAGGTATTGAAGCATTCTTGAATATGAAGTCATTTATTTTGATAAGGATTAATACGAAGGTAGAAATAAAGAACCTTTTCTAACGGCGGCAATTTAATTAAATTTTTAAAATAAAAAACCACTTATTGTGACATAAATATAATAGTCAGACATATGCTGTCGCGACATTTTTTGTAGATAATGATGTGTTCTGCAAAGTTGTAGTACATTATTTTGTTCTATCATTATGTGTATTTTCGCAGCGCACTCGATGTAAGCAACTTTTAGGTCTTTTTTTGCACCTTGGGTTACATTATTGCAGTTTTTCTAAGGATCCCTAATGTTTTTGAAAATAAAATATAGCCTATGTTAACCGGGAATAATGGATCTTTCCAACGGTGAAAGAATTTTTTAAATCGGTATAGTATTTTTGGAGCCTATTCAATTCAAACAAACAAACAAACAATTCGTCTTTATAATATTAGTATAGATAAGAAGCTGTTTCTCACGGCTTTGCCCTCGTCAAAAAGTACCCCGGGTTAGCCGTGATAACAGACAGACAAACAGATCGACAGACATACAGACTTTCTTATTTATAATATTAGTATGAAAGTATAAATATTTTATATTCAATATCAGAGTTTTCCCCAGTTTTACTTTTTTACTTTTTTATGATTGAACTCTTGCCTGACGTCAACCCTCCCTGGAGACGGTAGAATTCACCGTGATAGAGACAAAGAAAATGGCAGTTATATTTTAACCGATCGTTGATTTTCCCTCTACAAATTCGCTTTCCTTTTCATTTTCGTCCTTGAGACCTTTTACAACATAAATCTTTTTTGTTTAATTAATTAAAGACCTCAATCTCAATTTCCATTAAAAATTCTAAAAAGGATTGTGTACGCACCTTTTATAGACCTCTTTTTAGAAAATCAATATTATTTTTTTATGCAACTTTGAATGACTTTTGTATAAATTAGGATTCGGAGTTTCAGGTCAAATAGTCAGAAACAGTGGTAAGGTGACTCGGAGGTCGTGGGTTCGATTTGCATGGGAAGCATACTTTAAATTAAACTATTTTAATACGGTTTTATCGCGTTTATTACTTATTTATTTACACCTGACGTTCAATCGAGAGGATGGATGGCAGGTACCGCCAGCCTGGGACCCAGTCATTAACTTAATAAAATCGCAAACTCGGAAGCAGACTGCAAGACCCTTAGATACTTTGAGCCAATACTGCGTGAATCGGAATAGTTCCCAATAAAAATTTCAGGCGGTAGTTTGTAATCTTATGACATCAAAGACAAATGTTAACTTAGTCTGCCTGCGACCGTGAACGCTGTAAAGTGTTTGAAACGTCAGGTGTAAATAAATAAGTAATAAAATAGTTTAATTTAATGAATAACAATCGCGAAAACATAAGAAAGCATACTTTGTTTAGCTGTTTCCAGATTGGTTGGACATTGCAGGCTTGAATCGCCTGGGGGCTTACCATAAACTTTAACAAAACCATCATGGTTTTCGCCCATCTTGTTTTAAGCTTAAAATAATATTGTTCCAAATCGTACCATGAACTTTTAAAACAAGATTGTTGTATTCCTGCTTAGAGTTGTGAAAGAACGAATGATTTGTCTATTCCCTGGCGATTGTGAGAGCGAGACTCCGCTATATAATTCGTATAGCTGCATCACTTTTACGCAGTGTTCCGATTGACTCTCGTTACGAAATATTGAATTTTAAATTTAATATATTGAATAATTCAATATATTAAATTTAAATGTGTGTTTTTAAAGTTGATTTTGTGTTCAAAATATATAAAATACATTTATATTATTAAATTTCAATTACAACAAATAAAAAATGAAATTTGGGTTTTGATTACAAACGAAGCTGTGCACGCAAATGAGATTCGGAACATTTTTTTACGTTTTATAAAGACAACTGACAGTTCACGCGCAGTCACTCAAAAGGTCTCGCACTGAGTTTGTTTAGATAAAAATATTTAAATAATAGCTTTGGCTTATTCCAAGTAAGTTAAATGCGGGGTCCAGATTCACAGGTTTTTCTCGAGAGAGAACTGTGAATGGGGACAGCGTTCTCGTACTCTTCTCCTTCCTTTGTTGAACGAGGGTCTAGCAGTAACAGAGGAGCCGGCATTGTCGCTAGCCTAGCCTATCATGTCTTGTGGAAAAAATAGTAAAATGTCTATTATTTTTTTACATTCATCATCATCATTTCAGCCGCAGTCAGTCCACTGCTGGACATAGGCCTCTCCCAATGATTTCCAAAATGATCGGTTGGCAGCAGTCTGCATCCAGCGTTTACCTGCGACCTTTTTCAGGTCATCTGACCATCTGGTCGGTGGATGTCCAATGCTACGCTTACCGGTACGTGGTTGCCATTCGAGACCCTTTCTGCCCTTCGGCCATCGGTTCTCCGCGCTATGTGCCCCGCCCACTGCCACTTTTTTATATTAAGTTACTAAAATAATTAAGATGTTTTTATTTTTAGGTTTCTGTCTAACGGCTTGCTCTAAACGACACGGCGACATTGAGTCTCTTAGAAAATCTCTGGAGCAAGCAATGGCGAAATTTCCCATGGCAACAGTGCGTGAATCCATAGATTCATGGCCAGACAGATTAAAAGGCCTTTAAAAGCCAAAGGTGTCCACTTTGAACAGAATATTGTTTTTATTTTTTGCTGAGGCTATTATATATGTACATATAAGTTTTAGTAATATTACATTACTTCATAAAAAATGCATTTTTATTTGTAACAGAACTTATGGCCGGACGAGGTATACTTAAACAACATCACGTAACTAACACAAAACAAATCTAACACATAATAATGAAAGATTCAACACACACAGTCGCACACTAATAGTTTTTTGCACAAAGTTAGAATTTACCATGAATTTACCTTGTTATTTGTAACACAAGATCATTGAAAGAATCACACTCAACATGAAAAAAGTTTTGTTTCCATCACATCCGACCAACTTTTTCAAGATCGCTAAATTTGACGTAAAAACAACATTGCTAACTGTCAAATACTGCTCATGGTACGAAATTGAATGAACAATTTACTGTGACGTCATCAAAACTGCTAGGAAATGCAAGCTTATAGTAATATTGTTTTTTACGTGTCATGGTACGAATTTCGAGAGTAATATTAAAATAATACTGCTATAAGACATTATGGTAAGCCCCCTGATTGTCTGATAATAATGATGATTCCGGGCTCCGGAAGGCATAAGCCTTTCCCGGCTGCAATTTGGAAGTCGATAAAGAAATCACAGATGATAATTTTGTGCTTGTAAGGAGAATTTACTAAACTACACTTCTACATGATGCTCATAGCACTCAAAACCGGCTACACGATTAATTTTCATTCAATATCGAATGATTTTTATTCGACATGATCGGATCGGACGATTTTAATTCGGCATATCGCAAAGAAACTGTCTACTTTCTCTAGACCGAAGAGGATTATGTCAAACTAGCTGTTTCCCGCAGCTCCACCTGCGGTATATAGCCTATGTTAATCAGGGTGAATGTAGCTTTCCAATGGTGAAAGAATTTTTGAAATCGGCACAGTAGTTTTTGAGTTTATTCATTACAAACATACACACAAAAATACAAATCTTTCCTCTTTATAATATTAATAAAATAATAATAGTGTAAATCAGTACTATGTACAATGCTACATAGCAACATTTGTCATACAATATATTATGATAAATGCGTCTCTTACCTCGGGATTTCGACGATATATCACCAAGGTGGAAAAATGACCAGCTTAGTATGATGGTGGGACACACGGCTGTTAGAAATCGCTAACAAAAGCGTCGGTACTATTATCTGCTCCGGAGTTATACCGTCAAAGTTGTTTTTAAAGGTTAAATAAGCGTACCAGCTGGCTAAGTCAATTATAACAGATAAAAACGCTCACAAAATGTATGAAGATTAGTTATCGAGCGAAATACAATGTCACATACTCGATACTCTCCTTTGCCTTATCCAACTTTGTTATGTGGAGTCTGTACAGAGTGTCAGTTCCTTCCATTGTTTTCTATCTCAAGCCAATAATAAAAATAAAAATATTAGGCAATCAGTTAATAATATGTTTTTGACAGTGTTTTGGAACAGTACAGAAGTAAACGTAAATCTAACTTACTGTAAAGAAATTAATAAGGAATTCACCCAATATTAAAATTACTTTCATTAGCTAACTTAGCACCAAGCTTTGTTAAATAAACTCCACTTTTAAATTTTATAACTATGTCCCCGTTGACTCGGTTAAAAATAACTTTTTACTACTACTATTTTAAGAGACATTTTTGAAAACCTCTGACACCAGTCTGTACCGAATCAATAGGCTACTTGACTGTATTCATACTTGGTTAATATTGTTATACTAAACAAAATATACACTAAAAAGTAACCGATTCTAAAAACAAAGCGGGAGCGTGGTGGGGACGTCTTGCTATCCCTTTTGTACGCATGAAACCGAGTGGCAGTGACGTCACAGCGCACACAGTGCATCCTTTTCTTGTTTTTTGACAGTTTCCCCTTCCACCGAATTTCAAAAATTCTGTTTCTGGAAATAAAAATATTGTTATAAAGGAAAAAATAAAAATTAGTAGAATACCCAATTGACCCAACACTAATGCTCGTATGAGTATTCTTCAAGGAATGCATAACAAAAGGTATCTTCTGATTGTCCTTTCTTGAAGTGATTATGTCACAGAGGTTATTTTGTATTTATTTTATATCGTGGACTTCACCGTTCACCTAAGTAAGTTTTAAATCCATTTTTCATGGCTTTGACTTAATACAAATATATTGTTTGTTAAATATAACGCTTCAGAGACAACCAAATTCTAACAAAATTTTGAAATATGGATCTATACATCCCGGCATTTAACATATTTATCTTTAGAAAAAATTGAAGACACTGTGTGTTTTTAAAAATCGTTTTAGCTAACATATGTTTGTCTTGTTCTTTCATCTCGAGTATCAGTAGAAGAGAAAGGGACGGGCATATTTTAGTCAAAATGGGTTTGAAAAATGTTTCTTAATACGGGACTTTGAGTTTTAGGAGATTAATATTATATCCTCAAGTATGTTTTCTCCATATTCTACCGCTTGTTATGTTATTATCAGAGGAATTGTTAGACATGATGTCAACAGCTATTTTATACCGTCACACCTCTCTCAATCATCAGGGAATTTATCCTTATATCAAGGTGTCAAGTACAGTTACACGTTAAGGGAAATTTTCAACCTGGCACGCTTTATTTGTAGAATTAATTGTGCCATGGTTTTCCCAAGTGGCGACAAGATGCGAGTCTTCACGAAGAACGTGAAATGTTATTTACTATTTCTTTACTTCTTCTTCATCAGGTGGTGTCTGACGGGAAGGGAAAACTCAAACTTAATCGGATCAGAAATCCGCGACTTTTATTGCATTGTCCGACCCCAATGAGGTCTTCGAGGGTGCACTCGTCAGAGCAGGACGGACAATGCAACAGATGCTCCATGATCTGCGTAGGATTTAAATTCCTTTACTTGAACAGTAGAAATTTAAAAAAACGTATAAAGTTGTTTGTTAACACACATAGGGCATGGTCGAGAATAACAACAGTTTTCACTTAAAATGATCACGGCAGACGCCCATTTAAAATAGTTGACTCAAATCTGAACAATTACAATAAAGAATTATTGCCCAAGCAAGCCTAGAAAAAAATATATTTCTGTTTAACTTTTCGCGATTTTTGAGGTCAAAGCTCAGACCAAATAATACCTCATTGGAGCAAAGTGACCGGTAGAAAACATTTGTGACAACTGTGACGTGACATTGATAAATGGCATACTGTATGGCAGTTCGCACACGGCGCTATGCGATTCGTGAGACGCGACTGCGACGGGACTGCGATGCAACTTGAGTCGTGTGCGAACTGCCTTGCAATATTCGTACCACCACCGTCTCCCGTGGTCACCGCAGTCAGTACAAATTTCTTTGTTTTCGCAATATTTTTCTGAAACTTATCAAAATAGTTTTTATTTGGTAAAATTGCAGAAAATTATGTTAATACGATTTAACCATATAACATTTCTAGACGCTAAAAAGTTGGTGGAATATTTTATTGCCGTGATCGGATCGAATGGCTTACGCAAATATGATCACATTTCAGCTTTTCGCACGCAACTCAAGTGGCTCCCCATCAGACTTCGTCGTAATTTACATATCCTTTCCCTTCTATACTCAATTCTGTTTAATCCTTTTACACCTCTGTATTTAAAAGAACGTTTTAAATTTCTCAGTGAGATCAATAACCGCGATGTGCGTAGCGCTAATTCCCTTCGTTTGGAGATTCCTGACCACTCTTCTCTTTTCTATTCGAAGTCCTTCACAGTTCAGGCTATCCTACTTTGGAATGCATTACCGGTAGACATTCATAAGGCACAAACTATTACTTCGTTCAAAGAGGTAGAATAATCCTCTCTTATATTGTGATAAGGCTGTCACTAACTTCTTACACTTATTGACAGTATTTATTTATGCATATTATTTGTAAGTTTATTCTTATTTTTTATTTATGTAAGTATATTATATGCGTCTTAATGTAGGCATGTACATTTAGGCTTTCTGCACCGCTCACGCAAGTATTTGTTTACCGCAGCTCATTTCTACCCTAAGGTTGGTTGGAAGAAATTGCATTAGCGATAAGTCCGCCTTTGTACCCATTTAGTTGTATTGGATTTAACTATGTGTTTCTTTTGTTTGTAAATGGTGCAATAAAGTGTTCATTCATTCATTCATCCATTCTCGGTCGAAAGCTAGTTCTCTGTATTCAACAAACTGCTTGCTTGATGTTTCCACTGGCCCCTATTATGAGTTCAGTAGACTTATTCCCTGAATAACCCTATGTGTACAATGATTTCAAGTAAGGATGGGTCCACCATAATATTTGGCATAAAAAATCATGAGCTACCTTTTGGCGGTGTAGTCTTTTGAAGTATTTTTTTTTTGACTAGCTGTTCTTCATTAATTCTAACACATATTACGTCTTTCGTCGACAAAATAGTAGTCATGGACCCAAATGCTTTTTAAATTATTATTTTTGCAACTTGGCAATATCTTCGTCTCTGCGTATTTTCCTAGTGGCGTCTCTGGCTCGCTTCGGAGCCTAGTGTTTGCTGTAAGTCATGGCCCTAGTTTTACCAAAACTGGTTGTTATGATGGGGTGACTGCTGTCTGACCTCCGACCTTTATTTATAGGGAAACCAGACCAACAGTACATGACTCCAGGCCCACACTGTCAGTGTTTTCAGGCTACCTAAAGAAGGCATCTGACACAGTCTGACGACTGGAAATCAATCGATAACAACCGGGCCCAAAGGTTTAACGTGCCTTTCCAAGCACGGTTTACCTCGTAAAAGAAAATGCCTCTAAATGGCGACCAATCCGTCGCCGTCGCGTCGCATTCTCTACGGTTATCGAGCTCCTATTTGCCTCCTTTTTTATAGTGTTTATTTAAGAACATTACACAATCAAAAATTGAATAATTAATCTGTTCAGGTATGGTGTCATTTTATCGCGACGTCGACCACATCCTTACGCTACTGAAAATATGTCAATAGTTGTGTGAGGTCACGCACGTAGCTCCCAAATCGCATATTACTCTCGTTTGTCCTGTGGAAATGGGTGTAATATGTCGTATATATAGCTATGTTGTATGTTGACAAGGTTCAGATTACATGACATGACATTTAGGGGTTTTTTACATTGAAAAAGTGGAAAAATACTTTGATATTGACCATGAGGCGAATGTCGATTCGACACGAAGAGAAGTGGGCATCTCTGGGCTCATAAAATGATGATGATTTGCAACGAAGAGAAGTGGAAAGTCATTGAAATCAATAATATTTCCACAGTTCACTGTTTACGCTTCAGAGCATTGATACTAATATATAGAAAGTAAGAAAACGACACGTGGTACGTTTTATGTAAGAGTTTCGATGTTTCTACGAGTACATTAGTGTCATCATCTTTAGAAAATGCAGAAATTATGTTTTACAGGTTACAATTGAAACAACTATCTTTTTTTTTGTTTTTAATTATTTTTAAACAATTAAGTAGGCAAACAAGCGTACGGCCCACCTGATGGTAAGTGGTTACCGTAGCCTATGAACGCCTGCAACACCGGAGATGTTGCCGACTCTGAGGGAATTTTTTCACGCCCTTTTTGAAGGCTCCCATGTTATAGTCACTAGGGAAAACCATGGCAGGGAGTTCATTCCATAATCGCAGTGTACGAGGGAGGAAATTCCGTTTGAAGCGTACTGTACGGGATAACATGAGATCCAAGGTCTTTAATTCGATTTTTGTATAAGTGAAATGCTTAAAAAGGCATCAAAAATTATGATAATGGCAGTTGTTCGATTTCTATAGCAATAGCCCAGTTTTAATCCATCCAAACTTCATTACTATAACTCATAAATTCTTGTCATTCATTTGAAAAAGATCCTCTTCCTGCCGAGACCTGTTCATGGATGTATTATCCGCACATGATACCAATTTCTCTACGCATCAATATCCCCGCGCAAGTCTCTCAAAGGAACGGGGTAGCCTATGAACAAACGAAGAACCAAATAAAACAAAGTTGTATACTTCTATGGAGATACCTAAGCTGACGACCTTCCAAAGGCCTACTTTTGGTTATTAAGAAAAATTTACCATAAAAGTTATTTATGCTCATAAATGTTAATAATCAAGTCATAAAAATAAATTACTTTTAAACTTAAATATATTTTGAATTTAAGTTAAGCTCCTCGGGAGTTAAGTTATTTTTAACCTCCTAAAAGCACGTTAAATCACTTTAATGGGTCTATGAGCTTTTTAGTAAATATATTGTGTGATTTTTCGTTTTTGGAACTGACTTCTGGAGCCCAATTTATGAAATTTATGAGTCCACTCTACAGAAGACCGCAGCCAAATAACACTGTGATGCAGTGTTGTGTTCCTGCTGGTCACTAAGGTTGCCAGGCTCCAGAGGGGTCGCTGTGCTGACAGCGGACAGGTCGGCAACGCGCTCGTGACATCTCCGGTGTTGCAGGCGTTCATAGGCTACGGTAACCACTTACCATCAGGACCGTACGCCTGTTTGCCTACTTAGTTGTATAAAAAAATGTCGAATGAAAATTATTTCATATCAAAGGATTTTTGTTCGATATCGAGCACAAAATATTACATTCATTATACACTTTTTTTTTAAATAGCACGCCTGGCTTTAACTAGGTTCCTTTAATAAACACTCAAATGGCAACCGAGACCAATGGCTTAACGTGCCTTCGGAAGCACGGAATTATCATTATTACGAGTATAATCAGGTGTCTCCGTAGTCCAGTAGTTAGGGCGTTCCCCGTAGTAAGTCGTGGTTTCGATTCCCACGGGACGCGTACTTTGTTTAGTTGCTTCCAGTTTGTCTAGAACAGTGCAGGCTTGAATCACCTGTTTGTCTTACAATAATGATCATTCCGTACTTCGGAAGGCACGTTAAGCCGATGATCCCGGCTGCCATTAGACTGTCGTTAAAAGAATCACGTCAGAGGCCGAAAGGGTGTTCCAAAATACTCTAACGCCAGGGTTTACAGGGTCGACTGATCATGCAACCCACTCGATATGAATGAATTAATCAGGTGATTCAAGCCTTCAATATCCTAACCAAACTGAAAACTACTAACCAAAGAATCGACCTAACGGGATCGAACCCACGACCTTTGAAACATCAGATGACATTTTATTTCGTTACAATAAGGTAAGTATCTACGTAAGTTAAGGTTACAGCTTACAATTTGTCTTCAACTAACTTCATAAGCTTCGTTAAGCTTTGGCAAATAGTGTTATTTTTCTTAGAACTGAGATAACAGGTCCTAAATAAATATTGGAATTTGAAGGAATGTTATATAAGGTCTTGACAATATAGTTGAACAGATGCCAAAAACATGTCACCATCGACAGGGAATTATTACACATACTTTGGTTCTCAAAAGGCACAGAATAGGCTAGTTTCCAGGGTCAAAAGATTAACATTAAAATTAGTCCGTCATTTAGGGAATCAAAATATATTAGTGACATATTTTTTCTTTTGTCAATTGAGCGATAAATTATAAAGATATAACGCATCAAAGTTTAGTTGGGGCTCGTGACGTCACATATTGCAAAAAAGTGTAGCACACTGTGACGTCACAGGGAACTTCAACGCGCCATATCTTTACCATTTTTTATTTAATTTTCTTAACTAATATTTTTTTGGGAAACTAGCCTATTATTAGTAGAAGAGTTCGATAGCGACGCGCTTATCTGTAGCGACTGCCCGTATACCGTATACGTATACTACATACACACATACATACCATCTAGCCTTTTTCCCTCCGTGGTAGGCAGAGACTACGGATTTCCATTTGCTACGATCCTTACAGACTTCCCTCGCTTCTTCTACGCTCATCACTCTCGTCATACACGCTCGTCGATTACGGGTACTCCTGACATCTCCCTTTTTCAATATGTCTGCGATTTGGTCACAGTATGTTCTCCGAGGCCGGCCCTTACCGACTTTTCCTGTCACCTTTGATTTATAAATACCTTTCGTAAGTCTCCTTTCATTCATCCTTTCTACATGCCCAAACCATCTTAACATGCCTTTTTCTATTTTTGTCACTACATCCTCATTCACACCACACCTTTTCCTTATCTCACTATTTCTAATTTTATCGCTCAGACGTACTCCACACATACGTATACTATTGTATTATATTCTTCTATTTTAGTCGTTTTAATGAACGAACCACAATAATGGGCCAACTCAACTACTATTTCGATACTTGAAAGTGGATGCTGAAAACGGGGCAGACCCAGAAAGCGTTGGATTGGAAGCGATGACCTGCAGGATTTCCAAAGTCGGTGGTTGGAGTTGGCTTCGGATTGACACGTGGAGAGGCATGGGTGAGACCTTTGCCCAGCAGTGGGAAGTGAACTGTTAAACATAGTTTAAATATAAGTAAAACACAATTAAAAATATATTAAAGACATAGTCTATTCTCGTTCTAGTTTCAGTAAAACTATTCTCATGTTCTTAAAACCGGAGCGGTTGCACAAAAGCGGCAAAGAAATTGTTTCTACTTACCAGACATGACATAAACAAAAACGGTCAAGCGCGAGTCGGATTTGTTGAAGAGTTTCATTCTAGCTGATATTGGGAAAAATACGTAATTTGTACAAAAAACATGTATTAAATATTCATAGATGTAAGTATGTAAGGTGGCGAGCATGCTAGGATTAATTGGTGGTGGACACATCAAGTAATTTGGTATCTAGTATGCTACCGCACTCAAAGCCGTTAATGACTGCTTTAGCAAATTAAAGCACTTAAGCGGGATAAATTGATTTGATTTGATTTAAAAAAGTAAATAAAAATTCTTACGGCTTCATGGGACATTCTGCTCAGGTCATGGGCACAGAGGCCCTATTTTTGAAATATGTGAATCCTATGTCGAATGAAAATCGTTTGACTCTTCAATTATGCGTGCACACTTTTCATAAATAGCACTCCACGTACATTATTAAATTTTGATGAGAATCTTTCAAATTAATTTTCAAGCATACGCACTGCATATTTAAAACATAAAATTTTAATTATGGATGAAAGGAGACTTACGAAAGGTATTTACAAATCGAAGGTGACAGGAAAAGTCGGTAAGGGCCTGCCTCGGAGAGAACATACTGCGACCAAATCGCAGACATATTAAAAAAGGGAGATGCCAGGAGTACCCGTAATCGGCGAGCGTGTGACGAGAGTGATGAGCGTAGACGAAGCGAGGGAAGTCTGTAAGGATCGTAGCAAATGGAAATCCGTAGTCTCGGCCTACCTCTACGGGAAAAAGGCGTGATGGTATGTATGTATGTAAAATTACATGATTAAGCGTGTAAAATACTTTTAAACTTTCGATTCCGATTCCGCTGGAAGTATGGATCTGTAGAAATGCTGCGCCGATCGTTTCTTGACTCCAGTTAAAACGTCAGCAGTATGAAGGTGTTTTACGCGCGTAGTCCTTAAATTTTATGTTTTAGAATCTGTCAAATTAAAAAAAAAAAACTTACCTCTGTGCATAATACTCGAAGAAAGCGACGAGTATCTCAATAGATCGTGTCATAGCGGCCCACATTTCGTGAGGTTTGCATTTTGGATTGATCAGGGACGGCAGGCGAGAGGGTCCCTCAGACATTTAGCTTCACATTTCATTCACCATTTAAAACTATTAAAAAAAAGTCACTGTCACAAGGAAACACTTCACTCTTTGTTCGGAATTTGTAACGCAAGAATTACAAACACTAGGCATAGGTAACCGATGTAAACGGTATAACTCTTATTTTTTAATTTTTGATGATCTGCTCAAATGAAAAGGAGGAAAATGTTAGATGCATTGGAAAAAATACACCGTGAAATTTTAGTCGTTTTGGACCCATCGTCCAGTGACTCCATTCATGCAACTGAACAACTTTTCCTAAGATACATGGGTCGAAATATGGAGTACATTTTTGGACCTCCCATACAAAATGTCTCATCACGTGACCTAACTTACTATGGGAAGTCCAAATTTGTTTTTCA
The DNA here is from genome assembly GCA_947363495.1 of Euzophera pinguis. Taxonomy (NCBI): domain Eukaryota; kingdom Metazoa; phylum Arthropoda; class Insecta; order Lepidoptera; family Pyralidae; genus Euzophera; species Euzophera pinguis. Next base: position 2,463,082 of record OX376183.1, read on the forward strand.
TGTTTCGAGCTACGTTCCTTGGGGAAATTTGTTCGGTTGCATGAATGGAGTCACTGGACGATGGGTCCAAAACGACTAAAATTTCACGGTGTATATAAATTATTAATAGATATGTAAAGTTTTTCCTATTTATCATAAACTGTTACAAACAAGGGGTGCGTACTGCGTACTGTAGAAGAAACACTCTACAACCATACATATTAAACTTTTTTCTCCTGACTACGATTTTGTAATAATATCATGGCAGCCGAGATCAATAACTTTAAATGCCTCCCGAAGCACGGTCCAATCTTTTTCATCGGGCAATCAGATGACTAAACATAGTACGCTTCCCATGGGAATCGAATCTACGACCTCCTGGTCTAAAGCAAACACCTTCACCACTAAGTAAGTAATATCAATCGTTATTTGCCTGAAAGGTTCGGGCTCTTCATAAATTCATCAAAACGGTACACATTGTACCAATTAAGCACCTTTTAATTTCAGTAAAGCACACTTTATTTAGGTCACGGCAGTGTTTTGTATTACAATGGGGACGAACCCATAACTTTTGAATAACAATGGATCCATAGCGAGAATGATTAGGACCGGAGGAATATATGAATACAATACGGACGATTTGAAATTCATTTGAATCTGTCTTATAAGGTTTTCGTTTTAGTCTAGTTCCGTATTCTTTAAGGTATTTTCTTTGATGAGCATTGATGCAAGCGAATTGTTTTTTTAACTTATATGTATTTTTTTAAATTTGGGCGGATAAGATTTAACTAGAGGAAGGGCAAGTTTTAGCAACCCTTTATGCCAAAAGAGTGTTCTAGTGAAACGTATCAATAATATATTAGGATTATTATTAGGATATATAGGATACTAGCTGTTCCCCGCAGCTCCACCTGCGTCAAAAAGTAGCCTAGCCTATGTTTGACCCCGGGTCTTCAACTATATTCATACCAAATTTCATCATAATCCTTTAACCGTTTTTCCCGTGAAAGCCTTACAGACAGACAGATAGACGGACAAACAGACAGACAGACAAAAAGACAGACAGACAAAAAGACAGACAGACAGACTTTCACATTTATAATATTAGTATGGATTTGTTCTCCAAGTGAGAAGGTTTACGAGTATCATGAAATTTTTTTTCGTACTTTCGTGATGTTAAGTGCAGAGATAGTCAGGCAGGCAGACAGCAGTTTTTTTCTATACAACTAAGTAGGCAAACAGGCGTACGGCCCACCTGATGGATGTAATAAGATTTAAAAAATCGGTGACTAAATTATGTTGGAAGAATAAAATTGCAATTCATATATCATGCAAAAGAGAAGACTTTGTATTTTTTTTTCAAAAATGTTAATTAATGCTTATATTCAAAAAAACTGCTCCACTTAATATTTTTTATTATATACAAGTCACGAAAATAAATTTATTTAACCTTCATTGTATAAATTAAAAACTTTAACTAACAATCAACCTTCGGGTTAAGTAGAGCTTGAATATATATATAGATAATTACTTTATTTGTAATACTGTAACACACATGACATTCATAGTAATTGCAGAGGTAGAAATATACTTAGGCTCAGGTACAAATATGCAGACATGCATCTGCGTGCAACAGCGGCACAAAAGAGCTACAGCTCAGCACAAATTGTCACTCAAAGAGAGGAACTGATTTTCAGCTAAATTAAGAAAGAATATGGGTTTCGGCTTGAATTAATCTTTTTTCAATTTCAATAACAACCTACACATTTTACTTTCCCCAGTTCTCACGCAACGATAACAGCTGCTTTCAGTAGCAATTACAACGTAACAGTGTTGTATATTAATGAAGGGAACTCGTCAAATTAATTATTCAGTATTTGTGTCGACAGCCAGCTGCGTAGTTCGGATCAGATAGATGAGATGGATTACATGTCATATTTCAGTCATGATTATAGTGTTGATATAATTACATCAAATCAACATGCCTTTTCATCAATATTCGAGATGCCTTTGTTGTCAAGTAGTTACAGGAAGTATACTTTATTTAGATACTAGCTGTTTTCAGCAGCCTGCGTTAAAAAGTAGCCTGTTTGACCCCGGGTCTTCAACTATATTCATACAAAATTTCGTCAAAATCCGTTCAGCGGTTTGGCTGTGAAAGCGTAACAGACAGACACACAGAAAGACAGACAGACTTTCGCATTTCTAATATTAGTATGGAAGTATGTATTTCCAGTTTGGTTACGACATTGTAGGCTTGAATCACCTGATTGTCTGATATCTGATAATAAAGACGATACTTCGGAAGGCACTTTAAGTTGTTGGTTCTGACTGACATCTGGTTGTCGAGGAACCATTTCTGAGGCCAAAAGGCGGTCCGGCAGCGGAAGCGGAAGGGCTTAAACATGGACTACGTTCGTACTCTTTATGAACTTTTAACTCCGCAACCCTTTTTGCAAAAAAGCGAGACCAATTAATTAATAATTCAGGTAGCTACTGATCAATATATAGCACATTATGTAGACTGGTATTAGGGTTGGAAATAGTCTAAAAATCGAGCGTATCGGCTTAGTGACTGCTAAGCAAACCCAGGTTTCTGTAGCAAAAATCTAAGGATGCTTATGAGAAAGCTGAAATGAGAGAATATTTAAAAAAAACAATCACCAGCTTTAATATGTTATCTAGTTAATTTTGCTATTTTCTTCCGAATTTGTCATGAAGACACTTAGGTCTTGTTATATTTACTGTACAGGGATAATACTATATGCATTATGTAATTGTGTAAAGTATACTAAAGAATTTTAAAACAGTTAATTGAAATAGATGCGTACTTACAGATAGTTTTCGTTCGAAACTTCCCATCAGAAATACTTAGAAAATGTTCAACATAGTTTTCACTATTTAGGTAAAATAATCAATTTTCAATACATCAGACTGGGTCTAACGATGTCGACATTTTGTTCATATAGTTTTACCTATATTTTGAAGCAATAGCACCAAGGTATGTCAACATTTAGACCAAGATCAATAATTTTGTTGCTGTATGGATATGTTTTCTTTGTATGTATTTTATGGATTTTGTTTGCGTTTTCATTTCTCTATTCGTGATACAACGATATCTCTAAATTCGTATTGCACAAAGAACGTCTCAAACAAAAAGTATTTTTAAGGATCACAATGTAGATAAAATGAAAAATATAGAACCTATATATGAAGTTTTATTCATCGATAAAAAGGTATCAAAAAGTGGACGTCAATAGATACCTTTTACCTTTGATATAGGGAGATCCTTGAAAATTGATCCGTCCGCCGACTCTACGCTAAACGCACCCCTACGCAGTTGTAACCGGCAACAGGTACAGTGACCCATAAACATAATATAAAAATAACATGAAAAATAGACCGCTTTGAAAAAAAAATGTACCTACAAAAATATTTTTTATATATACTCTCAAAAATTTACACTTGTTAAGTTATACCATTTCTGCACACAGCTACTTTACCATTCAAATATCGAACGAATTTATCTTTTCGGAACCTAGAACTTAAATTCGGAATATTATTTTTTCGCGAAAATTAGGTACAGGGATGCGTTATATGCATCCGACCGGCATACACAGACTGGCTCGTAAGCTGGATAGCGCATGCCCACTAGTAAAATTGTACGGGAAATGACCAGTATAAATTAACTCCCCTGCCCCGTTTTCTCCCTACATTTCCCAACTACAGTATGCTTTTCCCGAACAAATTGAAAGGCCCATGTAGATTGGTCGTTTGGTAAAGCGACAAAAGGAGCATACAACCCTATGGAAAGCAAGGTGAATCCACAGTTGGTCGGCTTTATGATTGGCTTGATAATTGTATCGAACGCGGCTTTTAATATTTGACTTGGCTTAAAAGCTTTTCCTTTGAATCGCAATACTCTTCAATCTTTCAAGGTTGTATGTGAAATTATCTTTGGGTAAAATAACAAAAGATGTGGTAGTAGGCGTATTATTGTCACTGTTTTGATTAAATAGGCGTATTATTGTGCTTTGTTTTGCGAGTTAAGTAACGGTATTGAGGTTTAGCTTTTGTTTAAGATTATGTACAAAAGTCGTATTATCATGCACTTATACTATCTATTTCAGTCGTCAAACAAGTGGCTTATAGGGCAAATAAAATAAAGTCTTATCTATGGAAGTGAGGCATAAACTATCACAGTATAGTTTCCTGTTACCTATGGCCAGAAATCTTTGACACGCGAGGACTTTTGGCGGGAAGCTGTGAAGAGCTTATAGTATCGGCGCTGTATTTTATTTTCCAAAATTTGGGTTTTTTTAGTGATTGTGCATAATAATGGTGGATTATTATTCGCAATGCGTTGATAACAAGTGTAATTGTTGGGGAGTGATACACTGTTTGATTTATGTGAATTTCATGCTTGTTGCCAAAAGCTCGTAGTAATCGCTAAGTGCAGTTATTCTACCACTTCACTTAGCTTGATTCATCTGACTAGACTTGACTACCGACTAGATTTTTCAGGGGAATCAATCGTGATTATTTTTCTGATCCTAAAAAACTGATATGATTTTCGGATTATAAGAAACCTTATTTCTGCTTCAAAAAAAAATCAATCGTTTTCGAAATTTTCATCTGTATATTTTCTCGAAAGTATTTTAAGCAGAGAGACTACATACCCACTGGACTACACACCCAGCGATTTAAGTCTGACCACAAGGAAAAATTGTTCCATAGTTCGCAAAGATAGCAAAGTCGTTATTGGTGTCGAGACACTGGGTTCATGGGGCAAAGGCGCACAGGGGCTTCATAAGGAGCTCAGCAAACGCCTAAAGGAGATAACAGGCGACCCTCGCGCGGGCAGCTTTTTCGCTCAACGGATAGCCATCGCTATTCAGCGTGGGAATGCTGCCTGCGTGATGGGAACCCTGCCAGGGGACCCACTTTAGATTATATTTAGTTTTTAAGTTTTCTTTCTATATATATAATTGTGAATAGTACAATAAATATAGCTTATGTTATTTAAAACTACAACAACACAAAGCTTCAGAAAAATCTCCAATACCTACACTTTATCAACTAGCGATCATGAAATGAGCCCAATACTTACGTAACAAAAACACAATAAAAAGAAAATTGCTAATGTCTTTGAAACTTCCTTTCAGAATATTTTCATTTGCATTCCCGTCGATTACTTGACGGCCTTCGCAGTCATTATAGCAATTTCCTCGTATCAAAAAAATAAATAAAAAATGTTAAAATTAAAGAATGAATGAATGAAGGAACACTCTATTGCACCATTTACAAACAAAAGAAACACATAGTTAAATCAAACAAATAAATGTGTACAAAGGCGGACTTATCGCTAATGCAATTCTTCCAGCCAACCTTAGGGTAGAAATGAGCTGGGGTAAAAAAAAATCTTTAAAATATCCAGCGATTGACCACGATGTTGAATGAGATGATGGAGCTCGCTAGCTCATTAATAGCCTATTCACTCTAGTTTTGAATGAATGAATGAATGAAACTTTTGAAATGAAGCTCCGTGGCTTTATGGTTAATTAAACACGCTAAAGCCACTGGCTCCGTAGTCTAGTGGTTATGGCATTTGCTTTTCACCTGTATGTCGTGGGTTCGATTCCCGGCAGAAGCATAGAGTTAAACTAGTAGTTCTGTGAACAGTAGACCTCGCGAACAGTGCCACTGCCATAGCAATGTAATAACGTAGACGCTAGTGACTAAGTCAACAAATTTGTATATAAATACAACCGGTAAATTGCGCATAAGAAGGGTTCCGTACCGTTATCTATGAAAACCTAATTGTTTATTTTTAAAGTGAATGAATAACTGACTATTGCCATCAACTAAGAGAGGTAGGACATTTTGTAAGGAGTAGTCCGTCTGGGAAAGTACCTCCACCCTACAGAAGACCGCAGCCAAATAACACTGTGATGCAGTGTTGTGTTCCTGCTGGTGGGTAGTGTGGCGACACAATCGTACAGTAAAAAGTTACAACACAACGCAACAGATGGCGCTTAAAGCGACTAATTCGAAATTGCCATACAAGAAGCCTAATTAGTACGGCGGACTGAAACGCGATATCAGAGTTTCTAAAGAATTGGAGCATATATACAACCTCCGACAGAACACCGTTGGAGCCGCGGTTCCCCAGGCATAACACCTCGCCTGGCGGGAAGTAATTCCCTTTGCGGCGGTCGAGCATAACACCATCGCTCCCGCCGTGCTCCAAAGTGGTGACCCCGACGTGATTGGAAGCAGCCTTCTATCATCATGAACATTCTTCAACATCATTCTCCAACCTTTCATCACCTCTCAAGCCTCATCATCTGGTCAGCAGCAAGCAGTCTTTCAGCAAGCCAACTACAAGGGTATCTCCAGGTCCATCGCAGCCGACTCACCGAGCTTCCTGGCCCTGCAACTAACCCTCACATCTCAAAGCACTTCAGCGACCGGCACATCCACCGCAGCCCACGTCTGGTACTCACGGCCGGCCACCGCACACCAGCGTGGCAGTTTCTGCACAAGACATCCACCGGCGCCAACAAGTCAGCATCGCTCAACTTACAGTCTCGACTCACCGCAGACTACGAGCACGCAATCGCTCACACCCGACTCACTGGGATCATCGAGCAACTACACTCTTGACCCACTGGGACATCAAGCAACTGGCACTTGCAAGCTACATCTGAAGTACAGACTGCACATCAAGATTATCAGACCTTCGGTCTTGGGAGGGAGTCCTGTGGCGACACAATCGCACAGTAAAAAGTTACAACACAACGCAACAGATGGCGCTTAAAGCGACTAATTCGAAATTGCCATACAAGAAGCCTAATTAGTAGGCGGTCGAGCATAACACCATCGCTCCCGCCGTACTCCAAAGTAGGGTCGCCAGTCGCTGTGCTAATAGCCGTCAGGTCGGTAACGCGCTCGTGACATTTCCGGTGTTGCAGGCGTTCATAGGCTACGATAACCACTTACCATCAGGTCGGCCGTACGCCTGTTTGCCTACTTAGTTGTATAAAAAAAATCAACATTGAACAAAAACAAGCAAAAAAAATGCGTTTGTTGTATGGAAGCCCTTTTAAATATTAGATTTTTATTTTATATAGTATTTGTTGTTATTAAAATTTTTAATTAACTATAGGTAACGATAAAGTATACCTAACTAATATTATATATGAATTAATAAATTGCCAGCTGATTTTAAACAATTACTTTCAAAAAACTTGTTAAAGCAAAAAAAAAAAAAGAACATCGGGCATCGAACCCGGGGCCTCCTGGCTAGTGCTAGATAATAAATCTAGAGGGGACGAATTCGTCAATGTTATTGACTTAAACTTCGCTACTGTAAATTTCCCCCTATTGGGCACTCAATTTTTCCTCAACCAAATAAAATCTCTTGATCAAAAATTAAAAATAAATCAAAAAACATGTGTGCCAAGTTTCGTAAAGATCCGTTCAGAAATAACGCTACACCAAATTTTCCCTCTTTTTGGCCTCATTTTTCCCTAAATCGAAAAAAGCTCTTGGCATAAATATTTAAATAAATCAAGTCAAACATGAGCCAAGTTTCGTAAAAATCCGTTCAGAAATGTGACCTCTAGCCCGGAACATACATTTTCCGATAAAAAAGCAAAAAAGGCGAAATGGAGACGCTTCGCTCGCCCGGTCTATAATTAGACCAGTAAAGTAACTTACCGTCGGATTGAAAGGGGCACAGATAATAATATAAAATGTATTGTTAGACCTCTTACAGTTATAAAAAGATGTGATCCGGAAACTTACCTGAAAACAAAGAAAAATTACATAATTAGAAAATATATTCCAGTCATTTCGATATCCATAGTAATATTATAAAAACGAAAGTCTGTCTGTCTGATACGCTTTCACGGTCAAAACCGCTGGGCGGATTTTGATGAAATTTGGTATGAATATAGTTGAAGACCCGGGGTCGAACATAGGTTACTTTTTGATGCAGGCGGAGCTGCGGGAAAAAGCTAGTTTAATAATAAAATTAATTGCATCAATTACTTATTTTGTGTGCAACTCTGCAATGACGGAGATAGATGACAATAGCCGGTAGAAACAAATCCTATGGTACGTAGGAAAGTATATATATAAGTAACGTTACGCGGACGAAGTCGCGGGCACAGCTAGTTATTTTAATATGTAATGAGATAAAAACAAATCTTATGCGCTTTACTTAAAACACCAATTCACTTGTAGCGTCAAATCTTATTACATGTCATACAACTTTACCACAAAAGGTCTTGGATACGCCGATTACGCGATTATGTTCATTTTGACCGCCATAACTGATCTTTTTATATCATACAGAGATAACAACACACCTAAGGATTGGACTAGATAAGAAAAAGAGGGGCTTTTAATGCGGCGAAAGACGTCTGACGTGGTTCCTTTAGACTACAAAACGGTAGCCGGGGCCAGCGGCGTAACGTGCCTTCCGAAGCACGGAATCATCATTCTTATCTGACAATGAGGTGATTCAAGCCTGCAATGTACTAACCAAACTGGTAACAACTGAATAAATTATGCTCCCCGTAATCGAACCTACGACCTGGTCTAAGGCACACCATAACCATAAGACAACGAAGGCAGATATAGTAAAACAAGGAGATTGTTAAGATATTACGGAAAGGCGTCATTTTGTTGTCCTTTAGTTTGCCTATTTATCCTACACCCTAAGGTGCCGTAAGTCCGCCTTCGTGCCTCTTAGTTTGCCCATTTATCCTACACCTTAAGGTGCGATAAGTCTGCCTTTGTGCCTCACTGTTTTTGTTGATGTGTCTATGTAATGTTTTTTTTTTGTGCAATTAATATTTACCCGACTGCGCCAGTAAGAAGGTTACATTTTTCGAGGGTATGTATGTAAGAAGATAGATAGTTAAACTTAAGATATTTTACCATTCACAAAAAATATACATCTTGATACTAAATAAAAAAATCAAGATGGCGGATTGTTAAGTTTTTTTTTTTCATTCCGAAATAACACAGAAACGCAGTCTGTTTTTTTTAGTTTTTTAAAGTACCGTTATCTTGTTAAATTGATGTTTCTAGTAAGGGCAAAGTCTATATCCAAACATTTTCCCCGGAGACCGACTAAGCTAGTTAATAGGGCACTTATTAATTGATTGAATTAGCTCGTGAGTGGTTGCTCCATTACATCCGCGATAAACATGGGGTGTTACTTAGAGAACCGTCATTATATAAATAGAGCTTATTTAGGCTCGTGCGAGCAATTTCAAGAAAATAACTTTACGGGAAGATAGTGACAAAATCATTTTTGTGGATTTTTTTGTCCTATATATATATATATATATATATATATAGGACAAAAATATATATATATATATATATATATATATAATAATGACTAACTTTGCACCCTTGTATTATATTTTTTTATTTTTTTCATTTGGGTCAATAAACAACAGTACAATATGTAACTTAATCTAGTTTACAATTTACATAAAAAGATTTTTAATTGTACGTCTACAACACTGTCCACAGATTAAATATCACACAGATTATATATAATCTACTAATAATATTCATAATGCAATATCATTACAATATTCACCCAATGCGACACATCAGACATAAGCAATTTTAAAATGAGCAGAGAGATTTAATAGAGCAATTAATTACTTTTTATAATAATAAAAAAAGCGGGCTTTATTAATATAATAAACAAAATACTTATCACAAATTAATTTGTATTATTTGAATATTTTATTAATAATTTTAGAATTTTTGAAAAAAGATTCATACACAATTTTAAATGCTAAATGTTTAAAACGGGGAAATATGGTCCCAGTGACAAGTTCCCTCTGGCAAGGGACGAGTTTACCCCTATGAAAATTATAAAATAGGAAAAGTGGTCCCAGGGACGAGATCAAGGGTGGGACGAGATTCCCCCTAACTCCTAATTTTTTATTAAATGTGGTTTAGTTTTACTCATGGAGTAATTACAAAGAGGAGATGCCGTAATAAGCGTTTTGTAAGAAAGTATTTGTGAGGCTGCACGGGGCGGAAGGCAGACTCGACCGTGGCTCCAACGAGCAATGACAAGCTCCGCCCACTTTTGTGTCGGCGAGGCGCCTATCATCACATCACTGCGCCATTTCAAACGGCATCTCCTCTTTGTAATTGCTCCATGGTTTTACTTACTAAAACACTGTTAACATTTGACCAATGGTTTCAAAACAACTCTTTTTTTCATATCCTGTGTGACCCTATCTGTATGCATGTGTACTAGACTTTAACCACCAAACCAACCATGAACATATACCACACTCATCTTTTTGTATAATGGGTTAAATCGCACAGTATCATACGGTTTTCCGTGTACCAAAATAGCGCTATATCTGTCCTAGATTTTACGCTAATCGCACCTTTACGGTAATGGCTAATCCGGAACTCTACCTTAAAATGTGCTAGATACTCGATTTTAAGGTTCCGTAGCCAAAGGGTAAAACTGGACCCTATTACTGAGACTTCGCTGTCCGTCTGCCACCAGGTTGTATCTCATGAACAGTGATAGTCAGTTGAAATTTTTACAGATGATTTATTTCTATTGCCGCTATAAACATCATCATCCTAGCGTGTATTCCTAATTGCGTTGTCAGCTTACGCTTCGGAGCCTGTACGCTGTAAGTCATGTTTTGGTGGAACTGGTAGTTACAATGGAGCGACTGCCGTCTGACCTCCGTAACCCTTGTTACAGTGAAACCAGACCAACAGGAACATGACCTGAGGTATGTTAGTGGCCAACACTGTCAGAATTTTTCAGGCTGCCGCTATAGCAACAAATACTGAAAAAACAGAATACATTCATACATACCATCACGCCTTTTTCCCTCCGTGGTAGGCAGAGACCACGGATTTCCATTTGCTACGATCCTTACAGACTTCCCTCGCTTCTTCTACGCTCATCACTCTCGTCATACACGCTCGTCAATTACGGGTACTCCTCCCTTTTTTAATATGTCTGCGATTTGGTCGCAGTATGTTCTCGGAGACCGGCCTTTACCGACTTTTTCTTTTTTGCGATTGATTTAACGGTACGGAAGCCTATCTAAGAACTATAAAAAACGCAAAACGTTTGGCGTGCTTTTACAAGTTGGGTTAAAGACCTTGAAAATAATTAATAACTACATTAATTAAAGTAAGTACAACTTTTTAATTATCGTCCTTGAACTCTTACACAGGTGTCTAACACATAGGTGGCCGATTAGAGAATTGTAATGTACAGACTTTTACAACAGCCTACTGTTATGTATGTTTACATTTGTGTAAGTGTTGGTAAACAAAGATTTTTTTTTTATTCCTGAACTTTAAGTATCGATATATGTAAAACACGCTGAAGCCCTATTTTTGAAATGTATGATTCAAATTCGAATGAAAATCGTTCGGTATCCAACGACAATCATTCGATATCGAACATTATTCGAGTAGTCGATTATGTGTGAGTCACACTTTTCAAAAATAGGACGCCTGATGTCATTGCTGGATGGCAGTCGTCACACTGTGTCAGATGTCTTTCTCCTGGAAATGTTGACAGTATTGGCTACTAGCATATTTAGATCAAATTGTATCCTCTAAGATAAAGATAAGATAAAAGACCTTAGTAGTTTGACTTTAGGTACAAGTAAGATGTCAATAAAGAAAAAGAAAAAAAAAAAGAGTTACGGAGGTCAAACGTCAGTAGATTTATTGTAATACATTCCTTATGTTTTCGCGATTGTTATTCATTAAATTAAACTATTTTAATACGGTTTTTACAGCGTTCATGGTCGCAGGCAGACTATGTTAACATTTGTCTTTGATGTCATAAGATTACAAACTACCGCCTGAAATTTTTATTGGGAACTATTCCGATTCACGCAGTATTGGCTCACAGTATCTAAGGGTCTTGCAGTCTGCTTCCGAGTTTGCGATTTTATTAAGTTAATGACTGGGTCCCAAGCTGGCGGTACCTGCCATCCATCCTCTCTATTGAAATTAGGATGTTTTTTAATTTCAATAGCTTCACGTAACATCCTTGGAATGAATCTGTTTTCCTTTGCAAGGACTTGAGGATTATCAAAACGCATATAGTGGTTGGGTTTGTCTAGACTCTAGAGCATGTTCACAGACTGCAGACTTGGTTGAGCGTCTATTTTTCATGTCAGCAATATGTTCTTTTATACGGGTATTAATGCTTCTCTAAATTAATGGTTTATCATACATTGGGCAAACAAAGAGAATCTTTCCAATTTGGTTCGGACATTTTGCAGTGGCTTGAATTATCTAATTGTCTGTCATCGGGTGGTCATTAAAGAATATTTATTTATTTATTTAAGCTGAGTTGACAATCGCAAAATGCATTTGCTTTTACAAAAAATATCGTACACTTTTTTCGCAGCAAAGAATATTGTACTGTAAACTATGTTGCATGAACACCTTGAAATATTTTGACTACTCAAGTGGCTGCAATCTCCCTTTAAAGCTCGTTGCCATGGTTACGTAATCGATTGATGATACCGCCTATACGCCTCTCTTTCGCACGCAGCACCACCTGCATACAGGTGTCTCGCTTGCATCGTTATTATTTCAAAGTGCCGCCTCAATTGTTTTTGTTTTGAATGTGTGTGTCAGCGTTTTTCTTGTTGCATTCCAAGTCGTTTTTGCGTGTAGTTTTTACTTTGTCTGCTTGTAATCTAGACATATTTTACTAGCCGAAGCTCCACCTGCCTCAAAAAGTAGCCTATGTTTGATCCGGGTCTTCAATTCATACCAAATTTCATCAAAATCTTTTCAGTGATTTGACCGTGAAAGCGTAATACAGAATGACTGACAGACTTTCACACTTACAATATTAGTATGGAAGTATGAAAAGCAGAAGTTAGTATATGTTTTAGTATTAGTTAACATTAGTACAAGGGAAATAAGCCACAGCTTATTTCAGAGAAATCTCTTCCAGTGCCAAGAGAGGAAACGATAAAAAAGATCATTCGCATACCTGCTAACGTTATCGTGCACATAACTACGCTTATTTCACACAGAGAAAAAAGGGTACTTATTGAACCCCATGCCCATCATAATTTATGGGGTCAAATCGAAACTCCGAAAGTAGGTTAAGTGATAAAATATTAATATGAACTAACCCCTAGCTCAGGAATGCTGAGCCGAATTTAAATTTTATTGAAATCACAGGGTAATGTAACATGACAGATTGACGGAATGTCAAATGTATTGAAATAGTACAACAACGTCATCGAAGAAAAGATAAAGAGCAGGGTCCAGGTAGACCACAGCATAGCTACATTTTTTTTTATACAACTAAGTAGGCAAACAGGCGTACGACCCACCTGATGGTAAGTGGTTACCGTAGCCTATGAACGCCTGCAACACCGGAGATGTCACAAGCGCGTTGCCGACCTGTCCGCTATCAGCACAGCGACCCCTCTGGAGCCTGGCGACCGTACTCACCAGCTGGAACACAACACTGCATCACAGTGTTATTTGGCTGCAGTCTTCTGTAGGGTGGAGGTACTTCCCCAGACGGACTACTCCTTACAAAATGTCCTACCTCTCTTCGCGTTTAGTATAAGGTTAAAAAAATACTTACCTCTTAGAATCTTTTGCTGATCCTTACTATCTACATATACTAATATTATAAGTCTGTCTGTCTGTCGGTTTGTCTGTCTTTCTGTCTGTTACGCTTTCACGGCCAAACCGCTGAACGGATTTTGATGAACTGGGAAACAGCTAGTACATAGACAACAATCGATTTTGCTATCCCGTTGAATGTCAGTAACAGTATTGAAAAGCTGTTTTCGTTTTCAACACTTCGAATACACACGACTGCAGAGCAATCTGACACCATTACCACATGTGTCACAACTGTGGACGGCCAGATTTTCTGCAGTGGTCTGTACAAAGTGAGAAGCCGGGGCAGGCTTGTCGAAAATAAATCAGCTTGTCGAGTTGATATATTGTAAATTGAAAAGGTACTCTGGGCTGTGTTGGCATAGAAAAGACCTATCTATTGACCCATCTTTGAAATTGAATATAAGAAAAATCGTGCAAACAGTAAGTACTCTGTTCTAGGTATTTCTTAGTTTCATTACGTAAAAATATAGACTCGACTCGAAATAAATAGATAAATACCTTTATTGAGTTGTAATTTTTACACAATATATTTCTGTTGCCGCTAGTAACTATAACTTTCGCAAACACCTGAATTTAACTAAATTTTGATAATTTCAGGTGTTACTTTGCGAAAGATAAAGTTACAAGATTTGTGTGCTTTGCGTAATTTCGCGAGTTGTTAGCGGATATCCATAAAAATCTAGTGACAGAATTTTCAAAAAGATCTTGCTTGTAGATACGTTTTTCTATTTTTTTATCTCGCTGCTGTAAAAACGCCTCCCGTTTTGTTTACATACCTTTCGATTCATTGATGTTGCACAATATCAAAATCTCTAAGATCGTCTGTCCATCTCTTTCTAGGTCTACTACCCCTTCCTTTCTAGATGTTGGAACGAATTTTTACACAAATTCGACTCACGCTTAGCCGTTATTATTATCATCACCTATCGATCCTCCACAAGAGTAATAGGTACTTGATTATAATGAAAAGCACTCGCTGATAGCAAACATAATAAAACGAAATCGCGATTTTTACAACGTCTAGAGCATAAATTTTTACGCTGACGCTTCAAGGCCGGGGGCATGTTAATTTTCAAGTGTAATAAGTTTAAGTAACCTTGATAAAGTTTAATGTGCTTACTAGGCATATTTTTTGTCAAGGAAACATTTTTTTCTATTCTAAGTTACGTTTATTTTACCCCGTGGCGTACAGGTATAGTCAGCGTCAAAAGTGCATGCACAATTTTTAGAACAGAATTTTAATTAGGTTTTGAATGTACTAGTGACTGCGCGTGTGTTTCATCACAGTGGAAACTCAGTCGTTTCACTGCCTTTCTTACTCATAAAAGTAAATATAAATTTTTAAAAAAAGTTAAATATTTATTTATTAAAACTTTGTTGTACCACAAGTAAACATATTTATACAATAGGCGGACTTAATGCTAAAAGCATTCTCTACCAGTCAACCATATGAATGTTCTGTGAACATTTTATCGAGTATTTAAAAATACAGCAAAAAAAAAACACGTTTTTTGTATGGAAGTCCCCATAAATATGTATTTTATTCTGTTTTTTAGTTTTTTTAGCAGCAACAAAAATACATCAGCTGCCATCATTGCAACTGTCTAACACAGTTTATGAGATACAGCCTAGTGAGAGACGGACAGACGGACACCGGAGTCTTAATAGTTCCTTTAGGTAGGGAACCCTCAAACGCTTCATTAAAATTACATTCATTTAAATAATTCGAAAGCAGAGAGTAAGCGCTCAGTATGAAAATTCAAGAACAATTTAATTGTAATCGTGTAATTAAATACTTCAGACAAAACGCGACTCAGTCACTCATAATGGTGAATTAGTGACTTTGTATGGAAATTTGTTGGTAAAGTTGTTTGTTACAATAACCTTTGTACTGTACAAGATACCTAATACGAAAAATTTTCAGCTTTCTTAAGTTTTTGGGACTATTACACATTTTATTGTATTTAATTTTTTTTAGTCTACCTGCGACCATGGACGCTTTAAAGTGTTTGTTTGACGTTAGTTAGGTGTTAATAAATAAGGACATTTTGTAAGGAGTAGTCCGTCTGGGAAAGTACTTCCACCCTACAGAAGACCGCAGCCTAATAACACAGTGTTGTGTTCCTGCTGGTGAGTAGGGTCGCCAGGCTCCAGAGGGGTCGCTGTGCTGATAGCAGACAGGGCTGCAACGCGCTCGTGACATCTTCGGTGTTGTAGGCGTTCATAGGCTACGGTAACCAATTACCATCAAGTGGGCCGTACGCCTGTTTGCCTACTTTGTTGTATAAAAAAAGAATATGCGCCATAAAAACCGCATTAAAATAGTTTTATGTATTCTTAAGCTGTAAAAATTTTAATGGTTAACAAAATCTAATGAAGAACCCTATAACTAAAAAATAAAATATGAAATAGAAAGAATGTATTTAATTGATTCAGAAGTTAAAGTTTTACCAAATTATTTTGCGTTGGTCCGCCACCAGTTCATGCAAACTTTTGCCAATCGGCACCCTATCCACTGTTAGTCCACATATGTCACATAACACACACACATAATCAGGCATATTCAATAGAGCTGACCTGACAGACGTTTTCCTGTCCTAAGTATGATTTTTTATTTCTTATAACCTCTTGGCAATAAAAAACAACAAAAAAAAAATACCCAAATAGTTCTATCCATTCACGCGTGGTGACCAAGGGAGATTAATTTTTATATATTAGAAGAGAAGAGAAGAAGAAGATAAGTTTCAATTTCAAGAGAAAACAAATGTAAAATGAGGTCTTTTGCGTGTCAGACTAATTCCAATGTTATTACAAAATATGTAATTTTATGTAAATCGGCGGCTAAGGCACGGAAATAGCTAGACATAAATTTAGATTAACTGAAGCGGGTTGACAGTAATCTCGATATTTATATCCTGAAAAAGCTGAACAGCCAAATTTTCATTTAGAAAATAACTGATCTAATACAATAACACACGAAAAATTTAATTTGTCATTACTCTCTACTTTTTCCTCTTAGCGAATGGCCTATTTAAAGAGTCGAATGTCACAGAATGAATTACAGAACAGACACTCACACCCTCCCACACAAAACAGATACCACACCGAGCCAAGCAGATTTAGGGTAAATCGAGGCCAAACAGGATGGCGCTTTTGCCGCGCGCCCGTTGCGACGTCTATGACGCAGATCATACGCAGATACATTAAATAATCAACGCCACCACAACTACTAATAGGTACCGGGCTCACCGCTGTTGTATGGAGTGTCCGGGGTGTACACATCATTTCGGAAGACTTAGATTTTGTGCATGTTTTAGGGCAAACACGGCATCTCACCTTAATGTTATATCCACACATAAAAATAACTAAATATATCCAATCACAATAAGCAGGCGTCAATAGGCTGCGGTAACCGCTTACCATTAGGCGGTCCGCATGCTTGCCTACTAATTTGTATAAAAATACATATACTTATAGATATAAGCACAGAAAGGTTTTTGTTTAATAAAAAAAGAAAGCTTATCGGCAAGATCCGATTGTTTTCCAATAGTCATAATCGAGTACTCGATTACGCTCGATCCATCGCTGCCCTATGAAAGTCGTATCATAAATAGCAGTAATTACCGACCTCTGACCTAGTTCGAACTAGCATCTGTGGGTTTTATAGATCGTGTTGAAAAAAAAAGTAAAATGCCGAAGTTAAATACAAGTTTATAAAGTATAGCCACAGATTAAAATAAAACAGATAGATCATCAAATCAGGGCCAGAGCTTGGATGCTTCATTCGTGTTTTATGTGAGACTACGTCTGTAGTTATTTTAAGTCTGTGGTATTAGACTATTTTTAACACAGTACACACGCGTACTAAAATCTTACAGACAAGGTTCAATTTTGCGGGATGAAAATTATCCTGTGTCTTTTTCAATACTCTTAACTATGTGTTTGCGAGGTTTCAGGGAGATAGATTCAATAAAAATAGCGTGAAGAGGTAACAAACAAACAAATACACAAACGCAACACTTTTATAAATGGAGGATATGATTTTATTTGTTCAGCAATGTCCGATAATAATAGATTTTTCTTCATCTGGCGAAGAGGATAATAAAATATTCATATTTAATAAATCAAAGAGTGCAAGTGATCACAATCTATCACTGACAACCTGGATTATATGAGACGTATTTATGTTCTATGAATATTTAATAAATTTGGTAAATTGCGTGTAGCAGCAGTTCTTGCAGGATTGTAGTAAATGTACAGAGCCAAATAAAAATAATGTTTTATTTTAAAGTACGTAATCAATATTTATATTTTTTTCTCACACTACCGGGCGTCTCTACTTTACCATTTTTGGAAATCTTTATGCAATTTTAAATACTATTTACTAACTCTATATTTACTGTAAAAGACAGATAAATGGACGGCGAGTAGTTAAGCTGTAGTTTAGACAGTTAAGAGATTGTCGCCCAAAAATTTCATTTTTTTAATTTTATTTTAGGTATTCTTGTTAATCGAGGAAACTTTTTACAAAAGGATGACAAGGTATAAATAATTCAAGTTATGATTAAATGGGGGCACTACTAATCATTAAGTTAATCTCTAAAATTGGCGCCCAACGTGTAACCAATGTAAGAAGTGAACATAATAAAATGTAAGCAGAGTCTCGATTTGACACGTTTTAATCAAGATTATCTCATCGAACATATTATTAATTACATGGAACAATTAACTAATTGGATTTGATAAATAAAAAATACTTCTAAAGAACAGCCATCTTTACGAAATAGTAATTTAACAACATTCTTGGCAAAGACAAAATATTTTCAAAATTAGTTACTAGATGTCGCTTTTAATAAACATAAAACTACTAAACATACTTTTGTTATTGCGAAAGGTGGCGCTGAATTATTAAAACGTGTTTCAGTTGAAGCACATGAACCAAAAATGTGTGTCATATTTAATAATTTATGAAATCTACAACAGATGGCAGTAGCGTAGCGAACAGTGCAATCGTAAAGCAGTAGATGGAGCTGATTCTTACGAAATCGTGTAACCGTCAAACGGGTAGATGGCGTTGATGACCATTTGAAATATCAAATGGTAGAAAACACATTTTCAGGGCGTCTCGTAATTTTGAAGTTACGTAAAGTATCTTTTCGGTTAATATAAGCCATGAATATGTAAGAAGTATATCAGTATCGTGCCTACTTTATGAACAAAGAGTTTTCTTGTTATTTTAGTAGCCAATGGCATTGTTTTTCAAAACAAAATTAGATATTTTCGAGTACGGACGTTTCCATTTTATTTTATTGGTGTTTTGGAGCCTTGACTTCGCTGTTCATTTTCTTTTTCAAATAAAATGTTTGATAAGGGTTCGGACAGGTCTTAGAAAATTGTATTTCTGGTTTAGGTCTGAAATCGGATACTATTATTTCGATGATATTTTAAAACTCAATTGGTTGGGACTAGAGTTATGTATATTTTAGACAGGGAGCAAAAATGTAAATCCAATTTCAAAATATGTCATTTAATAATGATAATCTAGACCTGTTCATTTTTTTTGATCTGTTCTTGAAGCGAAAGATGAATATTGCACATTCATAGGTAATACGGTTTTCAAACGACTCTAGAAGTTCATTGTAAGATTTTTTATATACCTTATATATATATATATATATATATATATATATATATATATATATATATATATATATATATATATATATATATATAATGTTTTTTTTTACGTTTATACGTAACAGAACATTAAATATAAAAAAAAGCTTATGTTAAAAATGTTGTTTTTATATTATTGAATACTTATTAACAATAAATAATTGCTCTAGAAGACGAGTTTGTTGATTGATTTTTCATTTTGTTACCTCATTGAACTGAAAGATTTCTAAAATCATTTTTAAATTATCTGAAAACGTACGCAATCCAGTCAATTGAATGTTGTAAAAGTTTCCAACCTTATGAAATTCGAAAATTTCAGAAAGCAGAATCAGAATCATTTTGCAAGAATACACGTAGAAAAAAATGTTACAAATTTGGTCATCTAGTGTAAGTCTTCAAATTTTTTTCCTGTAGTTTCCCCAAAATTGCAAAGATAGGCTGGGTATTAAAAATTTTACATTGTCACGCGATAGTTTCAATTCTGCAGTTCATACCAAATCCGGTTGGCATCTTGACGTATCGGTTAACCGTCACCATAAATACTGTTCCCGGATATCTCTTGTCTGCCAGCAGCGCCCGGATGAAATTTGCATTATTTTTCCGTAGTTTTTTGGAATCTCATTGTTGGTCTTTTTTATTTATATTTTTTGAGAACCAGTGCTGTTTAATATATCTTAAAATTTAGTAAAAACTGAAAATCTTTATTGAAAGAGAAAATTGTTAAATTTTAGCTACAATTTGACTATTTTGTAAATTTCCCGCCATTGAAGTAAGTTGTATTTTTTATTTTACAGAGAATTGTAGCTTCTAAATTGGCTAGAGCTTTTGAGAATCTTTTGTCAACATTCTTACTGTTTAATCCGGATGAAAATATAGAGAACTCAGTTTATTAAATTGTAGTAAGTTGTATTTTTATTAACAGAAAATTGTTAATTGTATTAATATTTAAATTGTCAAGGGGAAGTTTCGATTCGGTAGTTCATACCAAATCCGGTTAAAGGATTGGAATCTTAGTTTTTTTAGGGTTTATTTATTTATTAAAACTTTATTGTACCACAAATAAAAATATCAATTGGCGTACTTAATGCTAAAAGCATTCTCTCCCAGTCAACCATTAGGAAAACCAGAGAAAATCTGGGTAAAAAGGGGAACCCGTGTCACGAGTAAGTCATTAAATATTTTTATAACAAATATACACCGTGAAATTTTAGTCGTTTTGGTCCCATCGTCCAGTGACTTCATTCATGCAAGTGAACAACTTTCCCCAAGGAACATAACTCAAAACATGAAAAACAAATTTGGACTTCCCATAGTAAGTTAGGTCGTGACCTCAAAAGGTCTCATCACGTGTGATGAGACCTTTTTAGTATGGGAGGTCCAAAAATTTACTCCATATTTCGACCCATGTATCTTGGGGAAAGTTGTTCAGTTGCATGAATGGAGTCTCTGGACGATGGGTCCAAAACGACTAAAAGTTCACGGTATATATGTAGATACAAATCCTAGACCCAGGCCAATCGGGAAAAGATCATTTTCCATATTGATCTGACCGAGGATCGACCCCGGGACCTCCTGAGTAGAGGGCAGGCCTGTTGACCATAAAGCTACAGGCCTTCGGTAGTCATTACATACAAGACATAACTGTTTGACAAAGCGAGCGAAGCGAGCGGTAATCTATGTTTCGAGAATGGCCAATTTGTATTTGGATTTTATAATTTAGAGGATGCTTTTCACTGAACTACTAGTATTTAATTATTTTTCAAATGCACCGTCTAACAATAATTTTGGAAAGCTTAAAGTTAGGTGTCTATTTTGGACATACCTAGACATTTCTCAAGAGCCGAAATAAGGCCAAGGCCGATCAGAAGGGTACTGTCCGTACCCTACCCACTTGGGAAAAAGCTTCTAAATTCGCTAGAAGCTTTTGAGAATCTTTTGTCAACATTCTTTCTGTTTAATCCCGATGAGAATATAGAGAGATCGGTTTATGAAGCTTTAAATTGTAGTTCCTAAAATATTCATTCATATCGAGTTGGTAAAGTGTTCAATCGACGCTGTCAGAGTTTTCAGAACCACCTTTTGGTATCTGACGTGGTATTAAAATATTTTAGTTTGTGTATGTATGTAAACATCTTTATTGTACACAAAGAACATAGTATCAGAATACAGGTTACAACAAAAGGCGGACTTTCACCAGATAGGGATCTCTTCCAGTCAACTAAACTAACATAGGACATAGACATATGGGCACAGAAGAGGGCACAACACGCAAAGAAATCTTATTTGTTAACTGTCTCCGTAATCAAGCCCTGACGCTATTCAACGATCTCGTTGCACAGCTCCCTCAAGTTGACATATTCAATATAAATTTAACTTATTTCATATCTGCATGTATTCGTTTTTTGTCAATCACCAATTAATTGTACTTATTTAACTCACTATACGTCTTGGGAAACTGTAAGTGTAGTGAGTAGCTGTGAATAAATAAATAAATAAATAAATAAATCAAGTAGTTAAGATGTTAATTATATGTGATGCCTTAGATCAGGAAGTTGTGGGTTTGATTCCACGAGAAGCATTCTAATCAGTTTATTCCAGTTTGGTTAGGACATTGTAGGTGATCTAATCACGTGATGGTCTGCTAATAAAGATTAATTTCGTATTTCTAGAGGCACGTTAGATGTCAAGGGTTACGTGGGTCAGACGGCAGTCGCTCCATTGTAATAATTAGTACCCGCAAAACCTAGGACCATGATTAAAATCGTACCCTAGGGTCTGAAGAGTAAGCTACTTCGTAATACTAATGGAGAAACACACTAATATATTCTTAAATCTTCACTCAAACTCGACTCAACCTTACTCCATCTCACTGGTATTTTTAGTCGATACTTGCTTCCTTGACTTGAGTAATTTCCTCATTGGAGATGAGTATGGAAACGTCAAATATAAGGTTGGTCGAGAGGTACCTTGGTACCTTGGTACCTCTCGACCAACTTATTTTCTCAAGAGAAATGATATAAAATGGTTATTAAATCAGCTTTTTGCTACTTTTTGCTTAGTTATCTACCTACTTAATTTTGTATTTTTTTAAATGTTTGTGCTTTGGATTTTTAATATAACCGGTGACGTTCCTCATTGGAGTTTGCTTTGCTTGAGCAACTAAGAATGTTATTTTCAAGGAAAGTTTGAGGACTTTATTAAGGTATTCCTCCAATGAGTTTAGTGGAGAACGCCTATAAGATTATGTTTAAGAATACGGGTGTAAGACTAGAGAACAACAAAAGATGAAGATGTATATATGGAAAGAGAAAATGCTTTTTACGCCCTGCAATAACCCACAGATAGCTAACGAAAAAAAAAAAACATTTCTTCAAATTGTTTAAAACCGCTTTGTCATCCAAATCGTATTTCTAAAAGTGGCTAAAATCTCTGACTCCATCTACTTCTTCGAATAAATTGACTTTATTGCACCTAATTCGACATTCTCCTAAAACTGAGTATCTTTATCAGTATAGTTGTAAATTTGCCAAGGTAATTTACCCTTTAGGTAATTGAAATAAGAGTGGAAAAGGCTCAAAGGAGCCGATTCAGTCAGAAAGTTAGGAATGGGACATTTTGTTGAAACATTCCCGTAATAATGCGTTGTTATGTCCCAGAGATGCTCAAATGGAGATTACGTAAGGCGTCGTCTGACGTTTTATATTTTTTCGCATTTTTTGAACGTGGAACGTATGTATAGGTATCTTCGTCCTTCTATAACAAATTTTATTAGTGGCTAGCTTTTTTAAAATTTTGTCACTAAAAGTCAAGCGCGATATTGTATACTTATTTTTTGAAAGTGGAACGCAAATACTTTTACGGAATAATTTATCAAATAATAATCAGATTTTTTTTTGGATCCTACCATGGAAATCTCCCATTGCCCTGACATTAATTTCTCTACATGTATATGAAAAGCTGTTTAAGTTAATTTAAAATTATTTGTATCAAAATGAGATCAATAAACAATATAGGTACTTATTAAAATATTGTGAAGTTTGGAAACCACAGATTGTTCAGATAGCATCCATACACGGTTGAGAATTTATTTTCTTTTCCGTTATTGTTTGTGAAATAATTTGTGTATATCTTTTACAGCCTAACTTTTGTTAAAAATATTGGTTAAGCTTTTGTAAATCATTTTTCAGCGTGTCCTGTTTACTAACTTTCCTGTGATGATATTTTGTGACACTGACGACTGTCACGAGTACTAGGTACTAACCTAGTATTCGTGACATTAACTATATCATTGTGGTCAATTTGTGTTTATAATTCTCTTTGAGTAGAATAATCAGCCTGTCGCTCATTCTCATGTTTCATTGATGTGGACATTTTCTTTCCTTAGTTTAGATGTATGTCAGTAAGACCAATCTTCTTAGTCAGAATTTGTTGTAATTATAAAAGGTTATTGTTGAAAGTAAAGTAAGAAGGACGAATGTCTTGATTGTTACAAGTCAAAGTAACACGTGTTTACTATATTTCGATAAGTGCTTCTGCCATTAGAAGTTCATTCAAACGAAACGCAAGACTGCGTGTATAAAACTATTGTTGGCGGGCATACAGGTACTAAGTAAGTAAGTTGCTTAAAGAATACATTCGAATTAATCTTTATGATGGATGAAAAAGATACAAAAAAGAGCCAATTCAAAATTAGAAACAAATTATGGGAAACTAAACCAACTCTAGATAAAAGATGCTTAAAATCTCAACAGAGTTCGAAGGACCATTGAGTTAAAACATTCTTTGGAATTCAAATAATTCTAGAACCTATCGTAGCTCGGAGAACAAATAAAGAGAACTTCGTGGTCTTTATTTAAACGATGGATTGAGCTTATTCCGTGCGAACCCTGTTACTTAATCGTCTGACATCATGACGTCGTGTCTGTCAAGTAAATCGAGAAATTTATTTTTGTTGAATTCAATTTTTGAATCGTATTTGAATATTTGTTGTTCGATTTCATTAAAAATATTAAATAATGTTCATGATATCAAGTTTTCATTGAGAAAGTAACGTCATTATGCAAGTTTTAGACAAAGCGTAGGCATAGAATTATTATTAGTACTAAGCGTAGGTAATATTTTTATTACTTTATTCTAGACTTAAATAGGCTACTTTCCTAAAAAAAATATAATTAGTCCGTCAGTTAGATAATCAAAAAATATTGGAGACGTATTTTTTTCTTTTGAAAATTAAACAAAGAATGGTAAAGATATGGCGCGTTAAAGTTCCGTGTGACGTCACGAGCCCCCACTCCTAAACTTTGATGCCTTATATCTTCATAATTTATTGCTCATTTGACAAAAGAAAAAATATGTCACTAATATATTTTGATTCGCTAAATGACGGACTAATTTTAATGTTAATCTAAGACCCTGGAAACTAGCCCATTGATAATACTCAGGGTAACGGGTGGCTTGCTAAAAACAAGAAAACAAGATGACATTCATATATATATATATCTATATATATACTTTGTGTTCTTATCCCAGTCAATAGTTTTTTAACTCGTGGTAGATTCTTGAAATACAGTCTTTCATTAACAACCACAATCAGAGTCAATAATCGAAAACTGATTTTAAATTTACGCGTATAAATAAAGGAGTAGGTTCAACTACGGCATATTTGGATTATATTCATTAGTCTAGAGTTGATATTAAATGCTACATATTTGCGATTTCACATGCGAAAACTTTATGCTGTTTTTTCTTAAGTAATCCTTCTACCTATATGCGTCCTAAAAAACTGCAGTGCTCTGATAATTACCATAGATTTTAAGACTGTGATCTTTCAAAATGTTGCTTGATGGTAGCGGCAGTGTGCCCCATTATGCCACACCTCTTTTGTGTAGCCGCATTAAGGGTTAAGGCCATTTAAGCCTCAGTTTTACTGGGTAGAGTATCTATTAGTTTAGTTACGGCCTGCATTTTGTAACGGTAGTTCCTTAGTAGTTGTAGAATTTAGGACAGGAAAGGTCCACGGGGAGTGTATAACTTTATCATGAATAACTACATCACGAATTAACGCCACCACTAATTTGTTCACGTATTCAACGCGTGAGATGAAATGCAGTCAAATAAAACTTTAATTCTAAAACTTTTTACTAACGTGATTAATTCAATATCAAGTAAGTTACATGGTCAATCGACCCTGTATACCGTCGTTCGCCCACTGACGTGGTTGCAAGGAATCATCTTTATCAGACAACTAGCGACCCGGCAAACTTTGTACTGCCTCCGAATATATTCACCTTTTAAACCTTCCCTGGACTTCCACAAATAATTCAAAACCAAAAATAGCCAAATCGGTCCAGCCGTTCTCGAGCTTTAGCGAGACTAACGAACAGCAATTGATTTATATATAAATATAGATAAAGTGATTCAAGCCTGCAATGTCCTAACCAAACTGGAAACAACAAAACAAAGTATGCTTCCCGTGGAATCGAACCCACAACTAGTTTGACGACTTGTAGTTGTTTCCAGTTTGGTTAAGACAGCAAGTTCGAATCACCTGATTTTTTTTTTGTTTGTTTTTTTTATCTATTGAAAATTATTATGATTCAGTGCTTCGGAAGCACGTCAAGCCATGGTCCATGGGCTGCCATCTGGTCGTTAGAAGACCACGTCAGAGGTGGCCATATAACCCACACGACATGAATTAAATTATACATGAAATCGTTCAGGTGGGTTACTATTATGTCGTAATTCCATTCAAATGCGAGAGAGTAAGCGAGATGGCTCAATACGGTGTGGGGGCTCTCGCTTATACATTCTCATTTGTAATTAAGAGATAATAGTAAGCCCTCTGGACGCAGGCCTATTACAACCGGTCATTTTGGAAATTGTGACGACACGATGTTACAACACGATGCAACAGAGGGCGCTAAAAGAAAAAATAGAAAATCCTAATCAAGACGTCCAATTAGCATGGAAAGACTAAATCGCGCAATTGAATTGTCTAAGGATAGTAGCAATATATACAACCTCAAGAGTTGGAGCAAATATATAGCCTCCGACAGAACACCGTCGGAGCCGCGCTTCCCCAGGCATAACACCACGCTTGGCGGGAAATTCCCTTTGCGGCGATCAAACATAACAGCATCGCTCCCGCTGCACTCCAAAAAAATCATTAGGAGCTTCAATAACTTCCGCTCTAATTTAGGAAGAACAATGGACCACCTACATAAATGTGGATTGAAGGAGTCAACACAGTGCGATCGCGGAGCATTTGACAAGATCCTGTCGCACGTGGTAAACAAAAGTCCACTTTGCTGTTTTCCCGGTGGCATGACGGAATTGCACAACCGCACTGCCGCCGCGAGCTGGTTGAGGAACCTTAATGTCGACGTTTGATCCACGCACTGAAAGCGCCATACAAAATGATGATGATTAGGGGAAACCTATATCCAGCAGTGGACTGACTGCGGTAGAAATTATGATGAGTAAGCCACCAGTGCCCACTGAAAACTGTCACATGCGCCCAGTTAATAAATCCGACTCTGTATATTCGAAATACAGTCCTTCACGCTTAACTGTACACATTTCTCATTACACCTCGGCGAATTTAACCCTCATTAGAGTTATTTATGAGTTCGTTCAATGATTGCTCTGAACAGTTTTGTATTTTAACCAAATTATCAACTATGCTTTTTTTCGGACCGATCGACACTTTTCGATATATTCATTCCGCTGCTTAACAGAGAACAGAGAATGCTAATTGTGAATAGTTGCTCTGTAGAGACAGCCGAATGTTACTCACAGCTCAACCAAATTGCTCAACTATATTTATATATTTATTGTACAAAATACAATATGTAAAGGCGATCCAAATAATAAAAGCATTATCAGGAATTTCGGTCTTACCAAATATAATTTAGCCAGACTCAACTCGCTGAGACAAAGAAGTATTGCCCAATTGGTCAGTTACGAAACACAAAGCACAAACCAAAATATAACAAAATAATATTTGAGTGGCGTCTCTAACTCCACTTCGATTAAGCAATCAATTGATGCAGATTGCCAACAGTGGGCGTATAGTATAAAAACCCTTGGCTTGAGAACAGACCAGGAATGCTATTTTTGAAAGTGCAAATCACCCAAAATCGGCGAGTCGATTGATTTTTGTTCTTTACCGAATAATTTTCGTTCTATATCGAATGATTTTCATTCGAAAGTGACGAGATGAGTCATATCATAATCATATATTTCAAAAATAGGGTTCCAGCACGAAACGTGTTGGACAATTTCATTTCTCAATCCGCTTACAGGCAAACGTCAGGGGACCGGACGAAATTACCCTCGAATATCAACCATTACTGAAATACCGTTATCGGTCCGAATAAACGGGGATTAGGGTTTCCACATGGTACGTAGCCAAACGGGAAATATCCGCAGTAGGGTTAGGTACCCTTGTTGTGCAATAAAGAGTTTTTGTATTGTATTGCATTGTACACTATTAATCGTGGGTGGTATGGCGTTAAGACTTATTCTGCATTTTCATTTGGTAATAGTCATATTTAATTAGTGGGACACACTGCCTCCGTGGTCCAGTGATTAAGGCATTCGCTTTCGACCTGGGGGTCGAGGGTTCAATTCACACGGGAATCATTCTGTATTATGTTGTTTCCAGTTTGGTTAGGATATTACAGGCTTAAATCACCTGATTGTCTGATAATAAAGATGATTCCGTGCTTCGGAAGGCACGTTAAGCCGTTGGTCCCGGCTGCCATTAGGTGGTCGTCTAAGGAATCACGTCAGAAGACGAGAGGCTGTTCCGAAAAACTCTGACACCAGGTGTACGTGGTCGATTGACAATGTAACCTATACGAATGATGATGATGATATGTGGGGCATAGACAGTTACAGGCATGTGCTGTCAGTTAAAACTTTAATTTATACTTAATTAGCTATTTCCCGCAGCACCACCTGCGCCAAAAAGTAGCCTATGTTTGACCCCGGGTCTTCAACTATATTCATACCAAACAGCATAAAACCGTACAGCAGTTTGGTCGTGTACGTTTACATTTATAATATTAGCATGTATTGAGATAAAATTGTATGAATTTGTACAAATAAGATAACAAAAGAAAAATAACATGAACATTTTCAAATTCCGAGTTGCTAGACTTAACAATGAGTCAAATACACGGGAGCAAAGCCCCGGGCGAAAGTTGTATTTGCTTATATTGTAACAACTTTTCAGCGAAGCGCTGCGACACAAAAAACATAGCTGAAAAAAAAAACAATTGTTCAAAATATCACCTGGCAACCCTGAACGGGTATGAACGGCTATTGACCTATTTAGCGGATAGATCAACGTTTGAGAACCACTGCTTGTAAAGCAGAAATGAAATGAGTGCAATTCTCTGTGTGACCCAGTTAGTTTGCTATTAATTTATTGATTTCTGTACGACTTTAATATGGTCTCTGATAGTTTCGCTTATAATACACTGCCTCTACTATGAGATTTTACTAACACAGACGCTAGAGATTTCGGATTTTATATGAAATTTCCAGGGGCGCTTTATAAATACGCCATACAAAAGTGTTAACGATCGCTAGTGTCTGCGTCCATAGAATCTCATAATATAGCCACAGGTTTATATCTTGTAATACATTTACTCTAGCATAAAAGTGAGGCAAAACTAGTATCTTTAGTTACTGTACGGGACACGTACATAGCCATCTCAGCAAATTCACTCGGGCGACATTTACGTAAACGAATCAAATTGCATTTAGTCCGTAGTTAGCATTCATTCATATCACTCATACCCATTTTAATCTAATATTTTGGAACAAATAAATCGAGTCTTTATAAAGTTCACTTCTATCATTTAACTAAACAACTAAAATCTAAGGTGTTCCTGGACTGTACAGTTACCTTTACGTAAACCATGACAATTTATTGACGCAGCCCTAGAAACTGCTTAAAAATGTAGTATGGCAAACCTGTGCAGCGCCCCTGGCGGATAGTAAGGTAACTAAGAAATTCCATTTTAAAACTTAACGTGGTCACTAGCGTCTGCGTTAATAAAATCAAGTGGTAGAGGTACCTGTTATCTATGTCTTCTTTGGCACATGATAGTTTTCATGTGTTGTGCTTTCCTTTGTATTTCTTACATGCAAATATTTTACCTTATCAACCCCACAGTAGTGTGCAAGTAGGTAAATATATAAGTACCTAACTAATAAGTACGAGTTGACGCAGGATCATGGAGTAATTACAAAGAGATGCCGTTTAAAATGGCACAGTGATGTGATCATTGGCGCCTCGCCGACACAAAAGTGGGCGGAGCTTGTCATTGCTCGTGCTCCATGACTGGTGTCACGGCCGAAACCAAGCACTCCGCACGTCTGCCTTCCACCCCGTGTAGCCTCACAAACACTTTCTTGCAAAACGCTGATTACGGCATCTCCTCTTTGTTATTACTCCATGCGCAGGATAGATCGAAGTGGAGATCCTTAATATCTGTCCTTAGCACAATAGTAATATATTTAATTGATTCAGGCGTTACTTTGCGGGAGTTAAAGTTACAAGCACTTGCCAAATTATTTTGCGTGCTTATGCCACCAGTTAGTTCATGAAAACTTGCCGGCCGGCACCCACCCATGTGGATCATGTTGGGACTAACAGTAGCGGGTGGGTGCCGGCCGGCAATAGTTTGCATGAACTAACTGGTGGCGGAAGCACGCAAAATAATTTGGTAAGTACTTGTACAATAGTAATAATATTTATGAATGTATTTTAAATGTAAGTTTATTATGTATGTAATTTTAACAATGATATTTGTGTATTAAATTATGTATGTTTATATTACAATGATTTTATTAGGCAATTAGGTGTAGTCTTCACTGTTCCTTCCTTTTATGTACACGCTAATTACCCTTTTCTTGTCATTTCCTCTCTTTGGTCTGCTGGAAGAAATTTCTTTAGAAATAAGCAGCTCCCTTGTACTGTCTGTTCCACTTATGTATCCTTTGTATTTTTATTGTATACATGAATAAAGTAAATAAATAAATCCGAGGCCAAGACTCAGTTTGGGTCATTGCGCCATCTTAGTAGGTAAGTATCATCGTAATAAGTACGAGTTATTTTTCTCTTCAAATATAAAATCTAAGAAATAAAAATGTTAAAACTACGTTTTTTAATAGAAAAGTTTTCTTGGAATTTTCGAGACGCATTTATTTTACAGGCAACAAATATTATCAAATTCCTTTCATTCCGCCATGACAAATATTTTCAGGTTGAGAACCTCTGGGATATAACAACTCATTATTACGAAGATGTTTCTGGAAAATGTCCTGTTTCTGGTTTGTCTCATTATTTTTGGTGAATTTTGGCTACTTATTAAATTGATAACGGCAACCCGAAGGCCTAGTAGTAGGTGGGCGTTATCAAATCGATAGTTATACATTGCCCAAGAAAAGAAATTAGTTGATCTCGCTTCATCATCAGCATCATTTCAGTCGCAGTCAGTCCACTGCTGGACATAGGCCTCTCCTAATGATTTCCAAAATAATCGGTTGTAAGCGGCCTGCATTCATCGCCTGCCTGCGACCCTCTCTCTCTACTCTTACCCTGTGATCTCGCTTATTTTTGGTGAAATAAAGAACTGAATTTTTAAAAGAATATTCTTTCACGTCACAACTGCAGTGCGGGCAAAGCCGGTAACCAAATGAAAAATATAGATCAAGATAAATTGATTGCAAGAAAGTTTACGTGAACATCTTAAATTTCAAAAGTATATGATCTGACTAAGCTTAACGACTATCATCTATCTAAAACAGGCAGGACTGACCACTCAGTTATTATAAAAGGGTGCTTATGAAAATATTTCCTTTACATTACCCTGCAATATCCATAGTGACCCTAATACGGGTCCCTAAGGGCATACTAGTAGGTATTGATGTACAATATTTATTATTATTCTATATTCAATGTCTTAAAAAACGCGCTATCTTTGCTTTGTACTATTAGTGCAAGTTCATCCTATTGGCAGTCATAATACTAAAATATAGAAATTGTAAGTCATGCGAAAAGGGCCATCTCTGACCCACGAAGAAGTGTGTCTCAGTATCGCAGGAAAAAAAAATCTTTAATTCGGTCAAAATTTGCGCATTAAAAACTAGGACGCTGGGTCAAAGTGTGTGTTTTCAAAACGAAAACGCAAACAAACAACTATCCTGCAAAAATAACATAAAATAAGATTTAATATCGATCATTAAATCTAACTTTCATGTCCATATTTCACTTTGAAAAATCTATGTCTAAACGTGAAAGTCTAGCCTGCAACTTACATTTAAAATGTCTAGTCACTGAAGTTATCGACGTTAAAATCTCATTTCCACACATCAGGATAGTTTTCACGGCATAAAGGTGTATTCATACTGTGTTACTGAGTACATAACTTCTTAAAAAAAAACTGGTCAAGTCCATATCCGACTCGCGCATGGTTCCGTAGAATTATCTATAAAAACCATAAAAAAAAATTAAAATAAATATTTGTCTTATTTAATTAAATTATAAGAGATTGACTGTGAGAGATCCCTAAGTGGGATAAGTCCACCATTGTACTTATTGTTTTTCCATGCTTGTGTATGTAAATTATTCGTTTTTTCTATACAATAAAGATATTACAAACAAACAAACAAACAAATTATTATTTTTTTAAACTAAATATTCCGGGAATATTTTAAGTGTCTACCTATTTCAGTTATTAATTACCAGCAAAAACGAGCTAAAAGGAGCCCCTTAAATTTTAATACCTATTTAATTTTTCTTCCTTTTTTTGTATGACAGCGGCAACGGAATAACATCGTCAGTGAAAATTTCAACTGATGATATAGTCAGATGCACTCTAATCGAAATGTTTTAATCAATTAATATTTTAATGGTTGCGCTTCGAGGAACAACTTCACTGACATTTTTTTTTTTTATTTATTTTATTAATTAATAAAAAAAAATATACAAAAATAAATTAATACATTACAATAAACCACGGAGGTTTGTTACGCAATGCCTCATAATCCGCTCCAACTTAAAACTATTGTAGATTACACAAGCTGTATATAAATTTAAGTAAACCTTACCACTTTTACTTTATAACTATAGGTTAACATGAGCCAGGCAACTACGTCAAATTAGTTATTTAAGACTTCTATATTTTCTAGAAAGTACGTTTTGAGTTTGTATTTCATATTTCTAGGTGTGATTGACTTTTTGAACTCCACCGGCAAGTTATTTATCAGCCTCGGTACAACATAGCTTGTCGTCCGCTGGCCGTACACATTGCTTGCACACTCGGTATATAACCGGTTTTGAGCGACGGCCCGCGTATACACAGCATGTTCAACTTTTCTTTGAATATCTTGATTGAAATAGTTTTGTTTTAAAATATAATATTTCGTATTTAAGTGTATAGGTAGTATTTTACAATGTTTGAATAGTCCCGACTCATTATCATGAAATTTAGATTTTATTTTATGAGAAACAATAGTTTTTAGTATTTTTAGTTGTAATCGATAAATGTTATTCAAATGCGTTACATATGTCCTCCCGTAACTACTAAGCCCATAAATTATATGCGATTCAGCTAAAGAGTTGTATAGTAAAAGTCTAACATGATAGGGTATACGACGCTTAAGAATATTCATACTAGCAAGGAAGTATCTAAGTTTGTTACAGACGTGGCGTATATGTTGCTTCCAATTAAGTTTATTATCGATGACCAACCCAAGGTATGTGTGGGATTCAACAATATCAATGGGAGGGCATTGGCAGATACCTACATTAGAAGCATGTAAACAGGTATGAGAATGTGCAGTAAGGCTATTATTGTTATTTACATATCTTAAATAAGGAGACTTGATGTGTAGTAATTTAGTTTTGTTTGCGTTTAATACTAAACCAGCATCATGACACCACTTACATATTGCGTCAAAATCAGCTTGCAGTTGCGCAAAGGCCTCCTCAGGGTTTCTACTACTCACCACTAGACATGTATCGTCTGCGAATTGGTAGCAGGTGCTGTTCTTGACACAACTGCTCATGTCATTGACATAAGACAAGAAATGCAACGGTCCTGCTACCGATCCCTGTGCCGTACCTTCCGTAACGTCTATTGTTCTACTGAATTCGTCAGCTATCTTGACGACAAAAGTGCGATTATTCATATAATTTTTGCTCCATTTTAGCATGGGGCCACGGATGCCACAAGCTTCGAGCTTCTCTGTAAGAGTCTCATGTTCAAGCGTATCGAACGCGCGTGAGAAATCTATAAATACGACGAGTACGTGTTTTTTTTCGTTCATACGCGCATTCACCTCATCAGTGAATTTGGAGAGGATATCTTGTGTGCCTCTGCCTTGCTGAAATCCATATTGATTTTCGTAGATTACATTGTTATCTCTATAGTATTTGTGTATTTGTTGACAAATAAATTTTTCTACGATTTTGTCTATGTTTGAAAGGAGTGTTATTTGGCGATAATTACTGTAGTCAGTTAGTTTACCCTTTTTAGCTATCGGTCTTACACATCCTTTTTTAAGGTCATCCGGATATATACCGGTCTCTACGCTCTGGTTTACTAAGTTAGCTATCGCTACTGATGCACCCGAGTTCACCATTTTAATATCAGAAACACGTACATTATCTATTCCAGGAGCTTTGTTGGAATCTAACTTTTTAATGATATTACCAATTTGCTGTGGTGTGGCTTTCTGATACAACATGCTAGTATCGCGATGAGTGAGAAGTGTGCCTGCATCGAGCATTTTAACCTGGCAATTTGTTGAGGACGTCTTTACTGATTTATTAAATTCTGTAGCAAAATTGTTTACTATGTCAGATATAGAAATTACTTGAGACTGGAAGGCATTAACAACGGCATCGTCTACCGAGGTTTTAATTCGACCGAGCATCTGATTGACAATCTGATAAACTTTTTTAATATTCCTAAAGTTATCTCTTATTTTATTAAAATAGTATGAATTTCTATTATATTCAAGTACTTTGTGGACTTTATTACGTATTTTATTGTATTCTAACCGTTTTTGAAAGTCGTTCGGGTTTTTTCTCCATAAGTGGAACAGTTGATTACGTTTTTCACATAGTTGGTTAATATTGTCATTCATCCACGGAAGCCTGTATTGTTTGTACTGTTTCTTAATTGTAACAATTTTCGATGAAGAATCCCGTGCATCGTTAAAAGCTTTTCTTATGAATTCGTATATTTGATTGGGACACTTCATACTATCTGTTACTGACCATTTTACCTTACCTAATTTATCATATATGGCTTTGTGATCAACACACGTTTTATGAACGTCCTGTATATGGTGCCTTTGCAAGTCGCTTACGCAGGCGAACACAATCGCGCGGTGATCCGCCAGTACTATATCGATCGCCGCAGAGAACGGGTCTGACGTGGGGAAACGACAAAACGCATGATCTATGCATGATTTCGTAACAATATTCAATTTAGTTTCGATTCTCGTATATTCAGTGATTCCACACATCAGGCCGCGTTCACTCAGTGCATCTAAGTATGCGTCTGAAATGGATGATGATTTTTTAGTGTCGATATTCATGTCATCAATCAAAATTGAATTCCGTTCTGTGTTAAAACTTGAGACGTAGTTGCCGAGCTCCGTAATAAATAATTTTTTGCGTGCTTCTGAAGATGGCGGCCGATATACTGCACACACAACTACATCTTGATGATCTATTTTTAATATACCAGTTAAATTTTCGAATGTGAAGCTTCTAAATGTGATTGGCGTAAATTTTAAGTATTGTTTTATGTATATGATAATACCGCCACCCTTTTTATTTACACGTAGTTGTGAGTGCATGTTATATCCAGGTATATTATACAATTGAACAATGCTATCAGATATGCCAGCTTCTGTGATGACAATCAAGTCCAGTGGCGACGCACTTTGGTCAATAAGTTGTAATAATTTAGGAAAATTTTTAATCATTGACCGTATATTAATATGTAAGCAAGAGAAGAATAATTGTTTATTACTAGGTAGTTTGTGAAAAAAATAATTTAATGACTTACAGTTTTTTATTTCTTTCGGTTTTATAGGTTCCATACAGTATACCTACGAAAGATAATTTAAATGATAGTTAAATTAATTATATATATGGTAGCCAAGAAAATCTAGGCACATAAAAGTTTAGCAACGAATCTGATCGATATCCTGCATAGATTTAATATAAATAATTTTACTGTCACTATCCTTGCGAACACAGATTTTACCATCTTTGAACCATATAAATTTATAAGAATTGCCTAGCTTCTGCTTTGTATTGTATAAAAGAGTTTTCATATATTTAGTTAATGCTTCTCTTACGTAGATTTTATTCATAGCCTTCTCCTTGAGTACGTCAGGTAGGACTGATCCTATTGTGAGTCGCTTCTCCTTGCTCGCTGCTATCCATCTGCTTAGAGCCTGCTTTGACTTCATTTCTGCCAAAATTGGACCAGGTTTGTCTTTGCTGCCTGCTGAGCGTCGGGATGACACAATGTCTTGTACGTCCACTTCCAGTTTGGTGGCTATGGAAATCATAACTTTGCCAACTTCAGCAAGAGGGACGTCCGGCAGGCCGGCGACCTCAATGTATGTTGAAAGGGCACTTTGTTCGGATACTTGCTTTCCCTGTTCTAACGCTGCTACACGCAGTTCCAGATTTTTGTTTCTATTGTACAAATCATTATTCTTTTGTTCCAACTCTTTAATTCTGCCGTCCTGGTTTTTCATATAGTTTTGTAGTGTATTTATTTGTTCGCTCAAAAAGTCCATCGATGACTCAATGTTACCTACCTCGTCTTTAATAGTTTTTTTCAGCTCTCGGTTAATGTCGTTTACCAATTTACGCTGATCTATCTGTGGTAAAGGATATGAGACGCGATCGGCATCAGAGTCCTCTTCATCATCCTCAGGTATCAGGTACGAAGACCTACGGGACATATTCTGGAGGCAGGTCTCGCAACTCCACTCGATACTTGTAGAATTTCGTAGGGTACTTAGCTGTTTATTTGAAAGTTTAGCACACTCTGAGCTAGCATGAACTACCACATCGCATCTACTACATTCCAAACCAGGTGCCTTTTTTGTAATATTTTTCTTGCACTTAATACACTTTTTTAAAACCATTTTTAAAGGGTAGAACTTAACACAACTTTAACTAAGACGTTAACACACTCGATCGCTCGAGCGGCGCGAAGCGAACTTAGTGTACATATCGCTCGAGCGGCGCGAAGCGAAATTAGTGACATGTAAACATGCCCTTATGAAGCACTGCTCCTTTTGGATAAATGCACGAATGCACTAGTATTGCCTCTTTGTGATTCCAGATATTTGTGTATAGTGTATCCGAACGGTGCCGTATTTTGCCATTTTACCTTTAAAATACGAATTTTCAGGTAAGTTTATGTATTGAAATACCTAAATACGATTGTTAGGTGTACGTGAATAGGAAATGAAATGAAATGAAATTGTTTATTTTCAATATAGGATATAAATATCACTTATTGACGTCAATTTACTTA
Source organism: Euzophera pinguis (assembly GCA_947363495.1). NCBI lineage: Eukaryota > Metazoa > Arthropoda > Insecta > Lepidoptera > Pyralidae > Euzophera > Euzophera pinguis. The sequence continues at coordinate 2,500,032 of OX376183.1, forward strand.
TATTAAGTTTACCACCACTTCCAAAGCGCAAGTGGAGAAGAAGCGGCGCCACAAACTCCACTGCAGCATTTTCTTCAAAACGTCAATTTACAAATAAGAAAAAACTTTCCTTAATTACCTAGGTTTAAGGCTAAGGACACAGTATTATTTCTTTTAAATATTTTGTGAGTTCATTTATTCATTCATTCGTAGTAAAAATGTTGTATTTTTTTTTATACAACTAAGTAGGCAAACAGGCGTTCGGCCTACCTGATGGTAAGTGGTTACCGTAGCCTATGAACGCCTGCAACACCGGAGATGTCACCTGCCACCTGTCTGCTGTCAGCACTGCGACCCCTCTGGAGCCTGGCGACCCTACTCACCAGCAGGAACACAACACTGCATCACAGTGATATTTGGCTGAGGTCTTCTGTAGGGTGGAGGTACTTCCCCAGACAGACTACTCCTTACAAAATGTCCTCTCTTAAATAATGTATGTATAAAGGGCAACGGAGGTGTGAGGCGGCAGTCGTATCATTTCAATAATCAGTACCGCCAAATCAAGGACATTGACTAACAGAGTACCCTAAACTCAAAAGCGTAAGCTGATGAAACACGATGAGTTGAAGAAGACAATTATCATTGATATCCTAATCTTTCTTTCTCTTTATACAAAAGAGGTCTAGTGGTTAAGGCGTTCGCCTTCGACGCGGAGGTCGTAGTTTCGTTTCCCACGGGAAGCAGTCTTTGTTAAGTTGTTTCCAGTTTGGTTAGAACATTGCAGGCTTGAATCACCTGATTGTCTGATAATAATGACGATTTCATGTTTCGAAAGGCACGTTAAGTCGTTAGCCCCGGCTGCCAGGTGGTAAGGTTAAAGTAACCACGTCAGAAGCCAAAAGACAGTCCTAAAAAACTCTGACACCAGGGTGCACGGGGTTGATTGACCGCTCGATGTAAATGAAAATGAATAGTTGAAAAGCTGACTGCCACTTTAATTTCATTCCAGTGAACCCACCCTTCTTGATCGTGAAGAAATCAATAAAATTTATAGCTGCCGTCGGTGACGACCAGTGACGACCAATAAAATAAGACATACCATTCATTGCCTTCATAAACCCAACCACTGCAGTTTAGGGGTCGTAAAACTGTAATCGAAACCAGGATGAAATCTTATAAGAAATAGATTGTGATCACTCAGACTTATGGGGCTTTAAAATACGTTCCTACCTATTTATATATAGATAAGTGACGTATTTGTAGCAGACTGCGCCGAACCAAAATAGGAAGTTATTTAAGTGAAGCTCGCCAAGTTGGGCACCCGAATAAATGGCACCTGAATGGCACCGGAGCTATTCCACGAATGGCACCTACGGGTTCGCCTTGTGACAGTTTTAGGAGGCCACATTTTTATTATTTTTTACTTTTTAAGAAAACGTAGTCTGCTCCTGTTTTATTAACCATTAGCTGAAGTACTAGGGTTAAAGAAAATATGAAGAGTTTCACAGATATATTCATCTCAAGAAATGCCGCACATACTGCGGTATTTACGGTGTTATTTCTTTCTGTGAGCCTCCTGATACCATCTGGAATCAGTTACTTCGGCTGACGGTTATTCAGAAACAAAAATGTTCTTTTGTGACAACACTAGTACGCTCTTATTATAGGTGCCATCCGTGGCATAGCTCGAGTGCCATTTATTCAGGTGCCATAATAAGCATGCTTCATGTATTAGTTATGGTGAAAATCTAGAAAATGTTTACAAACATTTTTTAACACTAAAACCTTTACTAACAAATGTAAGCAATTGTTACATTATGTTGGGAACTGTTAGATGTTATACGTGCTTCTACACTGATGGAAAATGTTTACTAACATTTTATAACACATTGACTCGCAGTTTGGTTTTGCGTTCTGAGGCGTCTACACGAAAATGGATTATTCCGAGTATCAATATTGGACAGTTCTGAATTTTACAACTAAGTATGCAAACAGGCGTACGGACCACCTGATGGTAAGTGGTTACCGTAGCCTATAAACGCCTGCAACACCGGAGATGTCATGAGCGCGTTGCCGACCTGTCCGCTGTTGCTGTCAGCGACACCTCTGAAGCCTGGCGACCCTACTCACCAGTAGGAACACAACACTGCATCACATTGTTATTTGGCTGCAGTCTTCTGTAGGGTGGAGGTACTTCCCCAGACGGACTACTCCATACAAAATGTTCCACCTTGCTTAAATTTCAATATCTACATATTTTGTTGGGGTAAAAATAGGCAAAATATAACGAGTGTTTTATTTTGTTACAATATACTACCTAACAATTTTTTCAAAAATTAAAACATACCGAACATGAAAACATTTTTTAACATTTGTGATCTAATGTTTGTGAACAAATGTTTACTAACGTTAGTAAACATTTACTAACGGCAGTATGGCAGCAACATTATATCATAGAACTACGTTAGTTTAGTATATTATTGTTATGTTCTATTTGCCTATTTTTTCTCGTAATTGACAAACGGCTTGACCAATTTTGATAAATATGCCGTTTTATTTAACAAAACTTTTGAAAATAAAAAACTTAAACTTGGAAACTTGTTTTTAACAAAAAAAAAAAAATTTACCTAAATAGGGGAAGTTTGTTTCAGCGTTTTAAGAATAAATATCGCATTTGGGCGATGTTTGCGAAGTATACTGTTCACAGATCTACTAGGTTTTACATTTCACATAAGCATGTTAGTTTTACACTCGTCAGTCTAAACACCAAACAAACTCAAGCCTGAACTTTGTCTGACATGACAAAACAATGTGAAAAGCTTGGCTTGAACAAGCTAAACATGTGACGTCACAAAGATAGAGCTCGGCGTTAGTTTGAGTGTTTAAATACAGCTTGGATTTTTACTCTATGGCGGAGTCAAAAAGAAGGTATTATACAATACAAGCACTCTTCATAAGTGAATAGGCTAGTTTCATAGAAAGTATAATTAGTCCGTCAGTTAGATAATCAAAAAATATTTGAGACGTATTTTTTCCTTTGAAAATTAAACAAAGAATGGTAAAGATATGGCGCGTTAAAGTTCGGTGTGACGTCACGGTATGCTACACTTTTTCGCAATATGTGACGTCACGACCCCCACTCCTAAACTTTAATGCGTTATTTCTTTATAACTTATCGCTCAATTGACAAAAGAAAAAATACGTCACTAATATATTTTGATTCCCTAAATGACGGACTAATTTTAATGTTAGTCTTTTGACCCAGGAAACTAGCCTATTGATAGGCAGCGAAATTTCTACGGTGATTTACTATACGATCACAGAATTGTTATTTAGTAGTCTACGGTAGAAAAATTACCATATTTTTATTTTTATTTTGGCATTAGATTCGTATGTCGGTGATTCCGTACCAGATAAATAAAAGTAAAATTAGAGTTAAATACTTGATTTGACGGCACTGGTTATTACAATGGAGTGACTGCCGTCTGACCTCCGTATCCCTTTTTACAGGGAAACCAGACCAACAGGAATATACGCGAGGTACGTTTACTGGCCAACTCTGACAATTTTTTTACAGGTTGAGGCATGTGCACAACAAAACCAACGGCTTAACGTGCCTTCGGAAGCAGGGAGGAGCTCGAGATAGAAAATGCCACTAAATGGCGACCAATCCAATAGTGGTCGCTTGCCAATCGCATTCGCTATGGATACTCGCACATCGCTCGGCTGTCGAGCTTCTCTACTAGTGAACATAGGGGACCACATGAGAAGCTGCAGAAAATTCTGTCAGCCTCACCAAGAGTCGCTACTAAAAGGTGGCCAAGTTCATCTTAAGTCGCCTGTACCTGCACGTTTTATTGCTTTCTAAACTAAACATTGGGAACAATTCAGTTCCATTCTACTCAAAGCTGTTGGATTTACGTCACGAAGCGAAATATCGGACAGTGCAGTTTGGTATCCGAAACGGTGACGTAGGGTTGTCAGTTTGAGATTCAAAACATAAAAAATAATTAAAAAATATATACGTAATCGACTGTCCCAAGTAACCGACTTGAAATAATGCTTAAGTCATAAAGTATGAAGAATTTATTTGATTTCTACAAGATTCCAATATCAGCTCGTGATTTTCTGATTATGGGACTATCGGAGAATTTCTCTTTCATACAGAATAAGATTTTCTCAAATCAGTCTAGACTTCTTTCAGCAACCAGGTACAGATATTTATAGAACTATCCTTCTTCCTCTCAAAAAAAAAGATTGTATACCTAACGGTGCGCACAGTAAACTTTATACCATACTAACCCCTATGCTACCTATGTTTGACAAAATAAATGATTATGATCTTATTGTTAAGGAGTTATTTATACCTTCCATCATCAAATCATCAATATAAAATGACTAATGATTTCAAACATTTAATGATAATGGGATCACAAATGAGTAAAGAACAAATGAAGCTAATAATAAACCAACCGAAGATATTGAAAGTCCCTTCCAACACTATGTCTCCATTATTCCTGTTGTCAACTTTTAACGAGCGAAGTTATTGAAACTGAGAGTTATAATTGACGAACAAGGATGATTTGTCTTTACTTAACTGTCTAGTAAATTATGCAACCCGGCTTCGCTCATAAACAGTTTACCAAATTGCTTCCTGATTACGACATTTGTAACACGGACACGTTCAGACGTGTTCGTGTTACAAAGTGTGTAAAAATAGGAATAAATTTACATGTATCAAATGTTTGATCAAAATCGTCTTTCGTGTGGTGTTAACTACCTACTTCTCAGAACTCTAACCCACTCTGCTGCGTCTTACTCCAAGTCGTTTGCGGTACGGGCTGTTCGTCCGTGGAATGCTCTGTCTGTTGATATGGCTCAAACTACTAGCTGTCTCCGCCTGCGTTCAAAAGTAACCTATGTTTGACCCCGGGTCTTCAACTATATTCATACCAAATTTCATCAAAATCCTTTCAGCGGTTTGGCCATGAAAGCCTAATAGGCAGATAGACGGACAGACAGACTTTCTGAAGATTTGGAGATTAAAGTTTTTGTTTCCTAAATAAATAATATTATGGGTCTGCTTCGATAGCCCAGTGGTTAAGACATCTGCTTTGTACTCTGGTGGTTCCAGGTTCAAATCCCAACTAAAGAAAGTTTTGTTTTTCTTTTTTTTGTGTTTTTTTTGTTTTGGAGTATAAAAGTATTAATCAGTATAAATCGCGCATATATTATTTTAAAATGGCTTGAAAGAATTATTAATTCGGTTATAACGTATTAAAATATTTTCCTAAAAAACATTATAGTTTCAAATCACAAGTCATCCAAGTATCACCATTTTCTCAGGATTCCGTCATCAGAACCTGTTGAAACTAATATGGGACCAACTAGACGGTCCAACCTTTCAGACAAAAAAAATGAATTTCAAATCGGTTCACGCGTCTTTGAGAAATCGAGTAACAAACATTAAAAAAAAGATTCCGACGAAATGATAACCTCCTCCTTTTTTGAAGTCGGTTAAAAATTGAATGATAAATTCTACCACTAACCCAAAGGAAATACTTACCAATCCACGGAGTAAATAGTGTACCTACCAATTCAAATAGGACTGAAACGTGGAAAGTACTTAAGGAATGCAACTAACAACGATGAACGCTAGATGGCGGTAATCTATTTACTGAAAAAGTACAACGCGCTATCGTTGTGTTTTCAAATCGCATAGGTGATGTATGTAAGCCATAACAAATTTTATCAAAATCCGTCCAGCCGTTTGGCCGTGAAAGAGCAACAGAAAGACAGACAGACTTTCGCATTTATAATATTAGTATGGATGGATACCTTAACTACCGAGCGGAGCTCGGTCGCCCAGGTACTGTTCTATTAAATGATACGCGAATTTAACTAAGTCTAACTTTCATTCCAAATTAAAATCTATGTAGTGACAACCCTAAACACGAAACTTTTGTCAGTTGAGCTGCGTTAGACGCTCTAATCTGAATTATGAGGATTACAATTGATTTGTCCTGAGTTAGCATGTATTGTTTAGCATTCTGCATATTAATTACTAGCGGTTTCCTGCAGCTCCGTCTGCGTCAAAAAGTAACAAACAGCATTTAGTAAAAACGTGTTATTACTCTGTAACTGAATTATTTGACGACAGGCATGCCTAGATCTTAGAAATTATTTTGATGATGGATTTAATTATTTATTTGAAAATGACATACTTATGCAATGTGCTTTGTTTTATGTTGTAACAAAAAATTGTAAATTCGTAACACCCTGACAGGGTACATGTATAGTATATAATACAATCTGACATCTAATGTAATTATTATTGCAAATGTAAGCGAAATAAATAAATAAAGTAGCCTATGTTTGACCCCGGGTCTTAACAGACAGACAGACAGACTTTAGCATTTATAATATTAGTATGGAAGTATGGATTATGGAAGTATGAATGGATGTTCCCATTTTGTACGAAAGGTACTTATTGTACTTTGTGAAATTATGTTAAAGGCCGACCTCAAGTAGATGGGTTAAATTCCTTATCGAAAAAGAAGAAAGAATGTTTAAATAAATAAAATAAAATTGTTAGCAAACAACGGGAAATGGAAGGTCTCTAAACTAGTAGTTTTGTAAACAGTAGACTTTGTGAACTACCTCCAAATACGTGATTTGTTCACAAAACGCTGCTATGAACATCTTTTTTAACTTTTCACAGCACTAGATAGATGCTGTTATCACATAAGTATGATTAAAATCCGTTAAATAATGTTACGCCAAACTTTTCCCTTTAAAAAAAACATTCGACAAAAAAATTCATTTAAATCAAGGAACATGTGTACCAAGTTTTGTAAAGATCCGATAAGAAAGACTTCGCTTGCACTCAGCAGTCAAAATTTTTTACTAGCTTTTAATTGTGGTTTTAGCCACTCTTGTCTCATCTACACTAATATTATAAAGAGGAAAGATTTGTATTTTTGTGTGTATGTTTGTAATGAATAAACTCAAAAACTACTGTGCCGATTTCAAAAATTCTTTCACCATTGAAAAGCTACATTCACCCTGAGTAACATAGGCTATATACCGCAGGTGAAGCTGCGAGAAACAGCTAGTAGTACATATAGAAATTCTACATTTATTTACTTATATTTTAGTACATATTTATCAGTGTGGGTTCAGCCTTATAATACAGGACAGAAAAATCAAAGAAAGATAATCTATGTATCTATGTAGTTTTTATTAAGTGCCATGTCTAGAAACCTATTTTCCATAGATTAATAATTGGTCTCGGGCGCGCTCTACTAGATACCGCCCTATGAAGAAAAATAAGTTTCCAAAATGTGGCAACTTTATATTGTAGTGTGTGTAAGACAATGTGTAAAGACGAAACGAGAAAGAGTTATTTCTTGTACTATTATTCTTACATAGTTTGAATACACAAACTGGCATTTTGCTTCTGTTTTTAAACTAAAATTTCAAATTTATCTAACTCACTTATGGGTTGCGGCGTGACCGACGCAAGTACGCTGAATTCGCGTAGTTTTATTTGCCGCATTTGTCTAGTACGCCGACGGTATCTAGTCGAGCGCGCGCGAGACCAATTATAAATCTAAGCCTATTTTCATTGATTTTGGCAAATCTACAATAAGCCTAAGCTTTATAGTTTAACAAAAGTCCTATTTTAGGATTCGTCCCGCGTACGGCACAGCTGGACAGCGTCTAAGTTTTAGTAACTGGTTCAAACTAGTCCGAACTGTCTTACTGCAGTTGAATTTAGATTTCGCTAGATTCTTTATGCATGATAAGTAATTTTTATATTTGTTTAAGCCGGTCTTCTTCTTTCGTGTTAATGGCATAAAACTATATTAAGGCCCGAGCCTTTAGGTGACAACACTGACAACATGTTGTATGTGTCATGTGAACAACTAAATTGACGAAGTCATTTAATGAAATATGATTACAACTTTTATATCACTTTTCTCTCATTACTATATATTATTTTTAGTATTTTGATAAATATTCTTATTTTATAATCACAAAATACACAACGTCCACTCCTGTCTCTTTTTGCCACATGATATTGAGATGTTGCCACCTAAAGGCGATCAGTAGCAACGCCAATACAGGGTTTTTATTTTCCTGGTCGAGCTACAAGTCATCTTCGTCTATGTGTTACTTGGCTAAATCCTTAGTTTATGGTTCAGAACCCAAGTAATAACTTTATCATGGGCTGCCGTTTAACTTCTATGATCTTTTTCACACGAAAGTCAAATAATCGGAAAACAAGTTGAAATTATTAGAAAAATCTTATAATTTTTTTTAAGAAAAGTTTCCATGGCGATGATCTTGCCTGGTCCATTCGGAAGTCTTTAACCCTTAAAGCCTACAATGATTCTTTGTACTATTATGACTACAACGGGTGTAAAACCACCCGTTTCTTCTTTAATTGGTAAATAGTGACTTAATTAAAATGTTAAGTTAAAGTGCTAAGTATGGACTCAAAATGTTATTCTGACCTTTAACCCTACAACAAATGCAAAAAATTACTCATTATGAAAATAGGTTCTACCATGTCACTAAAACGAAAACCCGATAATTGAAAAATATTTGCTACTGGTATGAAAAACCCCATTATATTGAAACCAAAGTGTTTTTATTTTCTAATCAGTATTTTTATTTGTTATAATTTTCGTTAGACAACAATTAAGTGCACATTTACATTAATAGAAACCCTTTGGTATGTCACTAAGTGACCTATCCATAACCTTAAAAAAGTACAACTAGCTATCATTATATGAACTAAATCAAAATCATATTATCTAAATAACATAGAAACACAACAAGTAGGTACGGAAAACAATCAAACAGGTACCGTCATAGGTAAACATAGAAATTTTATTAGCCCACTAAAACAACAACGGGTGTAAAAACACCCGATCAACTCTGTACAGCGAAATCCGCGCGCGCGCACCACTCCTCTCCCAGCATTCAGGGGCCACGTACCAATTGGGAGAAAACACGGGACCACGGAGCGATCAGTTTGCGCATCAAAAAATTACAGTCAAAACATTTGGTGACCCGGATGTAAAACACCGTAGTAGCCTTTAAGGGTTAAATAGGCTGGAGTCGGGATATACCAGGAGAACAGAGTAAAGTGGGGCTTTTACAGTAATTCCTGTGCAACTGCGGAGTTTTTGGCCCACCAAAGACTTAATAAACTTATTGAAATTGCCCCATCGTCCAGTCTCCTGCATGGCCGAGTATTTGGAGAAATCTAACGATAGATCAGTAAAGTTAGCTGACTGTTATAAATTCTTCTTCTTTTCGTATCGATTAGCTCAAAACATTTTTCAGAAACTTACATACATACATACTAAGAAATAATAGACACGCCCTTCTATAACAACGTTTATTCGGAGACAAAAGATAAGACCCAGGCAGATGCAACTGCCCGCTTATTTTAACAATAATAAATGTAGGTACATATACATCACACCTCCCTACTTAAATTAACACTACATTACACAACAACTATTATAATATAAGACCTAAAATCACATTTATCAATTGAGTACATTAATCATCTATACCATATCGTACTATCGGGTGACGCTTGCGTTTGGGGCGATTCATAGGTATGCACGGCAGTTCTGAGTCAGGCGATTGTGTTGGAGTCGATGAAGCGCTCGGTGGAGAATCCACGGGCACCACCCTTTTATCACTAGGGGTGGAGAACGTGCCCTCCTCACCGCCACTTACAATGTTCTCCTCCAACTCCAATCCTGTCTGCACGCCGTCTTCCCGACTTCCGTTGCCGGACTCCAGATCGTCATTACATACATTAGAAGGACTGGGAACATCAGACATTCGCGCTCGACGTCTAATTTGATCAATATGTCTTTTAATTAGTCGACCATTATCACTATCTACCAGATAACGCCGTGACCCCTCATTTCCTACGACCGTGCCCTTGAGCCATTTATCTGAAGTACCGTAGCCCCTGGCCCACACCGGGTCCCCGGGTGCGAGTGCACGCGGCACGCCGCCCGCGTGCTCCAGCTGCCGCTGCTGCGCGCGCTGCACGCTCAGCTCGCGCGCACCCTCACTACGCAGCAGGTCTAGCCTCGTGCGCAATGGACGGCGTTGCAGCACCATTCCTGGTGTATCTCCTGTGCTACTATGTACACTATTCCTATAACTTAACAGGAAAGTTTGTAAGGCAGCATCTGTATCGATGAATTCCCTATTTGCTTTTTTTATTACCCGTTTGCATAGCTTAACAGCGTTCTCGGCCGCTCCGTTAGATGACGGGTGATAAACAGGTGAAAACGATTGCCTAATACCATTATTTGTCAAAAACATCTGAAACTCCACGCTCGTAAATGGGGGACCCTGGTCAGACACTACTTCCACTGGTAGACCGAAACGAGCAAATGTTGCTCGTAAAACCTTAATTACAGCTAATGCATTCGTTCTAGGCATCTCAAAAACCTCAAGCCATTTTGAACTAGCATCGATGAGTATTAAATAGGTTTTCCCGTAAAGCGGTCCAAGGAAGTCTACGTGGATTCTACTCCAAGGCTGGATGTGATACGGCCACGGCTGTGGAGGCGCCCGTGGTGGCGCTTGCGCCTCCCCCGCGCAAACCTCGCAACGCTTGCATAGTGCTTCTAAATCTGAGTCTATATTGGGCCACCACACGTAGCTACGTGCTAAAGATTTCATTTTAACAATGCCCATGTGGCTTATATGTAACTGTGTAAGTACTTTCTCTTTTAAACCTTCAGGTATAACCAATCGATAACCCCACATTAGACATCCGCGATCAATGTACAATTCATTACGCTTACTAAAAAAATGTTTAATCTGCTCATCCGTACATTTACTTTGCCAACCAGATTGTACGTACAACATAATACGACATAATAAAGCATCTTTAGACGTAGTCACTCTAACGTCATCATGGGTTATTGGTAGGAATCGTTCGACAAACTTCAAGTACGTAATTTCACCGTTCGCGGCGCGGCGGCCGCCAGAACCGGTTTGCGGTAACCGTGATAACGCATCCGCACAGTTTTTACTGGATGCGACATATTCTATCTCGTAATTATATCCTGATAATAAAATAGCCCACCGTTGAACTCGAGCTGCTGCCATTACAGGAATACCTACTTTGTTACCAAAAATGTATGTAAGTGGTTTATGGTCGGTTCTGAGAATAAATTTACGACCATATAAATATTGATGAAATTTTCTCACTCCGTATACTATTGCTAAGGCCTCTCGATCTATTTGAGCATACGCTCGCTCAGCGCTGGTGAGTGAGCGCGAGGCGTACGCGATGGGGCGTTCGCCGTCGGGCGTGACGTGCGAGATGACCACGCCCACCCCGACGCTGCTCGCGTCTGCCGTCAGCACCAGCGGTAGCTCCAGCGAGTAGTGTACTAACACTTCACTCGAACCTAAACGCTCTTTAATATCTACGAATGCGGCTTCGCACTCTTTACTCCACATAAACTTAACATTAGTCCGCAATAAATTATATAAAGGTGCTAATATGGTACTTACGTTTTTTATAAATTTGGAATAATACATAACCATGCCTATGAAAGCACGTAACTCTGAAATATTAGTGGGAGCAGGGGTGTTCAAAATAGCCTTGACCTTATCCTCACATGTTCTAATACCGTTCTTATCAATTACGTGGCCCAAATATGTTACGCTATCCTCGAAGAAAGCGCATTTTTCTTTCTTCACACGTAAACCATGTGAGTTAAGTCTCTCAAAAACCTTATGTAAATTTTTTATATGATCTTGAGCTCCCTTGCCCGTCACTACGATATCGTCCAAAAATACACCTACATATGGTAAATCAGCGAATAACTGTTCCAAACGCTTTTGAAAGATACCTGGACTCGATGACAGGCCGAAGACCAGGCGATTGAACATAAATAAACCCTTATGCGTATTGATTACAGTGTATTTTTTTGAATCGTCTAGTTCGAATTGTGCATACGCCTGTGACAAATCGATTTTGCTAAATTTTTCCCCCCCGTGTAAGCGAGCTAACAAATCTTCCACTTTAGGTAAGGGATAACGGTCGACTTCAATAACTTTATTCAAGGTTAGCTTATAATCAGCGCAAATTCTGATGTTACCATCCTTCTTAACTACTGGGACAATAGGAGTTGCCCAGTCGGAGCGGTCCACGGAAGTCAGGATGCCGTCGCGCACCATCTGGTCGAGCGCGCGCTCCACGGGCGCGCGCAGCGCGTAGGCCACGGGCCGCGCGCGCAGGAATACGGGCCGCGCGCCCGGCCGCAGGTGGATGCTAACCGCGCCACCCGTGAATCGACCCAAACCATCCGCGAACACTTCACAGAATCTGGAACTGAATGCATTCAAATTAAATTCCTCGCTTACATTATTTACACAATTGAATTTAGGAAGTTGTATACCTAGCTCCATTAGCCACTGTCTGCCCAACAAGGAAGTTTTAGCGTCGTTTATAATATACAAATGTAATTGTTTACTTTTATTGTTATACGAAACTAAGGGTTTAATTACACCAACAGGTTCGACGAGCTCTCCAGTATAATACCTTAACTTAATCTTAGATCTTACAATGTGTAAATCTTTAAACAATTTTGCATAAAGTTCATAACTTATACAGGATACCGCACTTCCTGTATCACACTCCATAGCGACATCTTTACCTTGTATATTCAATGTTATGATAATAGGACTACACTGTGAAATAGATAATTGATGAATAGGTTTTATCGTTACCTCATCACTCTCCTCACTGCCCTCCTCCTTAAATGGTGATGAATCGGCCACTTTGACGCTGTATTGATCCGTCAGGTACGGACAAACTCGGCGTAGGTGCCCTTTTTTGTTACAAACTCTGCACACGTATCGCCCAAACTGACACTGCGCACTATCGTGGTTAGCACCGCACGCCGTACACTGCTGCTGCTGGTTGCCCTGTGCCGCCGAGCGCCCTCGTTGCTGGCCCGCCCGCTGCCCTTGGGCCGCGTTGCGCCCGCGCCATGTGGCCGCCGGCCGCGCCGGCGAGTGCTGGCCCCGAGCGGCGCTGCGGCCGCCGCCCCGACCGCGCCACGTGCCCGCCACCGCCTGGCACGCGGCTGTGTTGTCGCCGCCCGTCCCGGCCGCGCGATCTTCGACTGCAGCCGCGTCCTTCTCCGCAGCCTCCATGCTAACGGCTAGGGCGTAGACTTTGCCAAAATCGATCTTATCCTCCGTGAAAAGCCTTTGCCGAATGGTCTCGCTGCTGATGCTGCACACCAGTTGGTCTCGCAAGCTCTCCTCGAGCCAGCTACCGAATTCACACGTTTTCGACATCTTCTTCAAAATGGCCACGTACTCCGAAATCGATTCGTTACTATTTTGTTTACGATGGCGAAATTTGTACCGCTCGGAAAGTATACTGGGCTTGGGCTGTAAATACTTTTCGAGAATTTGTGTTATTTCCTTAAACGATTTAGCTGTCGGTTTATCTGGCGTACACAAATTCACTAATAATTCGTAGCACTCCGCGCCCATTACCGTTATAAGTGTCGGTACATGACGTTCCGATATAATATCGTTCACCAAAAAATACTGTTCAATTCGCTCCACATATATTTTCCAATTGTCCGCGTTAATGTTAAATTCACCAATTTTTCCAATAGTCATCTTTCCTAACTATATACGTATCACGCACAGGTTCGAATTATACGTCTCGTCGCCACTAAGAAATAATAGACACGCCCTTCTATAACAACGTTTATTCGGAGACAAAAGATAAGACCCAGGCAGATGCAACTGCCCGCTTATTTTAACAATAATAAATGTAGGTACATATACATCACACATACCATCTTCTTCCCGTAGAAGTAGGCAGAGACTACTGATTTAAATTTTTCTGAAGTTTACCACTTTTATATCGCTGCCCGTGGCTGCGGTGAGGTCTTGTTTTCTGCAGCTTGTATTATGTTTCGTATTATATTGTAGTAATAAATTCATATCAATAATAAAATAAATGGCTACATTTGTGCTCGCAGTAAAAAACAAACAAATGTATACTAAAACATTCCATGTAAATCATAATTCAAAACATCGTCCAGATAAACAAAGACGTCTAAATTTGATCAATTAGACCGACGCTGATTTAGTTATACCGAAACTTCTGGATCTCATAATTGCATCAGAATTGCCAATCAAATGGTTCCAAACATTGGGGACAACTGCGGACAACTGTAAAGTTTGAGGACCAGTGGCGACTCTGGATTGCAATTCAGATGTTTGAATGTTCCTACTTCGATTTAGTGTTAGATATAGTAGTTATGCGGTTTTCGGATTTAAATAGTTATCTGTCTCAATGGAAAAAGACAATAATGTAAACAAATATGGCCGTCTGACATTGATGCAGGTTTGTCGATGTTTTTGTTGGTTCATTGAGATGTGAATGTGATAAGTGTAATGTAATGTGTGTGTATAACCATTGATACGTATGTAAGTTTAGCGGACCCTGGGCTCCGAAGCAGACAACTGAGGATGCAACCGGGAAGGCGCTAAGATGATGATGATGATGATGATAATCGTATGTAAGTAAGATTATACTTTGAGATAGATTTGGCGGTACTGGTTATTACTATGAAACCACTGCGGCCTGACCCCAATAACCCTTTTTATAGGGGAACCAGAACAACAGAAACATGAGTGTTAGTGGCCAACTCTGTCAGATTTTTCAGGCTGCCAAAAGGCATCTGACTCAGCATCGACAATCATCTATTCACCACCAAATGCTTTCTGTGACCATCAAATCCATGTCCTCTGTGTATTCATGACAACAAGGCACCTTTCATTCCTCTTTTTACAACCCTATCTACTATTCCTGGGAGTAAGCAGGATATGCGAGCTAATGGACTCTCTGTTAAGGATGCTGTAGACCGGGCGAAGTGGAGACGTTGGAGACGTAAAAGTAGGAAAGCGGACCTTGGGCTCCGCGAAGCAGCTGAGGATGAAACTGGGTAAGCCCTAGGATGAAAAAGGAGTATCCCTACTGGATGGGAATATTTTTATCCTCCACTTTTACACTTTTGTATGTATGTATGTAAAAACTTTATTGTACAGAAAGAATATTGTTACAACAACACAGAAGACAATAAGAGGCGGACTTATTCCTGATAGGGATCTCTTCCAATCAAAACGAAAGTCAAAGTCACTTTTATGGGTGAAAACTTTTTTGTACTAACATATTTTGTCGCACAGCTGGAAAAGGTTTCCCCCTATCTCTCTCCAAACATCTCTATCCGAGGCCTACTGTAACCATCGGTGTTGAAATCCCTTCAAGTCATCGCACCAGCGCTGCCCTCGCCGGCCTCGTTTTCTGCAACCATCTATGAAGACTTTTAGAAAGAAATGTTCTCAAACTTCTAACATCTCGTTTCATTAAAAAACTTATTTACTTTCATGTTGTTTTTATTTTTTTACAAGCAACGTGATCGCGTTAGGAATTTTCCCTAAAGCGTAGACAAACAAATTTATCTCACTAACTTTGTTCAAGTTAATAAGTGGACGAAATTTAATTTGGCCTCTCAAAAGTTCGCCTCAGAAGGTTATTTTAGTACCATTTCTTGACTACACTTGATAAAAATACGCTTTTTATTCAGTTTCTTGTTACTACTTTCGTCCAAGCGTGTTTCCCAGTTCAAAACCCAGCTTGCGCTTCAGAGTTCATTACGCTATTAACCATGGTCCTTGATTTGGCGGTACTATTTATTACAATGGAGCGACTGCCGTCTAACAGAAACATGACCTAAGGTGATCAACTCTGTCAGATTTTTCAGACTGCCTTAAGGCATCTGACATAGCCTAACGACATTTAACTTATTTAAACACAAAAGTGATAGTTATTGTAAAGGTTTTATTCATATCGAGTAATAAGACCTCGTGTCCAAGGTTTTCGAAACCGCCTTCGGAATTTTTTTTTTTTTTTTTAAAAGTGCTTAAAATATACATTTTGTTTTTCATATAAGGTCTTAGTTTTTATTAAATTACAAATTAATTACTTACAAATTACAAAAAAAAAAACTATTTAATACTTTTTTTTAATTTGTACATAAATATTTGATAACAATTTGTCAATAAGGTTAATTTTTATTAATAGGTTTTAGTTTTAGTTTAGATTTATTTAGTTTTTTTTTAATATTTTTTGATAAAAAAGAAGAACATGTTACCAACATTGAATTTATAAATAAAATTAATCATTAAAGTAAATTGTCAGAATAAAGCAAACGGTTAGTGTCAGTTCAAAAACGTGTTTCCTGTTAAAAAGCTCTCCCGCATTGGCACTCGATACCAAAGCACCCTCAACTTGCTATTGTTTTCGAAACACACTTAAGATGAAACCTTTTCAGTAGGATCATTGGTAAGATAATACTGAAATTGGTTTTTAGTTGAACCTTTTTAGAGTTTCGTTTACAATAGATTCCGTGTAAAATGAACATTTTTACTATTGACATTTTTCCACTTGAATGGTGGTAAAAAAATATATTTTTTAATTATTTATTTATTAAAACTTTATTGTTCCACAAAGTACACATATACTTATAACAATTGGCGGACTTAATGCTAAGAGTATTCTCTACCAGTCAACCATTGGGAGAAACGGAAAGATAGTTTGGCGCAAAAAAGTTAAGGGGGAAAAGTTTTTTTACATAGAGCAAATTTTATCAAAAGCTTAAAGTTCATACTCTACGTAAAATACAACTTAGATCCAAAAGTGAAAAAAGGAAAGCCAGTTACAAGATAAAAGGTAATTTAAAAAATTAAAAAACCCGACTGCGTTTCTGTATAATTCGGAAATGAAAAAAACCCGAAAAATCCGCAATTTTTTTTTTATACATCCAGTGTCACTCTCACAGTAAATACGAATCTAACGACACCTCTCAAGGCCAATCAATTATACATACAAACTATACATACTCTCGAAAAACATAACCCTCCTTCTGTCGCAGTTGGGTAAAAATGCGGATTATCCTGATAGATATTGTTTGCCTATTCATTTCTTATTAACGCTCCAAGGCTGTATCAGCTTATAAATATTAATTCGAAAATGTATGTGAAAGTATAACTTTTGAATTCAAATAAAATCAGGTAACCTACAATGCTTATACAGCTTTGGTTCCATAACAAGAAGATCTATCAGAATATCACTTTTTAAGGCCAACACTTCATTTTTCGGACCTAAATGGAAGATGTCTACAAGATACATGATGATGAGATGAGAAAACATAGGAGAAAAGAGAAAAAGAACAGTGAAGTCGGATAAAAAAATCGTACACAAGTGCACAACGGGTATTCGGCTCCGATGTTCGTATGTCTGTGTGTTTGTCAGGTAAAAATCGGGAGGAACTCTATACAGGCTAATAGACTGACATATTGCCGGACAAATGACCTGCGTCTTTTTAAGGCCCGATTAAATACTTACACATAACATCAGGTCAGATCGTGATCAATCGCTGGTCATTTAGTAAATAAAAAGAAAAAAATATCTACAAAGATAAAATAGACTATGCCCTCTTCTCTGTTCGTTCGTTTGTCTATGACCGGACTCTTTCACGAAAAATTTCACTCAAAACGCACTGAGAATTAAACTGGTATTAAAATTCACTCTTGTACACTATTCTTTGTCAAAATCTAGTTCATAGTAAATCAAAACTAAAGAGCTTTATTAAAACATAAATCCGACCTATATCAGCTGGTATCCAACTTGTCGTCTCGTTAATAAACTTTTATCAGATTAACATAATTAAAGCATTAGAGGTCTCGAATTAGGTACAGAGTAGAAAACACTAAGAGGCAAAGCACCTTTATCATTTTATACAAATGCCGTGGTTTTATACAAACTCGTCGAGATCAAAGAATATAACAGATGTTCGATAAAATAAATGCACTTACTTTCAATCTATATACCAAACTTTTAAAGCTTTTTAAATTCTATAACTAAACCAGTTTGGGTAATATTACCTCTAGTAGTGTACACTAAAGGTATTACTCAAACTGGTAAATCAATTTATAATTCTGGTCCATAGAAAATATATTTAGAAACACAGTACAAAAAAATGTAACTAACCGAAAACATTTCTTTAATGTTAAAATCATTAATGAAATGATTACATTCTTTTGTTGTCGTACAACGTAGCGAAATTTCAAAAATATTTTTCTTTGTTAAAAGAAGACCATGCCTAGACGCAGAAGTTATCTTGTGCCCTTTTACCTGCAAACGTATTTCTTTTCCGCAGCATCCATTCTAATTTTTTAATTAAGTCAGAATCCAAAGCTTCATCTAACCAGAATGACTGGTCAACATTACCAAGTCTCCACACCACTAATTCCTCTGTATTTCAAGTCAGGCCATTAATCTGGGTTTTCAGCAAATTACCGACTACAGCCGTCACCGACACGCGACGTCAACTTGAAAAAGGGTTCCATGAAGAACCCACCGATATCCTGTTTCGGGGATAATTATATTTTGCCCCTGATTTTCGTGAAGAGCCCTTAATGAATTAAGCATTTTTGTAAACGCTTCAATTTTTGCTTCAGACGGCTTTTCGGACAATGTAAGGCAAAATAGAGTCCGATTCTGATTGTAGCGTCAATAATGCTATTGTCACTTTTCGTCTTAACAAAATGTTAGACATCTGTTCAACATTTGTGTTTAAAAAATACTTCCATAACACTACGTTCATCTATCTATGTGCCGAGACAGAGGAGTCCATAGGCCACATTTTGTGTCATTGTGACTCATTGGCTAGCAAGCGAATGGACCTTTTCGGAACAGCGTATCCGGAACTAGAGGACTACAGGCATTTCGCACCAGGTGATGTTCTGAAGCTCATGCAGTTCTTCAGAAACCCTGCTGTGGGTGAGTAAGGCATGGGGTAAGTACAAAAGAACCCAGAGGTTCGACGTGCTTCCTTAGTATAGTACCCCTTATGCAAGAATAGATAAGATAAGATCTATAGTCTAACTTAAGTATTCTTAGACTTCTGTTGAACAAATCTTAAAAAACGTGTCTATACCCCGATGTCTATACTTTGGATCATAGGTCAACGTAGTTTTATGGTAGCATTTTTTAGACACACGTTGAATAGACGTATAACTTTTTGTAGTTATACGGTTTGTGTTTAGATCATGGTGATACGAACTCAGAATTGTCGCCACCGGTGCTCATTGATAGACTTAAAACAACTTAATGGCGCCAGGGTTGTTATAATAATGATGAGATTTTTTATCATTCAAGAAGTAAGAAATTAATAAGTTTAAGCACAAGTAAAGTAAGGACAAGGAAAACATAAAAAAGAGATCGGATTTCTATACTTAACTACATGCTAATACGCATAATAAATTCTAACTGATAATGGCGATGAGAAATATTTTTATTACTCAGAATGTGAGAATGAAGTTTTAGTACAAGTAAAGTAAGAAGTTTGAAGAAAACGGAAAAAGGAGATCACAATTCTATACACATATAACTAAAAGCTACTTCGCAGCGTAAGTCCTAACTGATAATGATGATGATAATAGTAGATTATGACACAAGTGTGCGAAGTTGGTCATTATTTACGAGGTAGATATAGGTAAAAGCCGCAGGCAAATGCCTATAGAAGCTAAGTATATGACCAATTTCGCTCGCGAGTTGTTATACGACGATTTTCAATACATTTGCGAGGAAGAAACACATTGTGTTGTTAACTTTATTATTTAAACAAAAGATAAAAGTTCTCAAGCGATATCAAAATATTTCTTCACATTAACTTTTGTTGGTACACTTTGAACACTTTTCACAATTAGATACCTACACCATTCGAGAAAAATTGGACCTGTGTGTTTGTTAATGCATTGCTAGGTATCTCCAAATACATGTATAATTAGTTCTTGATTTTGTATTAAAGCTCCGTCATCGCTTCATTCTTATTTCTTCCTTTGAAGATTTAAGTTAAGTAGCTATAGTCAGCCTACTTATCAACATTCGATTTCCGCCTGGATTAGTATATCTGGCGAAGTCAAATTAATAGTAAAGTAAATACAAAACTAGATACCTAGATTTTAAATTGGCGCCACAGAGCAGACCCTGATAGTATTTTTTTTAGCAATAGATTTTTCGGCCATGGATACAAGTCCTTTATAGCTCTTTTTAATTTTTCTACCCAAATTAATATTTGTAGTCCAAAACAGCTAATGTTCAGTAAAATAAATATAAACATGTAATGTAGTGTTGATTTATCATTTAGAAGCTAAAATTGTTAATATTTTTTGCAAAAACAATGAATTGGTTTAGGACTTAAACACTCCTTGGCGTACATTTAAAAAAAAATGTACCATAACCATGGAATCCATTACTTTATAAGTGCGATTATAATATAAACAACGTGTTGTTTATAACCCCTATTAATGGCCTAATTACAATGAAATAAAAGACACTTTATGAGCAAATGTGTTGAAAATATATTTATTATTCAGAATGAGAATGAACTTTAAGCACCTACGTACAAGTAAACTAAAAAAGAAACAAAAAAAAAGAGATTCTGTAGAGAATTCTATACTAAATTAGAAGCTAATTCGCAAAGTAAATTCAGAAAATGATGACGAGATTATTTTTTTTTACTTTTTTTTTTATATTACTCAGAATGTGAGAAAAAAGTTTGAGTACAGTGAAATAGAAGTCAGAATTATATATTTAACTACAAGCTTCTTCGCGCAAATTCTTAACTTAAAGTTAGCTTCAATCGATGAAATAGCCAACGGGATCCGAACAAACTAAGCCACTGTTACCTTATTCGATGCTACAGCTCTTTTAGCTTATTCTGGCAAATTTCGAACAACTTCAAAGCTAACACATTTTAAGTATTAGTAAATTGGCTCATGAATATACTTGCAATACTGTTGTGTAATATAGTGTTGAAACTCTGTTTAGGTTTTAGCCAAAGTTGGTTTTAAATTTTTGCTGAACGTAAAGTTTCGTGTGAAATTGACTGTATATTCTGAGGTATATAAAAATTATCAAGGTTTTGTATGAAAAAAGTGTGATCTTCTGTTTTAAACATTTTTGACGCGTCTTATTTATCTAAAGTATGTTCTGCCATAACTGTATAAGTCCGATTTCTATGAAACTCAGGCATAGAATTATTAATGGTATTAACTTACTCAGGTGTACAGAAAATACGTACATCATTTTCAATTAGAATTTAATATTCATGTGTATCCATCAAGCTTCTTTTCCATTTTGACGTTTTCCTTGTTGACTCACACAAAATCGGTGAGTTGAATGATTTTCATTCAACATAATTGGTAAGACGAAATATTTTCATTCGGCTCGCCGATTTTGAGTTAAAAAAGGCTCCAACTGAAATGGTCATTGTTCAAACAAAAAGTTAGATTGTGTTCATAAAACTAAATTACTAAAACATAACAACGAACAATCAAAACTAGGAACAACAAGCCAAAAACAAAATGGACGCTCTTTGAAAGTGATAAAACTTAATTGTTTGCCATAAAATAGATAGTGGACCCTAGAGGATTAAAATGATATGATACAAAGGGCTGGCGGTAATTTATTTAAAAACTTCTAGTTATGAAATCTGATGTCTTTATACATCGTGAAATTTTAGTCGTTTTGGACCCATCGTGCAGTGACTCCATTCATGCAACTGAACAACTTTCCCCAAGATACATGGGTCGAAATATGGAGTAAATTTTTGGACTTTCCATGACTAGACCAATACGCGGAAACGCTGACTGCTCTGTCGTTGGCCGCTCCAAGATCTTCAACCGTGCAGGAATCAACGATTGGGCACTTTAGGAGATGAGCCGTAGACTGGACAGCCCCGCAGTCGCAAAGGTTGTAGGACCCCCCACTTCACTCTGTTTTCTGTGTGTTTGTGTTGTTGTTTGTATGTTATGAAATTAAAGTGAGAACTTGAATTTTCTTTCGTCTAAATACGTAATACGGATGATGTGTCCCGCTTTCTCGCGGATGGATTTAAGAGTTAATAGTAAGCACCTTGAACCCTGGGCTCCAAAGCAAGCAGCTGAGGACGCAACCGAGAAGGCGCTTAGATGAATAGTAATAGTAAAACTCTATTCAAAATAACGCGAATCCCGCGCGACGTTTACAGAAATAAGAATATAGAGAAGTGTCTTTAGCGGACCAGTTAACTTTGGCACATACTACGGCTCTTCTACTGATTCTTATTTCTGTGGGCGTCCCGCCAGTCGCGGGATTCGCGTCAGTTTGAATAGGCCTTAATAGCCTCTGTGGTTCAGTAGTTTAGGCGCTCCCGGAGGTTATGGGTTCGATTCTTATGGGTAGCATACTTTTTTTTAGTTATTTTCAGTTTTGTAAGGATATAACAAACTTGAATCACCTGACTGTCAGAATTTTATCACGCAGTCGCTAGCGTCTACGTTATTTCAATGCCATGGTAGTGACACTGTTCGCGAGGTCTACTGTTCACAGAACCACTAGTAGGTATATATGTTCGTCTGTTATAAAATTGTCCGTGCTTCGTTGGACTCGGCTAATATCTGGTGGTAGTTAAAAGAATTGATACCAAGATCTACGAGGTCAATTGACCAATATCCACTCGGTATAAATTATTGTATAGTACATAAAAATAAAGGCAAGATTTTATATAAGTCTCACGAAAATTTCGATCATTTTCGATTTACATGTAAAATGCGGCACGACACTTTATCACAGTTCATCCATTCTATATTTCTTTCGGCGTGATAAATTTATACGACACTATGTTATATGAAATCCATTGTTACAATAAACTTTCAGTACATTTTCAATAAAAATTGAAAGCGTTTTATATTGAAAACTGATATAGTCGATCTAAAAATTTTACGTTCGGTTTATATTACATAAACTACATAAATACATTTATTCATATCGATTCGATTACATGGTTAATCAACCTTGTACGTTCTGGTGTATGATTTTGCGGAACCGCCTTTCGGCTTCTGACCTGTTTATTATATTTATTTAAAAAAAGGTCAAAAGCCGAAAGGTGGTTTCCTAATGTGCAGCCGGAACCAACGGGTTAACATGCCTACCGAAGCACGGAATCATCTTATCAGACAATCAATTAATTGCAATATCCTAACCAAACAGGAGACAACTAAAAAAGTATGCTTCCCATGGGAATCGAACTCACAACCTCTGGTTCTAAGGTAATGTACCACGAAAGCAGTTTAATGAATGACAACTACAAATGCTACAATTAACTCTTAACTAAGAAGTTATAAAAAATAATAATAAAAACAACTCTGACACCAGGTTGTACATGGTCGATTGACAATGTAACCTACACGAATGATGATGATAATAATAAAATGCTACAATAATCGCAGATAATTTGAAATAAGTCACACCTTTTAGTCTAGTAATAAAATAGAAAAAAATATATTGTTACGAAATCAAAAATAAATAAAAATAAAATGCGGCCCGCGGAAGTTTGAGTAGCGCTGTCCGCGGAAAATTCTCGTACAATCGTCGCGTGTTTCCACACGGGAATAATATCGCGAACGATCTAGTACATCGATTATCTCGCTCTGACATATTGCTTTGTCTCGCTCTCGCACTTCTAGTATGTACTAAGGGAACGAGACAGAGGGTATCCCTCTCTCTCTATTCCGGAGTAGTTGTGATCTTTCTAGAAACTTATGGAGCGGGTTTCCCGGGCCATATAAATATCGGAAGGTGCCTCAGGAGGGCAGTTCTAATTTAACTGAGCTACAAGTGCGATCAAGGAGCGATATCCGGAGCGAATAACAAAGTGATACAAGCGACCTCGGCAAGTTATAGTGACTGTGATTAGCAAGTGTTTGGGACATTGTTAGTGATAAGTGAAGTGAAGTGACGTCGGCGACCATCCTTGTGGGAATAAACTTTTTTAAGAGTCATCAGGTGTTTTTCTCCAAATTACGAACACCGAGCTCGTAACAATTGGTGTCATAAGTGGATTTGGAGATGCCATTGACTCCGAGAGAAGACGTCACCAGTGAGGGTGTGAAGACGAGGGCGAAGCGTGCTGCGGAAGCCAGTTCTACTGGATCTCCCACCGCGGCCACCGGCCACCAGGTCACGTCCAACGCCAACCAGGCTACGTCCAACGCCTACCAGGACACGTCCAACGCCCACCAGGCCATGTCCAACACCCACCAGGCCACGTCCAACACCAACCAGGCCACGTCCAACGCCTACCAGGACACGTCCAACGCCTGCCAGGACACGTCCAACGCCCACCAGGCCATGCCCAACCCTCACCAGGCCACGTCCAACACCAACCAGGCCACGTCCAATGCCCACCAGGACAAGTCCAACGCCCACCAGGCTGCGCCTATCTTTGATTTTGGGGAATTGATGCGAATGCTGGACAACAAATTTACAATGCAGGAGAAGCTTCAACAAAAGGCTCAACAACAACTCCTGTCAGCTATTGGTGAAGTTAGTGGCGTGGTTACCAAATTATGCAAGGATGTTGATTTGGTGGAGGAACGCGTCACGACTCTGGGGAACGACATGGAAAATATGAAGACGGACCTTTCCACATTACAGAAGAAGTTCGTGCGCCTTGAAACAACGGGAGTAGCAGTTGCATGTGGCAGAACAGTCATTGCCCACCACGGACCCAGCGTGAAATTGCCGCCATATGACGGAACCTCGTCCTGGACCTCATACCGTCAACAGTTCCAGACCATCGCAGCTGCTAACGGATGGACAGATGAACAGTGCCTGACAGCTCTCACCGTCGCACTCCGAGGACAGGCTCTGACGGTCTTGGAGGTTCTTCCGTCGGGCAGTGGATTCAAGGACCTGCTGGAGGCACTGGAATCGCGATACGGGGAACGGCATTTGGAGCACGTCTTCCGCGCTCAACTCCGCGACAGAGTCCAGCGCTCAGGAGAGGGTCTGCAGCAATGGGCGCTGGAAATAGAAAAACTCGTCCGCAAGGCGTATCCAGGGGCCGATTTGAAGATGCTTGAGTCCAACACCGTGCAGGCGTTCGTCGACGGCATCAAGGATTCGGAAGTCAGAGCTGCAGTAAGGCTAAACCATCATGCCTCATTGAAAGATGCACTGGCCCACGCTTTGGAGGTGGAAGCCGTCAGACATGACATTCGTCATTGCGCGACTCACAAAGTGCGCGAAGTAGTGGAAGAAGTTAGGGAAATAAAAGCTCCGCTAAGGAAGAGACCTGGATCCATGTGCTATAGGTGCGGCGACCGAGGGCACCTACAAATGAATTGCCCAAAGATCAAGAAGCTTGAAGACGACGTGAAGGAACTGAAGATGAAGCAGGAGGCTTTATCATCGGAGAGGAACCAGGGAAACGAGTAAGAGCCAGGACTAGGGGGCGAGTACTGGCTGGCGCGGAGGAAGCCCCGACAACTATTATCTCTCAGGCATGCAACGGAAATAGTCTCGTAATATCTGGAACTGTAAATGGGATCAACTGCAGGATGACGCTGGATACCGGAGCATCAAGAACAATAGTCCGACCTCACTTAGTAAGGACCATAATGAGAAGCATGAGGAAACTGGACTGTCGGCTTCTTTCTGCCTCCGGCCAGCCAATACCCGTCCTGGGAGAAGTGTCTGTAAAAATGTCTATGGGAGAAACCACATATACCCACAACGTCATCGTGGCTGAAATTATGGACGATTGTGTATTGGGATTAGATTTCATGAAAAAGTACAACTGTAGAATAGACGTTGCTAGTGGTGTATTCAAGTGTGGTGAAGAAGAGATCATCATCCTAGGAGGCATTAACGGGAGAGTGACATGTTTAAAGCAAACGGTCATACCTGGGAAAGCAGAAGCCCAAGTACTAGTAAAGTTACCAGTAACAAGGAACAAGAAATCTTCCGGATGCGTGTTGATTGAGGAGATAGCTAATAAACCTGCGGCTCGAGGACTCATGACCGCGAGGACTCTCGTGAAAGGAAGAAACACCGCAGTAGTAAGAGTACTTAATCTAGGCGACCAAGAGAGGACCTTAAACAAAGGCGACATCATTGGAAAATGTGAGGAAGTTGTCTGGCTGAAAAAGTGCAGTACAACACAAAGCTCAGATACAACGAGTACCAGTGATTCTACAGTCAAGGAGCTTCTAAGTAACTGCAAAAGCAATCTAACGTACTCGCAGAGCATTAAAGCTAAGAAGTTTCTACTGCGCTACGCCGACATCTTCACCAGCCAAGAAGGAGACTTAGGAAGAACGTCGCTAGTACAACACAGGATTGACACCGGAAATGAGAGACCCATCCGACAGCGAGCGAGAAGAATCCCTATAGCCAAAGAAATAGAAGTCAAAGAGCTGCTGGCGGATATGGAAAGGAATAAAATTATTGAACCATCAGCAAGTCCATGGTGTTCACCAGTCGTGCTAGTAAAGAAGAAGGACGGAAGCACGCGGTTCTGTGTTGACTACAGACGACTTAATGACATCACCAAGAAGGACAGTTACCCGCTGCCTCGGATTGATGACACCTTGGATACCCTTAGTGGCATGAAATGGTTTTCAACATTGGACTTAAAATCTGGGTACTGGCAAGTGGAAATCCATCCGAAGGATAAGGAGAAGACTGCATTCTCGACGGGCAAGGGATTATGGCAGTTCAACGTCATGCCATTCGGATTATGTAACGCGCCAGCTACCTTCGAGCGACTGATTGGTAGGAGAAGCCTGTCTAGTATATTTGGATGACGTTATCATCGTTGGCCGAGACTTTGAGGACCACTTGCGGAACTTGGAGCAAGTCTTCGAGAAAATTCATGGGCCCAACCTAAAATTGAATCCGAAAAAGTGCCGCTTATTCAGGAACGAAGTGAGCTATCTAGGCCATGTCATTACCAGTGAAGGAATCCTGACTGACCCGGAGAAAGTGGAAGCCGTTCAGAAGCGGCCTACCCCCAAGGACAAGACAGAAGTACGGGCATTCCTTGGCCTTTGCTCATACTATAGACGTTTCGTGAAAGGATTCTCGGAGATTGCAAAGCCATTACACCGACTAACTGAAGAGATACGTCAATTTAGTTGGGATGAAGCTTGCGAAATTGCCTTCGAAAAACTGAAGAAACATCTGTGCGAAACACCAGTCTTGGGATACCCCCAACCAGAAGGTCAATTTATAGTGGATACGGATGCAAGTAATACCGCAATCGGTGGGGTACTATCTCAAAAGCAGGAAGACAGGGAAGTTGTTATAGCGTACTTCAGTAAGTCGCTGTCTAAACCGGAAAGGAACTATCGTGTGACAAGAAGGGAGCTACTGGCAGTAGTGAAGACGCTACAACACTTCAGCAAATACCTCATCGGTAGGCAGTTTTTACTTCGCACGGATCATGCAGCGTTAAAATGGCTGTTGCAATTTAAGAACCCAAAAGGTCAAGTTACTCGATGGATTGAACAACTTCAGGAATATGACTTCATTATCGAACACCGTCGAGGACAGGCCCATGGAAACGCGGATGCGCTGTCACGCAGACCCTGCCCAGAAGATTGTAAGCACTGTATCAGGCAGGAGTTAAAAGAAATGACAGTAAAGCTAACTCGGACAGAACCATTAGAGACCTGGGAGAACGATGCGATGAGAAAGGAGCAAGAGAATGATGATGACCTACGGCACATCATCAGGTGGAAGGCACAAAGTAATGATAAGCCAAAGTGGAGTGAAGTTGCACCGACAGGCACTGTGTCCAAGGCGTACTGGGCGCAATGGGATAGCCTCGTTGTACAAAACGGAATACTCTACCGGAAATGGGGTAAACCTAACGGCAGAGAGTTTCAACTGCAAATTGTGGTTCCAAGAACAAAAATACGTGATGTTCTACATGACGGCGTATCCGGTGGACATTTGGGAGTCAAGAGGACGCTAACGAAAATCCGCGAAAGGTTCTACTGGCTCCATTGTCGGGAGGATGTGGAGGACTGGTGCCGCAAGTGTACAACTTGTGCTGCCGTAAAAGGGCCACATACCAGGAGCCGAGGGAATCTACGACTGTACAACGTCGGTGCACCTTGGGAACGCATTGCAGTCGACGTAGCTGGACCATTTCCTGTCACTGACTCAGGGAACAAGTATTTCATGGTTGTCATGGACTACTTCACTAAGTGGCCGGAAGTGTTCGCCATACCAAATCAAGAAGCTACGACAGTTGCAACCAAGATAGTGGAAGAAGTGATTTGTCGCTTTGGCGTGCCCTTGGAAATCCATTCCGACCAAGGCAGGAATTTTGAGTCACAGGTTTTTCAAGAAGTTTGCAGGATTATGGGAATGAACAAAACCCGAACCACGGCTTACCATCCTCAGTCAGACGGGATGGTCGAACGGTTTAATCAGACGATCGAGAGACATCTGGCAAAAATAGTGGAAAGCCATCAAAGGGACTGGGATAAGTACATTTCACTGTTCCTGCTAGCGTACAGAACAGCAAAACATGAAAGCATAAAGGCAACTCCGGCATATGTCAACTACGGTCGTGAGCTGCGGTTGCCAGTGGACCTCCTAACAGGAGGCTCACCAGATGAACCTCAAAGTGTTCAAAACTACGTTTCTGATCTGCGTGACCGAATGCGAGAAATACACGCCGCAGTTCGAGAAAACGGGTTGCAGTCGAGTGAGAACATGAAGACCAGATATGACAGAATGTCGAATACAAATGGCTTCGAGGAAGGCGCCCTAGTCTGGCTTCACAACCCGACTCGCCGCAAAGGGAAATCGCCAAAGTTACAAACCAAGTGGGAGGGTCCGTACAAGGTGGTAACGCGACTAAATGATGTGACGTATCGGATACAGCGTCAACCAAGGGGAGCAATGAAGATTGTTCACATCGACCGCTTGGCGAAATATCACGGAAGTAATGATGATGCTCGGGACGAGCATCTCTAAGAAGGGGGCAGTGTTACGAAATCAAAAATAAATAAAAATAAAATGCGGTCCGCGGAAGTTTGAGTAGCGCTGTCCGCGAAAAATTCTCGTACAATCGTCGCGTGTTTCCATACGGGAATAATATCGCGAACGATCTAGTACATCGATTATCTCGCTCTGACATATTGCTTTGTCTCGCTCTCGCACTTCTAGTATGTACTAAGGGAACGAGACAGAGGGTATCCCTCTCTCTCTATTCCGGAGTAGTTGTGATCTTTCTAGAAACTTATGGAGCGGGTTTCCCGGGCCATATAAATATCGGAAGGTGCCTCAGGAGGGCAGTTCTAATTTAACTGAGCTACAAGTGCGATCAAGGAGCGATATCCGGAGCGAATAACAAAGTGATACAAGCGACCTCGGCAAGTTATAGTGACTGTGATTAGCAAGTGTTTGGGACATTGTTAGTGATAAGTGAAGTGAAGTGACGTCGGCGACCATCCTTGTGGGAATAAACGTTTTTAAGAGTCATCAGGTGTTTTTCTCCAAATTACGAACCCCGAGCTCGTAACAATATATATTGGTCCCAACGTGCCCCGGAAAACAGAGTAGCGAGCTAACTCGATTTTTGGCTAAAATCGTAAGGTAAAGTAATTGAATAGAAGACCCTCTGTCAATGAGACTTCTTGACATGCCGACATATAATAGTGTAAAAGGTTACCTTCTGGATATTTTACTGGAACTTACCTGTAAAGAGAAAAAATATTATTACTTAATTTATTTATTTATTTTCAGTTTAGTTTTAAACGTCTCAGGATCTAAAGGAAAAAGCAATACATAATACATTATTAATACATATATTAACACATGATTAGATTAACATTCTGTAATCATTAAGATCTTATTAAATTGGACAGAGGGCCTGTTCGTCCCGATAGAAGGACGGTATCCCAAATCATAGTTAAAGCAGACGCACACGACTCCCCGCGTCATACGATGATCCACAACCAAGAGTCTACCTGGAGCTCTCCCTAGCTAACTTATTAGGAGACAACTCATCAAGAGTCAGAGTTAAACAAGGATAGTGCACCGAAGTACTAATAGACAATCAAATATTATGTAGGTACAATAAAGTAACTACAATTGAAACCAATCGAGCAGACTTTTACTAAGCAAATTCTTCAGTCAACCTTAAATAAATGAAATTCTTTAGAATAAATTTAGAAGAAATTTCTTTAGAAATAAGCAGCTCCCTTGTACTTTCTTTTCCTCTTATGTATAATCTTTTACATTTTTATTGTGTACATGAATAAAGTAAAATAAATAAATAAATAAATGAGTTCATCTTACACGATGTGAAAGATAAATTATCATTATTGGATTATGATGAACTTGGCACAAAAGATCACTCCAGAGATGATCAAGTCAGTGCAACTAGGTCATCTCTGGAGATAATGGGTGGGGATAGCTGCGTCAAGGCAGTATATCTGGGAAGGACAGTTGGCAGAAGATCAATCGGCCGTCCCAGAAACCGCTGGAGCAATGTAGTGCAGGATGTTAGATAGCCATCGCGCCGAATAGAACACTCTTGCGCTTTCTTGCAAGGAGGCCAAGATTAACTTCGGCTCGCTGAGCCAATAGAGTAAGTTGTGATACGTTTATTCAGAAAAAGCAGTTCTTCTCACACGTTGTGAAAGTTAACTTTATACCTATTTGACTTAGAACAAATTCAGTAGCATATGGACATTTTGTTAGAACCTGAGCCTTATACATGCTTGAGCGAGACGCAGATGAGTTGTCAGAATTGTCGAGAACCACACAACTAATTGCAGACAATATTAAGCGTACGTTTGCAGAAATGTCCAACCTGGATTTTAGCTCTAATAAACCATCAAGCAGGTCAAAAAGCTTTTGGTAATAATGCCGAATACCAGCCCTGGGTTTAATCATTTATTAATTTAAACTTTATTGTAATTAATACAGTTGTATAGGCGATCTAAATACTAATGCATTATCTAACAGTCAACCTTTGGGATAAACAGAGATCGTCATGTGAATCAATGTGTTATTAATTTGCCACTGTATAAAGATAAATATATAATTGTAGAGATTAATAATCAAAGGATTAAGTTTTGTGATAGCATTCTTCATTAAACACGCTTTTGTTAGCGGGATCCGTCAATGGACAGTTTCTACTTGTATTTGGCTCTTTGCCATACATTGATACAACCATTTTGTTATCAATATAACATATTTGTTAATAATAATAGCTGTAAGTCTTCCTAAGATTGAATCAGAATCAGAATCATTTATTTCAATAAACAAACATGACATAACATAAACATTTTCCCGCCTTCTATCTTCTAAGTTTATGAGTAGAGCAAAACTAAATACACAAACAAAAACAAGCTATCTATGTCATAAGGTCAACTAATAAAAGTTAACCTGAGTAAGGATGGGTCGTAAAAGGAATGTAAAAACTTGATGGGCTATTTTGTTTTTTTGTTGGCAACACTGATGTATTTTTCGGCGCGTTAGCGCTTTTTCTTATTGGCCAATGAGATTAGACGTTCTTTTTTTAGATTGATTACTATACCTTTGAACATTTTTTACTTATTTATATGAAAAGTTTTAGAGCGTATTGTGTGTACAATGTTGTCAAGTGCGATGGTCCATATGAACCTGAACATCCAGGTGTCAGAGTTCCTCTGAAGTGGTTACAACGTCAACCAAACGGCAATTTCATGGAATATTCTTTCATTGTACAAGCCATACGGCTGTGGAATGCTTTGCCCAATGACATAAAAGAGACTTCAACAAAATTTGCGTTCAAGAAAAACGTTTTATACCACAATCACAATTTCTCTGCATTGAAATCTTTAAATATATATGTATGTATATTATACTCCCTATTTGTGTAAATCTATGTATGTTTATTTAGCTGTAGGGTTTTTTTCTGTAATATCACACGAAGATTTCTTGCGCCGCATTTTATTTTCTCTGTTTTCCCTAATAGTTTGAGACTTAAAATCAGCTTGGCGTACATTTAAAAAAAATGTGCCGTAACCATGAAAAACCATTACTTTACAAGTGCGATTATAATATAAACAACGTGTTGTTTACAACCCCCATTAAGGGCCTAATTACAATGAAATAGAAGACACTTTATATGCAAATGTGTTCAGAAGATGATTTTTTCCCACGTACTCGAAACTGTGGAATAAGCTCCCTGACATGGTTTTCCTATGAGAGGGAGAGAGTGAGAGAGAGAGACAACATGGGGTCTTTTAAAAAGGGCGTAAAAGCAAGTAAACATCCAGGTGACCACTTACTACCAGGTCTGTTTGTCTATATATGTATTAAAATAAAAACAAGTGAAATATTCACTTGGTTTTTCCTGGCATACAACAAAAGTCGATCATTTCCCCACATCAGACATCACCCTGAACATCCACACTCAACATAATCCCTATCTCCAATACATTAAGGATCGTTCACACGATAACGATGTATGCCAAGCGATCAACACATTTTGGTTGTATTCGCAACGATAAGGTAACGGGGTTAAGAGAAGATTATACTCTAGAAGGTTCCATATAAAGGTTGAAAAGTATCCACTATTCAATAGGTAAGGATGCATGCAAGCTATCTTGAATAACGCCAGAGTTGATAAAGAATTCAGGGAAATTTTAGAATTTTTACTTAGCACATTTTGTGTCGAAATTTTCTATTAAAATTAATGTGATACATTCTTCAAAGTACATAATGACGTGTGGAACTTTTGTCAAGATTAACATATTTATAGGTTTAATCATTACTGTGATTATATCGAAAATTATATACAATATTATTTAAATTTTGGAAAATTATCGACTATTATGTATCTCCGCTTGGGATTCACGGGTTGCCCCGGTCCTTTAAGAGACTTGCGCGGGGATATGGATCCGACACGTTGAGGCCCTTTGAAAAAGTTTATGTCATGTGGTGCTCCTGCCCAAACCCGTTCTCGGCTATAGCAAAAGATGACATTTCCATGAACGCATCTGGGCAGGAACTATTGCTAATGAGTGAAAAGAATGTAATGGGTTATGGGTATGAATTTTGGATGGATTGAAACTGGGCTATTGCAATAGAAATCGGACACCTGCCATAATCATGATTACTGACTGTTAGTGGCAGGCGGTGACTCGCCATTCAATGAATGGGCACCCCAAATAGTAAGTAAAAGTATGGAAGTATGGATAGTATGGATATTTCCGGAATGTTCTTTTAGTTTTGCTTAGCAAAGCTTGATTTCAAAAGTATTTAAATTTTCGCATAAGTTTATTTTCTTTTCTGTATCTCTTTTAAAAGGATCTCGCACAGAAAAATGGATGAAGCTAGGTTTCACAATTATTTATTTATCAAAACTTCAAAGAAAGATTTTTTTTTTATTTGTTTGAAAACATTAACAATAATAATATTGTCAGGGGTTCATTTAAGGTGGCCCTAATAACAGAAAAGCTTAAGGAAGCCAGACTCCGCTGGTATGGCCACCTGATGAGGCGGAATGCTGACCACCCTGCCAAGAAGGCAATGGACATACCTGAGAGGCCGAAAGGAAGAGGGAGGCTCATCGCCACGTGGTGGTCCAGTATAAAGAGAGACGTGAAGAACGTTTCCGCGACAACCCAGGACAGACAATCCTGGCGCCGAGTTACGAGGAGGCCCGACCCCAGATGAACTGGGATGGTGGCAGGAGAAAGAAGAGTTTGAAAACATTAACAATACATTTTATCAATGTTTGTGATGAAATCAAAATGCTTCGGAAGGCACATTAAGACGTTGGATCCGGTTGTCATCGAAAGATAGCAGTCGTGAGGCTGTGTCAGATGCCTTTAGGTAGCCTGAAAAAAATCTGACAGTGTTGGCCACTAACACACCACGGGTCATGTTCCTGTTGGTCTGGTTTCCCTGTAAAAAGGGTTACGGGGAGGTCAGACGGCAGTCGCAACATTGTAATAGCCAGTGCCGCCATATCAGAAGCGTGACTTACAGAGTACCCTAGACTCCGAAGCGTAAGCTGACGACGCAACTAGGAATACACGCTAGGATGAAGAATGTTTGTGATGTCAACCAAATTTAAAATTCCTCAACTAATAAATAGTTATAACTATTGGCAGACTTATTGCTAAGAATATAATCTTAAGAAAAACCGGGTGGCTAAGAAATAAAAAAAAAAAACGTAAAGCACAAATCTATGGTATAGTATGTATTAATTGATTGTAGGTTTATTTATTGACTGTTGTGTAAGGATGATAGTTTTAGTATTTTATTGCTGTACCGCCTTTTGTTTGTTTTCACTTTTTATCCTATCTACCCTAAGGTTGGCTGGAAGAAATTGCAATAGCGATAAGTCCGCCTTTGTACTCAATTTTCTAAATGTATTACATTTAATTTTAATTTTGTGATTGGTACAATAAAGTGTATATCTATCTATCTATGATGATGAATAATTTTACTCGTTCATTCATTATTGTCCTCGCACGTCTGTCATTTGCGTCACAGGTAACAAAAGAATGTCATCCGAATTCGTTACTGTCTGCCAATTTTGTCTGTTAATAAAATCTGTCTGATGAATGTTGGCACAAGATCCCAGGTTTGAATCAGCTTACCCTAAGTAAACAGTAGGCGAGACGTGACAACCATTCTCCAGTACTATTGAGTTATTTTGAGGCCGCTCTACACTTATGCGAGGATCTCACGAGAATTTTACTGAGAGAGACTAACTGTCCCGCTTTTTCGTACTTTTCTTGTACTCACATTTTTGGAGATAAAGATGTTGAAATCCATTTCATTCTAGGAAAAGAGAAGACTAAGGAGTTTCTTAACCCATACAACCATTTTAGTCGCAGTGTAGAAACTGGTACTTATTAATATTACCAAAAACGGTAGAATGGTTGGTTGAAAGGGATCGCAACGTACTTTTCTCATGGTGTTCTCCGATTTTTTCCGGTTTCAAATCAAATAAGCCGAGAATGCTGGAAAAGGCACGAACAAGAAATCACTCTCACTGTGCTCTGCCACGTCTAATAACTCATTTTATTAAGTGACAACATACATATTATATGCTTTATGGTACCGTATTGGACTCATAAAGTTTGAGAGTTAACGGAGACTTTACACTCTCACCTTTCTCAGCAAGATTCTGGACGAGATTTTCGCGTGAAGTGTAGAGCGGTCTTTAGAAATCAAATGTTATTTGCACCTACAACTAAGGTCACATCGACATCAAAGACCTTAAACCCTCTGAAAATGCAAGAAAGTGGAAGAGTAATGAAAAAGGAGAGACGAGCAGTTAGTATGCAAGCGCAGCATTGGAAATCCGCCGACCAGTTGGGCACTGGAAAAGGCAGGCTGCTTCCAGCGATGCCTAAGTCTAGGGGCTCAATAGCCGAGCGCGTCGCGCGTATCCGAAGCGAATGCGCGTGTCAAGCAACGACCAGTATTGGATTGGTGGCATTTTCTATCTCGAACTCCTCCGTGCTTTAGAAAGCACGTTCGTAAGACCCAGTTGTTATCGACACATTGCAGTCGTTAGGCTGTGTCAGATGTATTTTAGCAACCTAAAAACAGTGTTAGCTACTAATACTTATTAGGCTAGTTTCCTAAAAAAATATAATTTGTCCGTCAGTTAAATAACTAAAAAAAATGTTAGAGACCTTTTTTTTCTTTTGAAAATTAAACAAAGAATACGTCACAGTGTGCTACACTTTTTCGCAATATGTGACGTCACAAGCCCCCCACTCCTAAACTTTGATGCGTTATATCTTTATAATTTATCGCTCAATTGACAAAAGAAAAAATACGTCACTAATATATTTTAAATGACGGACTAATTTTAATGTTAGTCTTTTGACCCTGGAAACTAGCATATTGGGTTATATTTCTCTTTTCCTGTTTTGCCGCGCGGCAGTCAGATGGCAGTCGCTCCATTGTCGCTCCATAACCAGTGCCGTTAAATCTACGACCATGATTTATAGCAAACCCTAAGCTCCGAAGCGTAAGCTGACGACGCAACAAGGAAAACACGCTTGAAAAATAGGATTCCTGAGGCTGTTTTTTTTTAAAGAAAAAAATGTATATTACAACTCAAAATATGAGAAAAATAATTACTAAGTTACTGAAGCATAAAAGGTACTGATAACCCTTTTCAAAGGGTTTCCTTATATTACACTTTTTTGACTTCAAAAGGATAAGTAAAAAAGTTGCAAGAAATATTGAATAACTTTATCATTTTTATGAAATTACTCAACATTTTTTTTTGAAGGAACAAGAAAAGTTATTTGTTTACAAAATTTAACTAATAAGCTTTAAACAGCTAACCGATATCCATACAAATAGCCAAGAATTGGAAGAATCCATCTCAGTCAAGTTAGCTTTCAAGCTAAAAACAACGCATTAAAATCGGCTCATCCGTTTACATGCACAGTGGAGTGGAGCGAAAACGGGCAAACAAGTTTATTTCTCCTTTCGAAATCTCCTGTATCGTTAGTCGTTGACCCTATATTTATGCCTATTTTAGAGATAAAATCAAGAGTATACGACTTTTTCTTCAGGTAAAAAAACTACATAGACATAGACATACCATCACTCCTTTTTCCCCGTAGTGGTAGGCAGAGACTACTGGCCCGCTTTAAAACTAACATTTTGATAAATCACGTACGCTGAGACTGTGGAATGAACTCCCCAACATGGTTTTCCCAAAAGATGACAACATGGGGTCTTTCAAAAAGGGCGTTAAAGGATTTCTCAAGGGTCGGCAATACGCACGTGATGCCCCTGGTGTTGCGGGCGTTCATGGGCTACGGTGACCACTTACCATCAGGTGGGCCGTATGCCCAAAACGTAAGTAAACGTGCTTTAAATAAGCGGAAATTTCAAAGAAAATCGTTAAACATACCACAAGCAGCTCCGACTGCGTCAAAAAGTAGCCTGTGTTTGACCCCGGATCTTCAACTATATTCATACAAAATCCGTTAAGCGGTTTGGCCGTGAAAGCGTAACATAAAGACAGAAATACAGACAAACAGACTTTCGCATTTATAATATTAGTATGGATATGGATAGAAGTATTGATAGTGTGGACACAGATTACAGAATATATGCTATACAGATATTCAATCGCCATACATTGAAACGCGCCAACTTTCCTGGTTACTCTTTATACAAAGTCATTGTTACGCCATCTATCGAAAATATAAGAAGTTACAAATTAAGATTTACAACTTTTGAAATACAGCACATAATCAACTTGTTATAGAATTTAAGTACGTAAAAAATAGTGTTTTAAAATCTCAGTTCTTTTTTTCGCCAAAAATAAGCGTA
This sequence comes from Euzophera pinguis, assembly GCA_947363495.1. Taxonomy (NCBI): domain Eukaryota; kingdom Metazoa; phylum Arthropoda; class Insecta; order Lepidoptera; family Pyralidae; genus Euzophera; species Euzophera pinguis. The sequence goes on from OX376183.1 coordinate 2,537,329, forward strand.
ATCAGTCCTTACTTAAATATTGTTCTTTCCGAAGCGCCATCTTACATCAAATAGCGGAAATAATTATTTTTATTAGGCAATCGGACCCCCCATGGTATGGATATGGAAGTATCGATGGCAGAAAAAAGTATCTTCTACTCACTTCATATAATCCAGTCTTGATTCATAGTACCTACAATCTACATATATATCAACTAAGTCAATTTATTGCTCACACGAGTACAGAAAACAATATCTGTGTAACATTGTTATGTAGCTGTCTGCCAAATATTCCATGTTTATGAGAAAAGGTAGAATAGTATGTAGATTTTATTTATGGGGGAGACGGCAATTGTGTAACATAAATCCTAACCTCAATAATATTTAAGAAACAAAACTAAATCCCTTGTTCTCTCTAGGTCCTTTTTTTATTTATTCATATCGAGTGACCCTGCGCACCCTGGTGTCAGAGTTTTGGTACCGCCATTCAGACTCTGACGTATTTTTTCTTTCATTTGTCTGTTTTTTTGTTTGTTGTTTTTGAAAGTACTGGACCGGTATAATGGTATTTTCATAGCTAACATTATAAGCTGTCATTTATATTTACACCCAAAAAAAAAGGAGTTTCATATCATACCTAAACACCGAAAGCAACCCTATTTCCATTCAATAAAAATACTTTTAAATATACAGTTGTGTCACTGATTATATCGCGGACAGGATATGAGGCGGGACCGGAAACAAGATGGCGTCGGGAAATACACGAGTCAAAATATTAGGTGCCAGTTTGGGCAGCGTACGTGTTTGTCGCGTCTGTGTTGATCAATTTTATTTGTATTTTATGTTTAGTTAACTGGTGAAGATTATTCGCCATTTAATGGCATTTTCTATCTCGAGCTCCTCCATGGTTCGGAAGGCACGATAAGCCGTTGGTCCAGGTTGGTATCGACAGATAGCAGTCGTGAGGCTGTGTCAGATGCCATTAGGCAGCCTGAAAAATTCTGACAGTGTTGGCCACTAACACGCCGCGGGTCATGTTCCTGTTGGTCTAGTTTCCGTGCAAAAAGGGTTAGGGAGGTCAGACGGCAGTCGCTCCATTGTAATAACCAGTGCTGCCAAATCTAGAAGCATGACTTACAGCGCACCTTAGGCTCCGAAGCGTAAGCTGACGACGCAACTAGGAATACACGCTAGGATGAACAAAATTACAGTAGTTTGTGCAATAATCCCTAAACATCATGAACACAAAAATTTTATATATAGCTATTTTTAGTAATAACAGTTATCAAATGTCTGTCAAAATATACAACAGACTTGATGATGATATCAAGTCTCTACATATTAATGAATTTAAAAAAGAATTAAAGAAATGGCTAATTGATAAAGCTTTCTATACAGTTAGTGAATATTTTGACTCTCTCAGAATTGAATGATATTTTGTTGTTGGTAAGCTACTAAATTGTTGACATTCTTCTGACTTTTACTTAATTTAAATTTATTACATTAACTGTTTTGCATGCCAGTGTCTGGTGAAATGTGAGAAACCTGTTTTTTTTTTTTTTAATATCTATATGTGTACCACATTTTTAGCAAAATAAATATATTTGTATTATTGTATTTGTATTGTATAATCTCCAATGAGAATACAGAATCTTACGACCTCATAAATATCATAAAACAAAAGATGGTTGACGTTAAATTTCATACAATCGCTTGCCTCGTGTTTCACGGCTACATTGTCAGAGTTACAAAGTTTTAGAAGTTATCCATCATACGAGATAGTCGACATCTCATTAAACTTCGTGGCTGAGATGTGTAAATGTAGCATAGAATACCAATGATTTTAGTTATTGAAACTAACCGCCGCTCTTAGAGTCGTTAATGACTACATTCTTCAAACTTAAATAAAATTGCGACGACAAGCCAGCTCTTTTTTGGCGCTCTCCTTCTACCAAGCCTCAGCGGAGGCGGCATGGCCAGATACTTGTTCCCAATGTATGTTGCCGGTTTTCGTTAGACGTGACCGTACCATCGCAGGCGATTTTCTTGAAGCTTATCCGCTATGTCACGGGCATGAAGGCTACCCCGAATGCGAGAGTCTCTTATGCGGTCCTTCTGCATTACTCCGCACATCCAGCACAGCATCTTCATCTCCGTAACACGCAGCTCTTGCTTGTGCCGCTCAAGGACCATGTAGGAGGGCAGGCCTAATGATAGATTTACAGACCTGGGGTTACAAGTGTCACCAGTCGCCTCACGCCACTTTGCCCATGCCGGACCCGTCGAGTACAGACCCCAAGTATTTCAATCGAACCTTACGCTCGACCAGGTCTTTGCCTATACGTAAAGGATGAGGATCTCAGGTATTACAAGCCATGTACTTAGTTTTCGTCACGTTTAGTTTCAGACCGCCGTTCTCAAGTGACTTGACCATTTGTTTGCCCGTCGGGTCAGTCTCCCCTTGTCCGCGGCCGTCATTGCGATCTTAATCGTCAGTGAAATCTTCCATCACATCTCGACCGCTTTTGTACACTTTGTACCACTCATAAGCGCGTGTTTTTGATATAGTCGATTCACCGCAAGCCTTCTGCAACATTTTCGGTGACTCTGAACACGAAATACTATTGGCGGTGCAAAATTTAAGACATACTCTTTGTATGATGTTTTTGTCCATTATGAAAATCGCAATATACAATAGATATGATACAACTAAAAATAGAAATGTATTAAATATAACTAACAGATGCAACTCAAACTCCGCGTCAAAATAGAAAAAAAGTAGTGCCAATCCATCAACAAAAAAAAAAAACAAAAAAAAAAAAAATCGGAACCATATACAAATCATCTATTCCCGATACTTTTTTGACTGAACAGATAAAGTATATTTGAAGACTGTAGATTTCTGGTACCCCTTGGTCCTCAGTGACCACCAGATCATCGATCGAGGAATACAGTCAAAGGACTGAAAGACCTTCTCCATATCTTAAGATAAGAGATGAAGAGTATTCTTTCTCATGTACTTCTCCATGATGGTCTTTGGGGTCCATGGTTCCGTGACCGGGGCGAAATCCATATTGACACTCCACATCGCGACTGCACCCTGCCGGATCCGAAAAACCACTATATACTCGAACAGCTTCATGGTGTGGGACATAACTTTTATAATAATAATAAATATCTTTATTCACGAAAAACATGGTATGTATATTGGTGTTACAATTTTCACATATTGGATCACATGTTTTGTCACATTTAATGACATGCGAATAATTAGGCTATTCATAATTAAATTAAATCAAGCACAATTGAATTAATTAAACATAAAACACAAAATGTCGTGGAATCCTTGAAATACATGCAATGTCAAAAAAATACAAAATAAATTAAAAATAATTACTTATCATGGTCAAAAAATTCATTAATGTCATAAAATGTGTTTTTACATAGCCATCCGCTCAGTTTCTCTTTAAATTCATATGTATTCAAATGTATCATATTATCCGGTAAAGAATTGTAGATACGAATACACATATTAAGCGGGCTGTTAGAACATTTTTTAGATGTTGATACATTCTCTAATATAAGTCTATGTGGGTTTCGTTGTAGTCTATTACTTACATCACCAGCCTTTTTAAATAATTTTATGTTCTTATGTACGAACAAGCATATTTCATAAATATAGAGTGATGGTAATGTCAAAATACCCAATTTTTCAAATAACGGTCTACATGTGGTGCGTGGAGGTACTTCACATATAGCCCTTATGCATTTTTTCTGAGCTACGAATGTCTTATGCCAGTCTGTACTATAGCCCCACATCATTATACCGTAGCGCAGTACCGACCCTACATATGCATGGTAACATTTAATAGCCGTTTTAGTATCTGTTGCCTTTTTGACCTGCCTGAGCGCATATACAAACTGATTAGAGTTCGCTTACAGATGGCATCAATTTGGTCCTACCAATTTAAGTCATGATTAATTATGACTCCTAAGAATTTAGTATTTGTTACTGTATTTATTTTGTATACATTTAACGTAAAATTACAGCGTGGGTGTTCAGAATTATTAAATTGTATATAATTTGATTTATTTAGATTAATGTTTAGATTGTTATCATGTAGCCATTTAATAATTTTGTGTTACGCCGCGGTAACTTTTGCACTCCTGCACCGATCCCTTTCCTTTGAAAATGGGAGTAATACTACTCTGCCTCCAATGGTCAGGGATTTTCCCACCGAAAAAACACTGTTAAAAAGGTCAGCTAATATATCCTCACCACATGGGCCAAACGCTGTCCAGGCCTCTATAGGGACTCCATCGGCACTGGCAGCCTTCCGATTCTTTATGCGGCAAAGAGCAAGGACCTCGTCTTGTGTGATGATAGGTGGCACTAGTCCCTGACTCGGAGATAGGCTGTACCTATTTGTGTTGCTTATTCATCAACTCGTGGAAGTACGATTTCTCCTTCACTGCAAGGTCGTCGCATAAGAGGTTGCCTTGGGGATTTTTAAGGCATCGACATTTTCAAATGTCCTGCGGAACCATGATGGCACGAGCCAGCTAGTAGATAAGCTTTTGCCCGTCAGATATTCTAGGTTGTCATATAAAGGTTGCAAGTAGTATCGACTGGTTTTGACAACAGCCTTCTTGCTGGCACGTTTGACAACCCTGTATGCGTCGCGGTCTTCCGGAGATCCTGACGCTTGCCACGCTTTGAAGAGGGCTTTCTTCGCTCTTATCTCCCTCTGGGCTGTGTCGTTCCACCACCAAGTCTCCTTGTCACATTTGCATCCATCTTTTGACACACCAAACATAGCCAACTCCACACGATCTGAATGCTAACAGGCAAACGCTACTAAACCACGAAGGGAGGCAAATATAATGGTCAGAGAAATGTTCTTTTGTTACCAATAAACCCTTACGTAACTAGAATCTCAGTTCTCATAGTTTAACACATGTTAGAACTTGTTCAATGTTCAGAATACTTCAGTACTCTAAGTTACAGCATGTTATTAAGTAGCTATATAAGTATGTCGTCTTAACTTCAGGTAAGTAATGCACAAGTGCTTTTCAAAGTTACTCAAAGATATATGAAAAGCGAGGGTGACGGCGTAATCTTCCTATTATTAGAAACAGAAAAGGAATGTGTGGATGGATGGATATTTATTTGGATAAATAGACCGTGATTCCGTGTTTCGAAAAGCACGTTAAGCCGTTGGTCCCGGCTGCCATCTGGTGGCGGTTCCGAACAACTCTGACACTAGGGGGTACATGGTCGATTGATAATGTAACCTACATGAAATGAACATAGGTTACTTTAAACGCAGACGGAAACAGCTAGTCCATACTAATATTATAAATGCGAAAGTCTGTCTGTCTTGTACGCTTTCAAGGCCAAACCGCTAAACAGATTTCGATGTAATTTGGTATGAATATTGTTGTGGATTCGAGGTCAATAAGCTACTTTTTGACGCAGGCGGAGCCGTCGGAAAAGTTAGTATTAAATAAAGGCAAAATACTAATTTGTTTATACAATCAAGTAGTCAATAAGGCATACATCCACCTGAGGTTAAGTGGTTACCTTAGCCCATGGACGCCAGCAATACCAGGAGCTGTATCTTTTCACACCCTTTCAAAAATAGTGTATCAAAATCTTGAGAAGGAAAGACGGATAAATAAGTAGGCTAGTAGATACTTACAAGACTACTTATTTATCCTTAAATAACATCAAAGGTTTTAGTCTAATCCTTGGGCGGATAAAATGAAAATTCGGATGTAAATATGCGCACCACTCGAGTTGAAATATTACATGTGGTTTATTTTAGATGTAAAGATTCGGCCTCATTGACAGAGAGAGGCGGAGCCTAGGCTCCGAAGCAACCGTCATAGTCGTTAAATGTCCAGCGTCGACAATAAGTTGAAATAGTATGATGTCTAAAATGTTACAACGCACAAGTCGCAAAATGCCAAAGCCGTAAAACATCTACGCCGTAAAATGTCAGAATCGTAAAATGTTAAAATCGTAAAAGGTAGCTCATTATATAGTGTGGGTGTTCCTCGTTCGCTTACCGTATTTATTGTTGACTTTCCAGACTATTAGCTTTTAGACGTACTGCGACTTTTGTAGCGTTAATTGCAGTTATTATTAATAAATTCACTAATACAATTTATGTGCCTATTTCCATTATTTTATTTTTTATTTTGTCCTAATTGTAATTTATCTTATAATTGAGGCATCCGCGTAAGACCAGCGTCGAGGCTCAGGCCCCTACTTATGCTGAGCGGAGACCTTTTTGGTACTACCCATTTTTTATATTACTGTACCTTTAATTTTTAAGTATTTATGTTTAGTTCTTCTGCTTCAATGCTCTTAAATTTGCTTAGCTGGGTCGGACCGCTAGTATACATAAACAAATAATAAAAATAAAGATGAAAAATACCCCACGAAAGGCGTTGGCATATTTACGTTAGACAGCGAGACAGCACCCGAAAAATTCCATATCAACACGAGAATTTCATAATATTTCACGTACAAAATATCTTAGAATTTTTCAAAGAAAAATGGCTACGTACGGTTCTGATCTTCTTTGAGGAAAATGTAATTATTGCATAATTAATGAAGTGATACCTTGAAATTTCCATTTATAATTCCCAGCGTTAAGTAAAGCTAATTGACAAAGTATTTGGAAAAGGAATTTGTTAATTCTTAAGACGATACTTATTATTTTCGCGTAGATAAAAAATAAAAGAGGCTAAATGCGTTCATTTTGTTTTAAATTTGATTATTACTTTTTTTTTAAATTCTGGCATTCATTCTGAGATTTTTATCTGTCAATGTTTATACAAATAGCAGGCCAGTAATGGATTTCCATATAACTTTTCCGCCAGTACTTTGTGACGGGAAGAATGACGTACTTTCTACCCCGTCCTTGAGTATGTATAAGTGTGATTTCCGAGCAAGTGTAGTATAAAAACAGATTAATTTATCGTATCTATTCACATTTCTCACCTGGCAAAACATTTTAATATTCTAGAAGAGTCGCCCTAATTGATTCGCTCGTTAGTGTTACTGCTTTTACTTTACCAAGCGTTATATTACTTGGGGGTAGTGATGGGCGGCGAGTAAATTATCAACCGTTGAACACTCTGCTATTCAACCAAAATGTATAACTCGTTTTCAACCGTTTTCTACGGTTGTTTACTATAAACTGCGGTAGAAAACTTTCCATACATTTTTCAACATTTTCTATTTATTTTTGGAGTTGTATCTGTATGCCCAGGATTCCGTATCAGAGTATCCTATGAAAATTTGGATTGATATTGGAAAATAATAAAAAATTTAAACACATAATTTGAATTTTGTATGAAAAAGTTTTCAACCGTAGATTTGGTATAAAACCGGTAGAAAACGGTTGTTTATTCGGTATTCTACCACTTTGTTTGAATACCGTGTTGAAAACCCATCACTACTTGGTAGGAAATAGCTCGACCTATTTGTTTACTGTTCTAACTATATGTAAGTAAATTTAATTGTAATGGAATACTTAAGATAATAGTATTAAAGTGGTATGGGTAATGTTTATACATTTTGTTTATCAATAATATTACATTGTTCACAGAGGAAAGAACTTTGTCTCGAGCGATACATAGTGCTTTATACTACATAGGCGAGGAAAATAAGGCATGTATTAAGTGGAATCCATATTTGAAAATGTTTGTTAGTGGAATTGGTCACTACTATTAATGTATGAAGAAAGTGTATGTCAATTAATGCTTTAATCGCTATAACGAAATAATAAATAAAAGTGTTCATTTCTCAAATGAGAAACACGTGGAATTACGTAGGTACTTAATAATATTAGGTACTTTACCATAAAAATGTAGGTAAAGAAAATCAACAATTTATAAGTAAATTTAAACTTGTCACAGAGACTATCTATGACGTATATCTGAAATTAAATAGTAAAAATGCGAAGGAATCGAGCATTCAGTACCTATAATTTTTGTTTGAAAATTGATTATTACTTTTTTTTTAATTCTGGCATTTATTCTGAGATTTTTATTTGTCAATGTCAAAAGTGGCATAAAAAAAGCAAATAGCAGGTCAGTAATGGATTTCCATACAACTTTTTCTTTCGACTTTTTTGGCGGGAGGAATGACGTACTTTCTACCCCATACTTGAGTAAGTATGAGTGTACCTTCCGAGAAAGTGTAGTATAAAGCATCTTTATTATTTGCAGAACTAACATTTCTGTAATAAAAACTCTTTAACTGTAAAAATTCTCTAAAAAGAATTTTAAAATCCATTTAAGAAGTAGTTTATGTACCTAAATCTATACTAACCACAGAGATTACTTGGTGCTGCTAACTATCTATACTTAAGTATATTTAATAGTAATTTCTGTATTGATTTTTTTGCGAGTACTGTCCCACTGCTGGGCAATGGTCTCATTCTCTTCCATTCATCCTGCTCTATAAATACTGTCTTCCATTCACTATTAAATTTCCTTATGTCGTCGCTCCATCGCAGCCTTGTTCTACCTCTCCTTCTTCGTCCTCCCTCTGGTCGCCAATGGGCAGCTATAGAAGCCCAGTTCGTGGTGCATCCGACAGACATGACTTGCCCAATTCCACTTCAGTTTAGCGAGCTTGCGGCCCACATCGACAATCCCAGAATAAGAGCGCAAGGTAGTGTTTCGCACTCCATCTGTCCTATTTACACCCAGCACACTTCGTTCCATTACTCTTTGACAAATCTTGAGTTTACACATTAAATAAAGCTATTTAAATAGTTTTTTATCGCGTATCGTCGGTTGGCGAGTCCCAAGAATAAACGCGATAAAATAGTTTGATTTAATTCTATCATTGCTGTGTTTCCTCGGATAGGTAATGATAATCATCGGATACGACTTCAAATTAATTAAAATGTTTGTAATGGAGACACATTTAGTAACTAACCACTAATTTGTTTATTTCTTCCTTTTCGGCGCATTCACATTTTGGTTCACACATTTGGTGTTCAACTTCGAAATATCGACCACTTTCTGGTGGTCGACATGAAAATATCGACCAAATTCTGGTGTTTGACATGAAACCAACACTCTCGCCTTTGTTCCCGCCACTCCCCGATCCGTTGTTCGCTCGAAAAAACCGCGCGCGAAATCGCTGTAGCAGGCCGCTCGTAGCCAGTCTCTAATGACTTCATACTTTTGATTGCTTAGACTATCGCTGCCGCCCGTCGCTCACAGCGGTAAGGTAGTATTTCTTCAGTTACAGACGCGTTTGAAATCGGATTAGATATATTTTTTTCAAAATCTTTACTTCAATTCGAATCGAATCGAAATCGGTTATTCGAATGATTCTTTTACTTGAAGACGAATTTAAATCATTTGATATCGAACGAAAATGACTCGATCTACCGGTTCTGCGTGGGTCATATTTTTCAATATTAAAGGGATCTTGCATTTCAGGTGGTCGATAGCCTAGCGCAGCTTGCTTACTCCTAACGGCTGCATATGAACACAGTACACGAAGCACACTGTCTTCAAAAAATCAAACTAACACTGTAGTCCACTAATCTAAAAGTACAATTTAGTTTCAAATTTATTTTGGGCGAAATCCTTAGCGAATAAATGTTTCAAAAATCTCAATTAAAACCCTGAATCTGTCACTTAGTCGAATCTAAAGCCGTTCTTAGAATATTAATATAACGTAAACAAGAGCACGTCTGAGCAAAATAACGAGGTTTTTATTGAAATCCCAAATTATAAACGCGGGTTGAATTAATTTTGCCTTCATATTGAGATAATATGAAAATGTCACGTTTATCATCGCGATCATAGAGGCCGATTTTTACGCCTTTAGAGATAAGTCGAACTCGAGATTTCTCGAACAATAGTGCAGCTGGCTGCAGCATTGCGAATCTAAGTGGAGCTACTAGTTTAAAGACAGATAATCCATTTATTTATTTATTTAAACTTTATTGAACATAATACAATTGTATAGCACAATAGGCGAACTTAATGCTAAAAGCATTATCTAACAGTCAACCTTTGGGTTAAACAGATATCGTCATGTGGGTATTAAAAATATATAGTTATAAATACAAAAAGTTGGAATGATAATAAACTTATTTATGGTACTTACATATATACGATGAAATAATAATCAAAATACAGTTAATTTTAAGAGTTATATCAACGAAATAATAGCATCAAGTCAAAATTTACTCATGTTTAACTGCCTAAATTTGCTCCCGTAACCGCGAGAGTAGGAGCTCGTAGACAAGCCTTTTAAAGTTGGCACGGCTGGAGACTGTTCTAATGGACTCAGGAAGATTATTCCAGAGTCTAACAGCCGTCACAGCGAAGGAATTGGAGAAAAACCCGGTATGGTGAGAAGGAGTAGCGAGGGTCATGTTGTTGGAGGAACGCAGGATTCTTTCATAAGTGGAACTCAATAGTTTGAAATCAGTTTTGAGGTAATCAGGGGATAATCATTCATTCAAGGATTTCACAAAAGGCGTTGGTATGGATATTTACGTAGACTTTATCATAATTTACTACAGAAAATCCTATACGTTCACCATTTTTGTTCGACAAATCTCGCATTCGACTTGATTTCTAAAGGCGTGAAAATCGACAGACCTGGTTGTTATCGATAGACATAACTGTCGTTACAACAATTTTGTATGAGAGCGCTCAAGGAATAACAAAAGGGGAAGTACCTCCACCCTACAGAAGACCGCAGCCAAATAACACTGTGATGCAGTGTCGTGTTCCTGCTGGCGAGTAGGGTCGCCAGGCTCCAGAGGGATCGCAGTGCTGATAGCGGACAGGCAACGCGCTCGTGACATCTTCGGTGTTGCAGGCGTTCATAGGCTACGGTAACCACTTACCATCAGGTGGACCATACCTGTGGCCTGTTTGCCTACTTAGTTGTATAAAAAAAAAACAAGAAAGTTGTCGCGTTTCCAAATATGGCGGTTGAATATCTTTATCGCAATCTGTGAATTTGGACAACATTTGTGAAGACAAAAATTCCACCTAACAAATCCCATTTCCTCATCAACAAAAAAACCTAATACAGATTGAATGACAGATAAAATCGTCTAAACTTCTAAACTCCGGTAATATATTCAAACCGGAAATAGCGGGTCGTTACCGGACGGCGCCAATCGTGGCTTTCCCCACCCCTCAACTCATTTCCGGCCTGCTAACATAAAAGCTTGGATTATTAGTAATATTTGTAATACTCTATGCACTTATGGTCGACAAAAACATCGTCAGATATTGTAAATATCATGAGATGGCATGGCTATATAAAGTCTGTCTCAATGGAAAAAGACAATAATGTAAACAAATATGGTCTGACATTGAGACAGTTTTGCCAATGATGTTTTTGTTCATTGAAATGTGAATGTGATAGGTATTGATAATCGAATGTAATGTGTCTTTCTTATAAATAATTTGGCATGAAAGAACGAGACAGGGCATATTTTAGGCTTTACGTTCTTTCGTATTTTTTTATGAATAAGGGAGCTTTAAGCTTTTAACAAGTTTTCAGCGAAGTGGGCATTCGCTGTTAATGAATGGAGATTTAAGTGTCTTCAGTACGATTGAGGAGCTCGAGTGAAATCAATGACACAGATGACGACTCACAGAGTATTTATATGAATATCATTCGAAATCGAACAAAAATCATTCGACTGTTTTGAGTCAGTCATTATACTCAAAAATAGCACTCTTACAAACGAATATCTAATAAACCGTAAAATTTAACAAAACAATAAATAACGGAGGAATTGTTTGACATGATGCCAACAGCCACTTTTTACCATCGCACCTCTCGCCATCATCAGGGATTTCATCCCCATACCTTGAATCCCATGTTATCGCGTACAGTACGCTTCAAACGGAATTTCCTCCCTCGTACACTGCGATTATGGAATGAACTCCCTGCCATGGTTTTCCCTAGTGACTATAACATGGGAGCCTTCAAAAAGGGAGTGAAAAAAATCCTTCAGGATCGGCAACGCGCTCGTGACATCTCCGGTGTTGCAGGCGTTTACAGGCTACGGTAACCACTTACCATCAGGTGGGCCGTTAGTTGTATAAAAAAAACAATATTTGTTTTTAATATTGCACAAATACCAAGCGGGTAGCCATTTTAAGGCAATTTCGAACCACGACGTCGGGACCAGAGCTATAAATTCCAAGAATTCCCTAGAATTTTAACCTTAATTCACTAATAAATTAGATTTTTATATTGTTGTTTCGCGAAATCGCAAAGGGGATTGGTTAAAAATATCCGTTGATGCTTATGTAATTAGTTTATCCATGACGGTTTTATTTTATTTCTGTTGGAAAATGGATGGGAATGAAGTTAGCAAAAAAATTCGTATGAAAACTAAGAAATTCTAACATTTTGAAAGTAAGCTTGTATACATGTACTCACAGTTAAAACTCTTAATATAACATTTCAAAAAAATGAGTAACAAGCTATTTATTAAAATTGAAAAAAAACACGACTGACTGCTATTCATATTAATTTTTTGTCACAAAAATACATAGACACATTTAAATTATATACATTTTTAAAATCTCCTTTTAACCCTCTTCATTTTGATACCTCACTCTATTAGGTTACTCAGAATTTCAGTCTACCATACAATGCGTATATAGTCCGCCATTTTGTTTTAATGATGACGTCACATACCCTATGACACTCGGAAAAAAGCAAGGAATCTAAAGACACCTCATACGTTGCTGTTATTGACTTATGGTGGAATTAAGAATCTCACATACATACAAACATACATGAACGCTAAAACACGTTTTTTGGTCAGTCGTGTAATCATGTAAAGTAAGGATTGTCTCTGCATTTCGTTTTCGTCTAGGCGTGGTTCCTAGTTGCGTCCCCAGTTTACGCTTCGATGCCTAGGGTACGCTGTAAGTCATGGTCCTTGATTTGGCGCCGCTAGTATTTACATTACTGCAACTGCTGTGTGTCCTCCGTAACCCTTTTTACAGGGAAACCAGACTTACAGGAACATGTATTTAGGTGTGTTAGTGGCTAACATTGTCATATTTTTGAGGCTAGGTATCTAAAGATATCTATCACAGTCTGACTACTGCCATCTATCGATAAAAACCGAGTCCAATGGGGTTGCCTTCCGAAGCACAGAGAATATCGAGATAGAAAATGCCACTAATGGCGACCAATCCAATAAGAGTCTCGCCGTTACTCGACACACGGCTATCGACCTACATTTATATAAGGCCTCAAAATGGCGGTCTCCATAGGTACATATAACCGTACTTGCCGGCGAGTACGACGTAGTAGAAACAGTAGCTGGTTTTCCAGGTACCGAAATGTACCAGGGCGCTTCACGCCACTGAAAGGTTCTTAGTAGGCCCTTCAGGCACAATAGTTTCGGCCTAAGGGCATTGAGCGTTTGCTACCACTCGCGAGTTTGCATTGCTCGCTTGGTCAAAGGCAAAGTCCATGGCCGAGCCTCTTGTGCATTTGCCGAATAGGCTGAGTGGTTAATAGCCCTCGCCTCAAAGTGTCCCGCTGTAAATTTTCAAGCTCACAGGAGCTAAAATTGTATGTCATTCAAAAAATAAATAAAAGTTGGCGGTCGTTACTCAAGGGTCGAAGACAGAAACAATTAATTTAATTACTTGGAAACGTAATCGTGATAATGTCTGTCCGTAAGTATAGAAGTTGACAGCTTTGTACGATACTAGCAATTTCTCGCGGCTCTACCTACGGTTAAAAAGTTTTCTTCATACAAAATTACAGATATTTTTGAGATTTGGATTGATGATTCGGAGTCGTAACTATTTTTGTTTTATTTCGAATAATTTTCATTCGACAATGTTTGAGTCGAAACAATGTCAATCAATCAATAATCTCACGGATTTTGAGTCGAAAATAACACTCAGATTTTAATATGGTTTTTCTTTTGTTTAAAAACTGGCTGATGATAAGTAAACATTGAAATAAATCAAGTTAATAAAATCTGATCTGCGAGAGATGGGAGCTGACAACTGGCGATCCATCGAGCAGAATAGAACACTCTGGCGCTCTCTCGTGAGGTGACCAAGATCCACTCCGGGTTGCTGAGCCAGCGGAGTGAGTACTAAAGTAAGAAAATTCCAATGCGAGAGAAATAGCCCTAGTACTTCTACATAAAATCTCCTAATATTAAACTTATCTTTCATGAAACAACCAAGTACTAATGTCTATTAAAAACCTCATCATTAAGTTGATGTCCGTTCTGAGTTATTACGAGTATTATTATATTTCTAGAATTTAAGATAAATGTTTCATGGGTCATTAAATTTAAAATTATGTCTTTTTCTTCTGATTTTGGGTTTTACCGTTTCCTGTCTTAATTTTACTTAATTTATTCATCTAAGCATGTTACAGTCGCACTCAGAGTCTTAATTAATGAGCAAATTCTTCAAAATAATATCCTCATTATTATAGATTAAAATATGCAACTCCTTAGTATAACGGTATTTTGAAGACTAAAAGACCCGACTGCGTTTCTGTGTAATTTGTAAAAGAAAAATCCCCAAAAGTCCACCATTTTGTTTTTTATTTTAGATGTACCCTTTGTCACTCACACAGTAAATACGAATCTAACGACACCTCTCAAGCTAAAATCCATCGAGCCGTTCAGGCTGAAGAGCGTGCCAAACATTTATACATAATACATACATCCTACCTCATCTGGCGCAGTCGGATAAAAATGTATCTAAAAAAGTGATTTGATAAAAATTTAAAAGTAAAAGGTTGATTATGTTATAAATTTTAATATCGTCCACATTGCAGAGTAATTTTGAAATACATGTGAGACCACCATACAAATTTATCACGTTATCCAAATCGTTTTGTCAAAGTCACGTCGGAACTAGTCAAAGCTACACTGTGTTTTACCCTAATCGGATTTTGCCCATGTCCTAATATGGAGACGTGACCAAATCCCTCATTCAAAACTAGCAAATGAGAGAAAATGTTTGATTTTATTTTGTTTAGATTGCTGAATATACAGTTTGTTAGAAAGTTGTCAAAGTGAAATAAAATTAATTTTAGAAATATTATAATAGAATAGCTCGATATTATAATATAGTGTTACCAGAATGCCGAGATTTCAGGGCGTCAATTCACTAATTTTACATAGTGCACAATTTTTTTTTATACAGCTAAGTAGGCAAACAGGCGTACGGTCCACCTGATGGTAAGTGGATACCGTAGCCTATGAACGCCTGCAATACCGGAGATATCAGCACAGCGACCCCTCTAAAGCCTGGCGACCCTACTCACCAGCAGGAACACAACACTGCATCACAGTGTTATTAGGCTGCGGTCTTCTGTAGGGTGGAGGTACATCCCCAGACGGACTACTCCTTACAAAATGTCCTACCTCTCTTAAACGATACAATTACAATTAGTTACAATTGAATCGTAATTGGATCGCAATGACATCTTTTGACGTTTCTGGTATTCTGTTACTAATTTTAAGATCATATTCCATTGGCATGCCATTGAACTGCAACTGAAAACATTTACTAATCAAAAATCTCTCTGTTATTTATTTTATTTACATATTTTCTACAATTACCATTCAATTACGTTTTAGTTTCAATTAAATTGAAATTCAAAATTGTGTTACCAGAATACCAATATTAAGCTTATCAAAAATATCAGTTGCATGGTCTTTTATAGGTTATCAGCGGAATTGACACCCAGTACACAAAAATTTGGAATTTGACAACCCAGGCACCTCAAGTGGAATAAATATCTATCCCTCACCTCCTCTACGCTTATCAATCTCATCACACACACGATCATCGATTACAGTCGATGTGATTTTATTCTTTTCATGATTTTTTTTAGTTACAAGAGAATACAAAAAAATAATCATCAGCTGCCTAAGAATCAAACAGCTGAAAATACCACTTGGGAAAATGCTAGGTTGAAAAAGACAGAGATACATGCTTATAGCTCAAGCTATAATCAGTTTCACCTCCTTTCGTCACACCCCGGACACTCCATACAACAGCGGCGAGCCCGATACCTGTTACTAATACACTGATTCGGTCGCGTACGCACGCGCATCAATGTGTGTGTTACTCGCACGGTTGGTTATTTATCGTACCTATGTCATAGTGCTCGAAGCGAGACCGGCCGCCGAAGTGTCATCCTTGCATTGTTTTGCTCTCGATTTTCACCCTAAATCTGCTTGGCACGGTGCGGTATCTGTTGCGGGAGAGAGGGTGCGAGTGTCCGTTCTGTACGTTAGTACTAATGATTCTGTAATATTCTTGCCGTCCAGTAAAAAAAAGATACCAACTTACATTTTCAATTAGTTCCTGCACAGTTCGCTTTGAGGGTGCTCGTGTCAAAGCAATTCCATTCACTACAGAAGCTGAATATAATTCCAGGATTTAGAAGAGCGAACTAATCTTATTACACAAAGCGCTTAGCTCGAAACAGGGATGGCACTATTTCTTGACAGTTTGCAGCTTAATTATTAATTTGTATATTACTTGTTTAAAGAGTTTATTTAGTCCGTCAGTTCTATCACCTAAACAGTAAACTCGCAAATCTGCTAAAACGCCTTAACTGCTGGACCACGGAGGCAGTAAGAAAATCATTGGGATACAATGCAATTAATTAAAATTCTCCTTTGATTACCGCTTGCAAATAAAAACTTAAATGTAAATTGTAGACGCAAATCGAAAAACCAAAAAGGACTGGAAGTTCCCGTTTGACTTTAATTAAAACCAAGTTTGACGTACAATTTAAGTTTTAAGAATTTTGTTTGTTTGTAAACTAAAAAAAAAATACATTTACGTAAGTCGGCCTATGCTAACTGGGGGCAATTGCGCTACATGCTCACGTATAATAAACGTATAACGTATGATAACGTATTTACTAAAGCCAACCCAAACCGCGGCACATTTTCAATCAAACTAAAATCATTCGACATTCTAATAGATGGTGATCCACAAGCGAACAAAACTAATTCATGTTTCACTCTGCCTAAAACATCTGACGCTTAGATCTAATCTTTTTTTTTTACTTCATTGGGGAAGTATGTTTGTGGTGATAAAAATAAAACATCAATCTATTAATAGATCTCATTAGAAACTAGCCTATTCAAACTACCCGCAAAATAACCGAGAAATCTCGTAACAATACCAACCAACTAAATAATTGCTCTAACGACCAACCGGACGCGCCGCCATTTTGCTTCATTCATTTCCGGCGTCTTCTAGCTGTCAGGTTAATTTGCGATTTATCTTCTGTTGTATTGAGGTTTCATTGCTTATTGTTTGTTATAATCTGGAGAGTATTTGCTATCATTTGTTAATAATTCATCATCTCATCTGTAGAATCACAATAGATAAACCTAAGTCTGTCTCAATGGAAGAAGACAATAATGTAAACAAAAATGGCCGCCTGACATTGAGAATTAGTTGTCGATGATGTTTTTGTGATAATTATTTGAGGGTTCATTGAGATGTAAATGTGATAAGCATTGTAAGGGATAAATCGAATGTAAGCGATTGATAAGTAATTTATTGTTTATATTATTGTCTTTTTCCATTGAGACAGTCTTTACTGTATTTGTAATTTGTTGAGATAGTTCTTAGATTAAAAAAAAAATGAATTGTTCAAAAAAGGTTGAAGAAAGATTTTGTTAATTTATTAGAATTATTATGACATAAAAGGCTTCACTCTAGGTGGCTTACTAGCATCTCTTAATTCCATCTAAACGCGAGTGAGTAAGCGAGACGTCAACATCCCTTATTGCCCTTGACTTACTTTCGCGTGAAATTATAAGAATCTGGTAAGCCTCTAGAATTTCTCTCCTTCCTCGAATCCCCAGACACCTCCGTCCGTTTTTAAATTTTTTAGGGTTCCATTCCCAAAGGGACGGTACCCCTATTACTGAGACTCCGCTGTACGTCCGTCTGTCATCAGGATGTATCTCATGCACCGTGACAGTTGAATTTTTTAGAGATGATGTATTTCTGTTGTACTATAAAGTAAAAAAATAATAATTTAAGGTTACACATAATAAACTCAATTTTTTTGCTCGTTTTTGCTTGATATTGATAACGGCGACCGGTAAACGCTTGAAATAATTTAGTTATAACATAAATAGAGAATATGTAATACACTAATTGAATATATTATCTAATTAATTAATGCTAGACGAAATAAGAACTTAGCTAAAACTAATAAATATTTTGGCACTGCCTGATGCTAGGAAACGTCGAAATATTCCTCCGCATCGCTGTCCATCGATGACAAAGTTCCCAGAAGGCTGGCAGCATTGCCACGTTGAATGGCAATGAAACGCTTGGACCGTGGGGACCGAGTGCATGGGTTCTCTACCGGGATTTGAGCAAGCGCCTCATCGATGGCACACGTGACCAGAGGGCTGGCCTATTTTTAGCTCAAAATATAAGTATTGCCATTCAACGTGGCAATGCTGTTATAACATTATTTTTTAAGATTAATAATTCAATTATAATAAAACAATTATTAAGGGGAGCTTATAATTATAACAAACGGTATATATATTTTGTTATATTTGTTTTTTCCATCCACCCTAAGGTTTGACTGAAAGAGATCGCTCTAGCGATAAGTCCGCCTTTGTACCTTAATTTTTATGTACATAAATTGTTTTTGTGAAATTTGAATTTCTTGCAATAAAGAGTATTTGTATTTGTAAATTTTGCGGTTTTTATAGATAATGGTACGGAACAGTGCTCGAGTGCGACTCGCACATGACTGTTTTTTTTTTATTTAATTACATTGAAAATAGGATAAACCCCTCATATTCGCGTTTCAGAATTTACAGGGGGCAATAAATGTCAAGCAGATGATTTGTGGACGAGTCCTCATCGCAGAATGCACGTAAAATTTCAACGTTTTATTTTCAGGCATATTTTTAGTGATAAAATATTGTATTACAGTACTGTTCTTCACTATTTTCCCGGAGGCATGACGGAATTGCACAACCTTATACTTACCGCCGCAAGCTGGTTGAGGATAGGGTCGACGTTTGATACACACATGGAGAACATCATACGCAATGATAAAATTACAAAGCATATCGCTGCTTTAGAACAAAAGTGACTTAATTTAAAATTTCAACTTTTTGGGAAAGCTCAAAATAAGATTACATGTTTAGTCACTTTTGCATTAGTTTAAGTATATCTCTGAAATTAAGTAAGCTAATTACACTTTGATTATTGATATGTTTTGATTAACGATTAGGCTTGACAATAAATGTCATTATTTTAAAATATTTTGTTATTTAAAAATAACGATTTTCCAAAACCAGTCACTATAAGGTCAATTTTGACCAAACCTGTATATTATGTTGCATAATAATCCATACTATCCATACTAATATTATCCTTATCCCCATATCCTTTGTCAGTTATACGATGTCCTTAATAATCCATCTTCCCCAAAGTATCTCAAAACAGATTAAAAAAATTTAAGTTCGACTCACGAAAGGGCCCTGCGTTCTTCAAACAATTTTGACTCTTGCCACTCCCTCTCACCATACTGGGTTTTACTCCAACTCCTTCGCCATCACGTCACGGCTGTCAGACTCTGGAACGCGCTACCTGAATCAATTAGGAAAGCCTCCAGCCGTGCGGGTTTCAAAGCTCTTGTTTACGAGCATTTTCTCGGGAATCTAGTTGCCGCATATGTTGTTTATTTTGCATTGCATTAATAATTGTATACATTTATTGTTTATGTAAGTATATTGTAAATACGTGTTTATATTATATGTAAGTATATGCTATATAGATATATATATATATTAAAGAAATTTCAACGGTCTAACTATGACGGTTCATGAGATACAACCTGGTGACGGACGGACAGAGGAGTGTTAGTAAAAGCGTCCCGTTTTATCCCTGAAAAAGAAATAATCCATACATTTCGTCGTATCTCCGTAACTTTAAAAGCAAATTTAAACTTTTCGAAATACGGCAGTTTACATAAACTCTACTCGCTTGGGAGAACTTGTTTTTATGAAAAGTCCTGAAGTTTTTTTCTGAAAAAATATTTCTTACGGACAGGCTGCGATGTGTTGTTTGTTAACTTTATATTTGTTTATTTTTATCATCGCCCGAGCATTCGTTGGCTTACGTTTCTGAGCTCAGGGTACGCTTTGATCTTACGATCGAGCGACTGTCGTCTGATCTCTGTAACCATTTAATAGGAAATTATTGTTTTTTTTTTATTATATATTTTTATTGACGATAAGTCGGCCTTTGCATTTCAGAAGGACCTAGAGTTAGGCCAAAAGATAAAACGATGACCTGGATTTAATATGATGGGGCCAAACAGCACAAAAAAAAAATGTATGAAAATTAAAGGATAAACCCAGGATAAATAAGAATAAGGTCAATATCTTAAATGTCCTTTTTGGAGGAAAACAAGACTCCCCGAAAATGCAACGAAACCATCGCAATTTTTCAATAATGTATTGTATCTTATGAATTCCAATAAAACCCCTGTAAAATTCATACAATAATGAAACCACCGAGCTATCTGATTACGTAACAATATTCCCTGATTTCTTCACACCAATTTGCACCTTACAACCCTCATTATACAAATCAAATTTCGCTGATGTATCATTAGTGGGAATGCGTTTTCATCGATCGGGCTGATTCGTGTAAATTCGGAGTATTTCGTGTGCCCGGGTCATATGTTTTGAGGTACTGTCATTGCATTTGATGCAATTTGGGCAAATAGAAAAATCTCTTGAACAAGCAAAGATTGTTGTACAATCTTAATTCTTTTTAATCAAATTCCTAATTAACTTTTTACAATATTCTCTTTAAACTACATATGGGGAAATGTTTTTATAGTGTTAAAGAATTTTTAGACAGTAAAATTGGCATAGCGCAAATAATGCTCTCAAAATATATATTTAGATATAATGAAAATATTTGACTGGTTTAATAATTATTTTATTGTTAATTGAATTAATTTAAATGTTAATGTGTAATGTAGATTGAATTGTGATTTTCTTTGCATACCTAATAAGGTTGATTGTGCGGCCATAGTTTATTTAACATCAGACTGTACCACTTTTATTGCAAATAAGCTATTTCTTTCTTTCAAATAAAATTATTTATTTGCATGATACATTACATCAATTGTACATAGGCAGGTCTTTTAAGAAGAGGATGAGTGAATATATTCAGCATGCTTGCAGGCGTCAAATTTACATAACGAATTATATTTTTCCAGGCATAGTTCATACTTAGCACTTAAAGATAAAACAAAAAAAACTCTGTGCTTATCATTCGTAAATTCTTTGATACTGTAAATAACATTTCCCTTCAACCATTTTGTTAATGCCTTCTTAAATTCAGTATTGTTTAAAGATTTTAAATCATTAGGCAGTTTATTAAATACTAGCTGTTACCCGCAGCTCCGCCTGCGTCAAAAAGTAGCCAATGTTTGACCCCCGGTCTTCAACTATATTTATACCAAATTTAATCAAAATCCGGTCAGCGGTTTGGCCGTGAAAGCGTAACAGACAGACAGACATTCGCATTTTTAATATTAATATGGAAGTATGGATTTTAATAGACATAATATTATGCATTTCTTTTATAGATATATTCATGGCTACTCGGTAGGTAGGTGTGAATTGAAGAAATAATCTATAAATATATTTATGCACTATCTTTATTTATTGTAGGTACTCGTAACTTGTGCTACAAGGTGCACTAGCTGGTTCTTATGTTAAAAACATTTTCTAACAATCAACCTTTGGGTAAAGCATAGCGCTTGAGTGTTAACTCTTCTAGAATCGTTTACTTACTCGGCTCTGCACACCCTGGTATCCGAGATTTTTTAAATTGTCAATCTCAACAACCATAAGCGGTTATTTGACATAAACTCATCTTTCTAAAGAAAAATGGGGTAAAAGAAAATCTAAATACGAGTATACATAAAAGTTTCTCATGACAGTATTGATTTATAATGCAAACTCGACGAGTTGCTTGAAAAATTCCAAGCTGAATGAACATGTAATAAAATAAGCTGTAAAATGTGTGTGACATCATATTCTAAATTTAAAAAAAGCAAAAAAAAATCGGTACCTAACACAGTGAATACATAAAACAAAATGGCTTTGTACCACAAACACTAAAACGTAATGTTCGCAATAAAAAGGCATCAAATGCAGCTGCATTAACTGGAACTACACAGTGGTCCTCAATGATATTACGTCACTAAAAATACCTTTAAATGGATGCGTTCAGCTTTCAGGGGGCTTACCATAATGTCTTATAGCAGTATTATTTTAATATTACTCTCGAAATTCGTACCATGACACGTAAAAAACAATATTACTATAAGCTTGCATTTCCTAGCAGTTTTGATGACGTCACAGTAAATTGTTCATTCAATTTCGTACCATGAGCAGTATTTGACAGTTAGCAATGTTGTTTTTACGTCAAATTTAGCGATCTTGAAAAAGTTGGTCGGATGTGATGGAAACAAAACTTTTTTCATGTTGAGTGTGATTCTTTCAATGATCTTGTG
This sequence comes from Euzophera pinguis, assembly GCA_947363495.1. Lineage (NCBI taxonomy): Eukaryota > Metazoa > Arthropoda > Insecta > Lepidoptera > Pyralidae > Euzophera > Euzophera pinguis. Next base: position 2,559,929 of record OX376183.1, read on the forward strand.
TTACAAATAACAAGGTAAATTCTAACTTTGTGCAAAAAACTATTAGTGTGCGACTGTGTGTGTTGAATCTTTCATTATTGTGTTAGATTTGTTTTGTGTTAGTTACGTGATGTTGTTTAAGTATACCTCGTCCGGCCATAAGTTCTGTTACAAATAAAAATGCATTTTTTATGAAGCAATGTAATATTACTAAAACTTATATGTACATATTTATTAGCCTCAGCAAAAAATAAAAACAATATTCTGTTCAAAGTGGACACCTTTGGCTTTTAAAGGCCTTTTAATCTGTCTGGCCATGAATCTATGGATTCACGCACTGTTGCCATGGGAAATTTCGCCATTGCTTGCTCCAGAGATTTTCTAAGAGACTCAATGTCGCCGTGTCGTTTAGAGCAAGCCGTTAGACAGAAACCTAAAAATAAAAACATCTTAATTATTTTAGTAACTTAATATCAAAAAGTGGCAGTGGGCGGGGCACATAGCGCGGAGAACCGATGGCCGAAGGGCAGAAAGGGTCTCGAATGGCAACCACGTACCGGTAAGCGTAGCATTGGACATCCACCGACCAGATGGTCAGATGACCTGAAAAAGGTCGCAGGTAAACGCTGGATGCAGACTGCTGCCAACCGATCATTTTGGAAATCATTGGGAGAGGCCTATGTCCAGCAGTGGACTGACTGCGGCTGAAATGATGATGATGAATGTAAAAAAATAATAGACATTTTACTATTTTTTCCACAAGACATGATAGGCTAGGCTAGCGACAATGCCGGCTCCTCTGTTACTGCTAGACCCTCGTTCAACAAAGGAAGGAGAAGAGTACGAGAACGCTGTCCCCATTCACAGTTCTCTCTCGAGAAAAACCTGTGAATCTGGACCCCGCATTTAACTTACTTGGAATAAGCCAAAGCTATTATTTAAATATTTTTATCTAAACAAACTCAGTGCGAGACCTTTTGAGTGACTGCGCGTGAACTGTCAGTTGTCTTTATAAAACGTAATAAAATGTTCCGAATCTCATTTGCGTGCACAGCTTCGTTTGTAATCAAAACCCAAATTTCATTTTTTATTTGTTGTAATTGAAATTTAATAATATAAATGTATTTTATATATTTTGAACACAAAATCAACTTTAAAAACACACATTTAAATTTAATATATTGAATTATTCAATATATTAAATTTAAAATTCAATATTTCGTAACGAGAGTCAATCGGAACACTGCGTAAAAGTGATGCAGCTATACGAATTATATAGCGGAGTCTCGCTCTCACAATCGCCAGGGAATAGACAAATCATTCGTTCTTTCACAACTCTAAGCAGGAATACAACAATCTTGTTTTAAAAGTTCATGGTACGATTTGGAACAATATTATTTTAAGCTTAAAACAAGATGGGCGAAAACCATGATGGTTTTGTTAAAGTTTATGGTAAGCCCCCAGTTCGAAAGTGGGGCGAAAAACATACAAAATGGGGTGAAACGAGACTGTTTTCAAAGAGCAGTTTTTTTTTGTTTAGGTACTTGTCATCTACACAATGTTGGTTGGAATGTTGTTGTGTCAAGTCAAACTTGTGCTGTTTTATTACTACGATAAAATATAGGTAGAAAAAGTTCTGAGTTACCATTTAATTTTTGCTCAGTAGTCATCATAATATTATTGAGTGGGTTACATATAATTATGTACTGAGCAAAAACATGCATTATCGTTTTCTACGCATTCCAAATTTGTCAAAACCATCTGAGGCTATTAAAAAAAATGTTATAATATTAAACTTTTTTCGACCCCAAACGTAGACCTCGGTACGATACTTTCAACGAAAGACGTACCTAGTCTTTCTTAGGGTATATTGAATGTAGGAATAATTAGCTCTATTTTTCCCATAGCCTAGCTTTAAACAGGCCAGAAAATAAAATTATTTAAATACCGCTATCGATAAGCACACAATACAATAGAAAGTGTCGAAATAGGCATATCAACTTACATTCAGTAACTGTGACCTACTTTTGCTGTACCCTTAAAATATATAACGTAGCTCCTTCAAATATAATTGTTTTAAAACGTCACTTTTCAGCTTTTAAGTGAGGCGAACGGCACATCACATGGGGTAAAACGAGACAGTATTCAGATAATTTTTAAAAGGTTTTTTTACTAAATAAATCAAGAGCTAAAAGGAAAGGTAGGAAACCCTACAAAACACGGATTGCCAAACAATCGCGCAGAAAAGCGTCCTACAGTGGAGAAGTCTTGTGTCGGAGCCAAAATACGTTTCGGGTCGCTGAGCCAATGCAATAATTAAGTAAACAAGAGCTTGTCTGTAATTATCCTTGTTCCTGATTACTTACACCTGTGTAGGTCAATGTGTTTGTACACAAAATAACGTTCAATTACTGACCTTAAGCCCTGAAATTGTGACTACATTTCAAAAACAGATTGCTTGCAGACGCAACAGTTTCTACACGTCTTTTTACATAACGTGGGGCGAAATACGACATTATTTTGTTTACTAGTTAGTAGTCTCATAACAATAGTAGGTTGTTATTACGTAAGTGAACATATTGGAAACTAGCTGTTTCCCGAGGCTCCGCCTGCGTCAAAAAGTCTATGTTTAACTCCGGGTCTTCAACTATATTCATAACAAATTTCATCAAAATCCGTTCAGCGGTTTGGCCGTGAAAGCGTAACAGACAGACAGACAGACAGACAGACAGACAGACAGAGAGACAGAAAGACAGACAGACAGACTTTCGCATTTATAATATTAGTATGGATATATCTTTACCACCTTAACTTTCTTAGGTGTTATATTTATTTATTAAAACCTTATTACAAAATACGTAACTGGCGGACTTAAAGCCGATATGTTAATTAATTTACTAGTTTAAACTTAGCAATTCTATAACGCAAATGTCTTGAAGTTTCAAATGTGTTTAATCCGTTTTTAAGTAAATCACTAGGTATACCGAGAGTGTGATTGTTTTTATGTACGTACATACTTTTATTTTTTTCTAAAACAGCATAGTCGACAAGCATGTATAGATAGATAATTAGAGTGACGAGCGTGGAGGAATCGAGGGACACAAGCAAGTGGAAATCCATAGTTTCTGCCTACTCCTACGGAAAACAGGCGTGATTGTAATGTATGCAAACGGACACACTATCATCATCTTAGCGCCTTCCCGGCTTGCAAGTTGAGCCCGGGATCAGCCTTCTAACAGATTAAACGGACACTCTAAATATACATACATTAATTTAAAAAACATAAAATCTTAAAATACCAATCTCCAAGATGCAACAGTCACAAGCGGGACGAAAACATCATAACACGGGCGAATCGAGACAATACAAAGAGGTTGTTACCACGTACATAAACAGTCGCCTTTTGTGTTCAGACACAAAAGGCTGATAATTAAGTTGTTGACTTCAAGCTTGTTGGTACATGCTAAGAAGTAGATGTGCTGATAATGGTATAACTTTGGAATTATCACTTCTGCATGAAACTCCGTTTACGTAGAGTTTCGAATTGTATAAGTTAGTTGACTGGAAGAGAATTTCAAGTAAATTAGAACTTCCGACGATTAGTCAAAAAAGAACAAAGGATTTTCCTATTTATTCCTCTTCTTCGTCCAAGCGTGATATTTTAAGTTTAGCTTACGCTTCGGATCCTAGGGTACGCATACGCAAGTCATCAAATTGTAAATTGACGTTTTGAAGAAAATGCTGCAGTGGAGTTTGTGGCGCCGCTTCTTCGCCACTTGCGCTTTGGAAGTGGTGGTAAACTTAATATAAGTAAATTGACGTCAATAAGTAATATTTATATCCTATATTGAAAATAAACGATTTCATTTCATTTCATCATCCATGATTTGGTGGAACTGGGAATTATAATAGAGCGACTTCCTTCTAACCTCCGTAACCCTTTTTACAGGGAAACCAGGCCAACAGGAACATGTCCCGAGGTGTGTTAGTGGCCAAGTGGTGTGTCAAGGTTAGGATAGGGAATATTCATAAGCGGAAGCGGAAACTAAGATTAAAATACTTAACAAAATTGATACCTAACATTTGATTACGCCGAGGCATGCTGCTCGGACCTGAATGTAAAGAAAAAATGTTAATATAAAATTTAATACTATAACATGGGAGCCTTCAAAAAGGGCGTGAAAAATTTCCTTCATGGTCGGCAACGCGCTCGTGACATCTCGGGTGTTGCAGGCGTTCATAGGCTACGGTAACCACTTACCACGTACGCCTGTTTGCCTACTTAATTGTATTAAAAAAATCTACTTGAAAAAAAAATCTGTAAATGTTGTGACAAGGGAGAAGAATTATAAAAATAATAATAATAAACACTTTATTGCACCAGGAAAATACAATTTTACGACGCATACATGTAGACATATGTGCAAAGGCGGCCTTATCGCAATAGCAATCTCTTACAGGCAAACCTTTTTGATTATATTACTCAGAGAATACTAAATTTGAAGTTTACGGGAGGAAGAAATAGAGGAAGACCAAAAAAGAGATGGCTGTATTGTTATCAGGAACGAGGTGAGTGGGAAGGGTGTAGAGAAGAAAATGGCTTGAGATAGAGAAATATGGAAGGAACTAATACTGTACCGGCCACACGTAACAACAAGCAGACAAGCAACAAGGTAAAGGTTTTGTACGTTATTTTTCCTCTTTTTTTTTCGAAGTTCCTTTCACAGGTCTGCTGGAAGAAATTTCTTTATAAGGAGAATCCTTGTTTCAAGTTGTTCTAATGTTAAGTTCCAATATATATCAAATTCGATTTATCAACATATTTCGGCCGTGGGTGGCAAAGGAATCACTTTTAATCGATAGTGACAGGATTTTAGTAAGCCAAGTATGTCATAGACACATAGAGTCTCGTGTAAATAGCAATTTTCTGAGCGAAAAAACGGGGCCGATCGGCTCTGGAAACACAGTAGCGTAAAAAAAGTCGGGCTGAATCGGCCCCGCAAACAGGTCAAGGGAGTGTGTACATGAAATAAATAAATAAGAAGTCGTAACAAAATGCGCTCCGCCCATCACTATGACACAGGTGCGTCCAAGATAGTTGTAACTCCAAACCCCAACTTCCACAACTCCGGATACCCAGGAACTTGAAACAAACTTGAAAACCTCACTTCAAAAATTCAGCAACTGTACCTTGGAAATCTGATTACACAACAATTTTGAAGCTAAAGTTTCATAACTTTTGTACACTACACAAACAATTTTGTTCCGGAGAAATGCGGAAGTGAACCGACAAGACTTGATTGTACAGAGGACTTTATTTTTGTACGTAGTTTGAAACTAGTTTACTATGGACTCTTGATTACACATGTGCCATACATCCATACTAATATTATAAATGCGAAAGTTTGTTTGTCTATTACGCTTTCACAGCCAAATCGCTGAATGGATTTTGATGAAATTTGTTATGAATATAGTTGAAGACCTTTGGCTACTTTTTGACGCAGGCGGAGCTGCGGGAAACAGCTAGTTTTATAATATTCTTTTTTTTGTAGAGGCGAAATGTTACACAAGTACCTAGTGATGTCTGTTCTGCCATTGGCCGTATTTACAGAAGGTATACGCCGTAAATTTGGAAATTTACCAGAGGCACGTCTACTTTTTCTTATACAACTAACTAGGCAAACAGGCGTACGGTCCACCTGATGGTAAGTGGTTACCGTAGCCTATGAACGCCTGCAACACCGGAGATGACACGACCGCGTTGCCGAACCTAAAGGAATTTTTTCACGCCCTTTTTGAAGGCTCCCATATTACAGTCACTAGGGAACACCATGGCAGGGAGTTCATTCCAATAATCGCAGTGTATGTGGGAGAAAATTCCGTTTGAAGCGTACTGTACGCGATCAGCTTGACAAAGAGGCCAAGGATTTTAAGAAAGAACGGTGGCCTTCTTCAGATCATCTGAACATTTGTTCGGTAGACGTCGAAACTCGAGAACTTTACTACCGTCGATTCTATTTGATGCGGACTACCTTACTCACTGCCCTTTGAAACAGCGATCCGCTGGGCTTTATCGGTGACTACTTTTCTCATTCAATCTTTTACAAAAACAGCGAGCCTTCATACCGAGGGTTCTCTGATAGATTCATCATCATCATTTCAGCCGCAGCAGTTCATTTCTGGCCTCTCCTAATCATTTCTGCCTGCGACTTTTTTCTTCTGATAGAGTGATTGAATCTTAAAACCAGTATCTTCACTAAAAGGTCACGGAACCCTAAAACGCGGAGCCCTAAGGCTAATCTGACATCGTGAAAGTTCTCAAACCAACACTTCACGACTATAACTGCCCAAGTTAGTTCGATAGCCTTATAGACGAAAGTTGAGCCTAGCTCGTGTATAGTGGAATTTATTTGAAGAAGTTAATCTTCTTGTTAGAAAATTTCCTTTGTGGGTAGTTTCTACACAGTTGATTTGTTTATATAGTCTGCGGGTTTTGTAATGTACGTGATTCTTAGGGTTCCATAGCTATTACTAAAATACCGATGTCGGTCCGTCTGTACCCAGGCTGTGGCTCACGAGCCGTGATAGTTCATCATCCTCCTAGCGTGTATTCCTAGTTGCGTCGTCAGCTTACGCTTCGGAGCCTAGGGTACGCTGTAAGTCATGGTCCTAGATTTGGCGGAACTGGTTATTACAATGGAGCGACTGCCGTCTGACCTCCGTAACCCTATTTACAGGGAAACCAGACCAACAGGAACATGACCCAAGGTGTGTTAGTGACCAACACTGTCAGAATTTTTCAGGCTGCCCTAAGGTATCTGACACAGCCTCACGACTGCTATCTGTCGAGTACAACCGGGGCCAACGGCTTAACGTGCCTTCCGAAGCACGGAAGAGCTCAAGATAGAAAATGCCACTAAATGGCGACCAATCCAATAGTGGATGATGTATTTCTGTTGCAGATCATATACTTCGCGAACTGCTTCCAAATAAAATATTTATTTATAAAACTCCGCTATATACTTCTCCCATTTACCCCCTTTTTTACAACACCTGTATAGAAACCGACATACGATGCTGTCATTAAATAAGTAAGATTGAAATCCGTTAAATAAAATTACAGCAAACTTTTCCCTTTTTGCCCTCATTTTCCCCTAATCAAAAATCTCACCTCAAAAATTTTTAAGTACTTAAATCAAGGAACACTTGTGTCAAGTTTCGTAAGGATCGGGGTGCAGGGCAGGGAACCTCCTCGAGTGCCCGGTCCTTTGAAAGCTTTGCATTCTCACTTGATCCCAAGGATCCGGTGAGAGGGTGGGCTGACAAGGGACTCGGGACGGTGCACCCTGGGCGACAGTTAATAACTCCCTGGTAGTCGGGGTCTTATTGGCTGTCGGCCAATTTCTGCCAACAGCCCACTCCACCGCCGTCTATGATGAGACGGCGAATGGATGTGGGTCTGGGGGACGGGCGTGGTCCATTTATGGGCCACTGCCCGATTTGGGGGGGGGGGGGGGGGCGAAAGGCCATTTGAGGGGGCCGCAAGGCCATGGCTGGAGGGCGTCGTGGTAGCATGCTAACGCGACCCCATAGCCGGTGCGGAAACGCCGGAGGGGTTTTAGTGGGTATTCCGGGCTGACTAGTAGCCCGGCGAGTCCCACACTTTGTGCGTAAATGCATTTCCCCTCCGTTAACAAAAAAAAAAAAAAAAAAAGTTTCGTAAGGATCCGTTCAAACATGCGACCTCTAAAACATACCATTACAGGCGTACGGCCCACCTGATGGTAAGTGGTTACCGTAGTCTATGAACGCCTGCAACACCGGAGATGTCACGAGCGCGCTGACATGTCCGCTATCAGCACAGAGACCCCTCTGGAGCCTGGCAACCCTACTCACCAGCAGGAACACCACACTGCATCACAGTGTTATTTGGCTGCGTTCTTCTGTAGGGTGGAGGTACTTCCCCAGACGGACTACTCCTTACAAAATGTCCTACCTCTCTTATTTTCTTTCTTTAATATGCAATGCGACCTCTCCGAAACATACATTTTCCGGACAAAACCTAAATTGGCCAGTTGGAGACATCGCTTACGCTATTAAGAGACAAACAGAAGCTTCTAGACATTTGATAGATGCAATTGGTCCTGTCTTACGTCAACTTTACGTTTTGATTGAAATGTCATGTTACGAATCAATGTACTATAACAATTTACTGTGCTTGAATTTGCTTCAAATTTAGCTGTAAATAAATGGTGTGTGTGGCGTTAGAATTGAACGGAAAATGTTATCTGATTCGAAATCGTCACAAAATATCGCAACAAGAAATGGTCGTATATTCATGAGATGTCATTTGGACCTCAGAGTAAATGTTACTAAAGAGCGCGATAACAAAGATACCAGACGATTTTGCACACTATTTATTACCTAAAATAAGTCACGGTCTCGCATTCCGCCAACGTAACTGTATGAAAAATGCATCGGTGTGTAATTTGTATCGTATTAAGTTTGTTGGGGTGCCATTCTGGATTTCTCATTAAGACTGTATAATTCGACTACACAGCGCTTCATTCGACTCGTAGAACTGAGTAACACGTTTTGAATTTAGATATCGCACTCAACCGATTGTACAATGAATCCAACGTAGTAAAGACTATCAAAATCGGACGCCTGCGATGGGTGGGACACGTGGCTAGAATGGACGAAGAGTAAGCTCCCAAGCGTTTGTTTGAATGTAAACCAGAGGGGTCGCAGAAGTCGAGGCAGATCCAGGTTGAGATATATAGATGAAGTGGAAAAAGATCTGAGTTATATCGGAGAGCTGGAAATAGCTCAAAATATAACAGTCTGGAGAAATTTACTTGATCAGGCCCAGGTACACACAGAGCTGTAGCGCCTAGATGATAATGCACTCAACACGTGAACTCGTATTCGAGTAACATTAGTTCGACAGAATCCATCCATACTTCCATACTAATATTATAAATGCGAAAGTCTGTCTGTTTGACTTTCTGTCTGTCTGTGACGTGTTCACGACCAAACAGCTGAACGGATTTTCATAAAATTTGGTATGGATATAGTCGAAGACCCGGGGTCAAATATATGCTACTTTTTGACGCAGGCGGAGCTGTGGGAAATAGCTAGGATTTTTTAGGATTTTTTTTAGGATATTTTTTAGGATTAGGATCGTCGTGCAGCGTCGGAATAAAACCATTGTTATGAACAAACCTATGCTTATTTACGCTGCAGCAATAAACGAAAAAACATAATTTTAAATTGAAACGATACAATTTAAAATTATGTACAGTATATTGTACTAATATCAATCAAGTCTACATGGTAGTCGGTCAGGAATTAAGTAAAATAAGAGCGTCAAAAAATAATCAGTTACATTTTTAGAATAACTCAATCTATGTACACATTGATTATGCGTCATTAAGTCACAGAAGTTCAAATAGGCGCGCTCTACATAAACTAATACATAGATGCTTACACTAGTGACACTACCTCCTCAAACCCTTGGATTCGACCTTTGGAGTCAACCTTCAAGATTACAGGATCATGTATTTCATTTCGGGAGGGGATTTGGTGATTTTCGCTTATTTTTCCGGAAAATTCTGTAACTAGGTTATATTTTCCTTATTTCCAATAAGTTGATTGGAAAATATCCCTCTGTAATAATAATAAAATGCCAGCATTTCCTGTTATTTTCATAAGCCATACTAAAACTATACTGACTTGTTCCTGTTGGACTGATTTCCCTTTAAAACGGGTCACGGAGGTCAGACGGCAGTCACTTCATTGTAATAACCAGTGCCGCCAAATCTAGGACTATGACTTATAGCGTATCCTAAGATCAAAGCGTAAGCTGGCGACGCAACTAGGAATAAATGTTAGGATGAATGAGAACGCGACCTCTGGGCTAATAGCAGATGGCTTATTAACCACTTAATCACAGGAGGTAGGACTATCTATTTGGGCTATATAGTAATAATTAAAGAAGGAGGAACTGCCTCCGTGGTCCAGTGGTTAAGGCGTTCGCCTTCGACCAGGGGGTGTTGGGTTCGATTCCCACCGGAAGCATAACTTTGTTTAGTTGTTTCCAATTTGGTTAGGACTTTGCAGGCTTGAATCACCTGATTGTCTGGTAATAAAGATGATTCCGTGCTTCGGTAGGCACGTTAAGCCGTTGGTCCCGGCTGCCAATTGGTAGTCGTTAAAGGAACCACGTCAGAGGCTGAGAGGCGATTCCGAACAACTCTGACACCAGGGTGTACATGGTCGATAGACAATGTATCCTACACGAAATGATGATGATGATTAAAGAAGGTAATGTAATTAATGTTTTCTTTTACTTGTCGAGTCGAAATGGCCAATCATTCCCAATAATTCCGGTACATATTTGTCCCATGGAACTACTGAGAGTTTTTATTCTCAATAGTTCCATTGGTCTTGGCAATTGAACTAGTAGAAACAAATTTCTTTGGATCATTCCCATATGTTCCATTAAACTTTTTTGATATCTACTAGCTACCCACAGCTTCGCCCACGTGATAAAGAAGTGCGAATGAAAATTTCTTCTTTGACCAATCGTGTTTCCTACAAAAACAAGTGAATATCGGAAAAACAAAAGAAAGTCGAAATGGGTTTACTTATTTAGCAACTGGCGGTTTCCCCCAGCTCCGCATGCGTTAAAAAGTGGCCTATGTTTGACCCCGGGTCTTCAACTATATTCATACTAAATTTCATCAAAATCCGTTCAGCGGTTTGGCCGTGAAAGCGTAACAGACAGACAGACAGACAGACTTTCGCATTTATAATATTAAGTATGGATTATGTTTTGAAAAATCAGGTTCAGTTGATTATCGACCTTATTGCACAATCGGGTAAACTTAAATTTAAATTTAAAAATGGCTTGAAATGAACAAAATTTAAAAATTTCAATAATTTCGATAATTTAAACAAGCCATTTCCATTCTTTTGTTTTTCCGTCATTCACTAATGGGAATGATTGGAAATGGCTATCTCTTCAGATCCATCGATACCCATATAATGTTTTCAGATCCGCAAACATGAAAATAGCAGAAAAATTCGATAGCTTTTACGTGGAGGTTCATGGCACCTTTATTGATACAGCCGAGGGGTCCCAAATTGATGAATAAAGCAATTATCGAACCCACGACCCTCGAGTGGGCTATGTGCCTAATAAATTAAGTAAAGGCTCATTCGATTGAAGTTACAATATTCATTACATAATTGAGTACCGTCATAAGTGAATTTATGTAGCTATTGTTCATGAACGTCTCTTGAATATATTTTTGTAATCCTATTTATTTATTTATAAATCTTTATTGTACCACAAGTTTACAATTGGCGGACTTAATTCTAAAAGCATTCTCTCCCAGTCAACCACTAGGAAAAACAGAAAGGTTATGTGCGGCGCGAATTATTTTATAAATACAATGAGAGAAACAAAAAAAAAGAAAACACTTAACTGCTAAATAAACATTCATAGATTTACATACAGTATTCATAACTATACATATACATACATAAAAGAAGAGATGAAAACGGAAAAAGATGACGATTTAGGGTGATAATGCTAGTGAGGTGAATTTTGACTTTTCTTTTGAAAGCGAATTTAGTAATAATCCTATGGTAACTTTTACCCGGAATGAATGAATGAATGAACAGTTTATTGCACCATATACATAGATTAAATAGGTTAAAACAGTTTGTAATATTAAGTAAATGAATTGACTTATCGCAAATGCAATCTCTACCAGCCAACATTGAGGTAGAAATGATAATAAATGGTAAGGAAAAGTGAATGAATGAAAGAAACTTTATGTTCTCTTTGGTACTCCTTACAAGGTGCATGCGAAATTTCAGAAATTCAGTAGATGGAGCGTTCTATACAAACAAATTTAGAAAAATTTCCGAGTCCATACTAATATTATAAATGCGAAACTCTGTCTGTCTGTTACGCTTTCATGACCAAACCGCTGAACGGGTTTTGATGAAATTTGGTATGAATATAGTTGAAGACCCGGGGTCAAACATAGGCTACTTTAGGACGCAGGCGGAGCTGCGGGAAAAGCTAGTTTGCAATAAGCATTTAAGTTAAAATAAGTTAGCCTTAGACTCTGAGGTCGAGAGTTCGATGCATGCTTTGTTTAGTTTCCAGTTTAGTTAGGACATTGCAGGCTTGAATCACCTGATTGTTTGATTTTGTCCTTAACACCACCTGGTGACCACCATGGTCGATTAACCATGTAACCCACACGATATGATTTAAATGAAAATTAGAATTTATTAGAATTTGAAGTTGGATTATCTCTTTCGACATACCACATCAAACTAAAAGTATAATAATTATCTCCAGTGTCAAGCATATCTTTGCCGTTTCATAAATGCAGTGTATAATTTCTAGCGCGGTCCGCTATTATGTTCCCAACTTTTTTGATTAAAATGTGAAAATGACACATGAAAACTTATAGCGATCAATTATGTTTTTATTTTATATTAAAATAGGCAATTTTCTCAAAAAAATTCATTAGTTTTAATAAAGGTTATCTTCACCAGCCAGGCACTTTCCCGTACCACTGAACACTAGAAAAAATGAGACCCTGTCAAGCTCAACTTCAAATTCGATTTATAAACATTTTTCGGCCTTGGATGGCAATGGAATCACTTTTAATCGATAGTGACAGGATCTTAGTAAGCCAAGTAAAAGTCATAGACTCATGGAGTTAATCAGTTTCGTGTAAATAGCAATTTTCTGAGCGAAAACCGACGGGGCCGATCAGCCCCGGAAACAGGCTAATGGTGCACGTTTAAACGTACCTCACTTGTCTTTGCAGTTTCATATTATGTACCTACTCTATAAAACAGTAAGTCTCCATACAATATCCTCCCAGTCTGCCGGCAGACATCTATCACGCGTAATGCAAACAATCTGGGTCAAGTGGTGATGCATCTGCGGTATATATCACGGAGAATTACTTAAGACTTTGATATGTTGCGTATATGTACTGCCAGCGTAGTCCAGCGGTAAAGGCGTTCGGATCCCACGGGAAGGATACTTTGTTTAGTTGTTTCCAGTTTGATTAGGATATTGCAGGCTTGAATCACCTGATTGTCTAGTGATTGTCGGAAGGCACGTTAAGCCGTTCGACCCGCTGCGCCATTTAGTGGTCTTTAAAGAATATCATGATCCTATTAGTCTGGTTTCCTTATTGAAAAGGGTTACGGAGGTCATACGCAAGTCGCTCTAATGTAATAACCAGTACTGCCAAATCTAGGGCCATGATTAAAGGGTACCCTGGGCTCCAAAGCTAGGATGATGAAGAAGAAGAAGAAGGTAAGGTCCAAGTACTCTAACGCCAGGTTGGGCAGGTTCAATTGACCTTGTGAACGATATGCATGTATTGTGGTGATACATACATTGTTGGTGTTGTGTGGATTCAGTTAAACAAATACAAATTTGGTACACGCCGATCAATATCTCAAATAGGAATACGTATGGATTAAATAAAAGAGAAATTGACGAAAGCAGACATGACATGATTGATTATTCGTTTAGATAAATATGGAGAGCAGAGAATTGTCTGCTTTTATGCGTGTACCGAATGACAGAACGGTGATTGGGTATTCTACTAAATTAATTTTTATTATTCATATGACACATTTCACTACCAGAAACTGAAAACATAAAGATTTTTTTAAATCCGTTCATAAATAAGCAAGTTATAAGCCTCTGAAATTCGGTGGAAGGGGAAAATGTCAAAAACAAGAAAAGGATGCGCTGTGTGTGCAGTGACGTCACTGACACTTGGTTTCGTGCGTACAAAAGAGATAGCAAGACGTCCCGACCACCGATCCAATTACTGCCTTAATTAACAACCAATTTTGTTGTTGTTTTGAGAATCTGTTACTTTTTAGTGTACATATTGTGTCGTATGCAAATATTGCCCAAGTATGAATACAGTCAAGTAGCCTATTGCCCTATTGTAATAACTGGTAACGCCGAATACAGTACCCTGATTATAAGGATTACTCTAGGCTCTACTATTTAAATCTTAAAATCTATGGATACAGGCTCTGACGAAGAAAATCAAAGAGTTGTAAACCAAAAACTTAAATAGAGACTTTACTATGAGATGAAGCCAGAGTAAAGGTTGATCTAAGATTCAATACAAAGTTTATGTGACGAAATCGTCCAGTGACTCCATTCATGCAACTGAACAACTTTCCCCAAGATACATGGGTTGAAATATGGAGTAAATTTTTGGACCTCCCATACATACAAAATGTCATCACGTGACCTAACTTACTATGGGAAGTCCAAATTAGTTTTTCATGTTTCGAGCTATGTTCCTTGGGGAAATTTGTTCGGTTGCATGAATAGAGTCACTGGACGATGGGTCCAAAACGACTTAAATTTCACGGTGTATAGAGTTATCGCGAATAAGATCCAGAGGGACAGATGTTTCTACAGTTGCCTGTTCATGGTCGTTTTTTAAGAAATATAGACTAGCAGTATAACAGAATACATTTCAGGACAATAAAGTTTGATAAACGTAAATAAATAAAAAATACTTTTATGACGTTCTCATTTTCAAATTACCCTTTCTGTTCTACTAAGTTCGATATACGGGGCTGCAGCCAGCAAAATTCCACAACACTACTTCTTTGTAATCGTTATTCTGTAAATACTGTCACGAAATGTATTTTAGGACAGAAATAAATATAGATCGTTCCAGAGGGCGATGTTTATTTATGTTCAAATGGAATTCAGGAGAAGATTTGCATTGACTGAAAGTGATATAATTTATTTCTTAGGATTTTGTGAAGTATATATTCGAGTGAGCACGACCAACCACAATTTTCATTACACTTTCATTTAATTTTCATTGATCTTTTGTGCTATATATGTGTTAACACTATTTACTTAGTGTGTGTGCGGAGTTTTACCCCACCATCCATACTTCCATACTATCCATACTAATTACTAATATTATAAATGCGAAAGTCTGTCTATCTTTCTGTCTGTCTGTCTGTTACGCTTTCACGGCCAAACCGCTGAACGGATTTTGATGAAATTTGGTATGAATATAGTTGAAGACCCGGGGTCAAATATAGGCTACTTTTGGATGCAGGCGGAGCTGCGGGAAACAGCTAGTGTAAAATATACGAATAAACACTGTGCTATTAGCTGCCTGTGGTTTCTGTCTCCCTGGCAATATCCTGCACCTTTCTACAGACTTCACATAGATTTCCTAGGCCCTTTCAATGACCAAATGTTTTTAGCCATCGTATACGCTTATTCAAAGTGGGTAAAGGTGTAAGACATTAGTGCATCTACAACGTCAACTAATTGATACAACGTTATTCAAAAATGCTACGGTTTTATATCTAAGTACGGCCTGCCACATACAATCGTCAGTGGCAATGGGGCCGCTTTCCCGTCTTTGACAGCTTTTGCTCGTTGGACGGTATAGCCCACTTTACGTCACCAGTTTACAACGCATTAAGTAACGGACAAGTAGAAGCTTTTGTAAAAATTGTTAAAAAGGACATCAAATCCAGCACTATATCATCACGCAACAAAAACGATAGTGAAATAAAATTGTTAAAATACCTTTTTGACTATAGAAATTCAATTTATTCTGTTACGGGTTCCTCACCGGCTGAATTGGTATTTGGAGGCAAACTGAGATTATGTTTAGATTTGTTAAATCCAAAACCTCCGTCGACCTCCCTCACCAAACCTGCTGATAATGTTGTCCGTAACCAGTGCTAGCAAATTAAATCTCGCTCCAGAGGGGTTGCTGTGCTGATAGCGGACAGGTCGGCAACGCGCTTGTGACATCTCTGGTGTTGCAGGCGTTCATAGGCTACTGTAACCACTTACAATCAGGTGGGCCGTACGCCTGTTTGCCTACTTAGTTGTATAAAAAATAAATAAATAAATGACGATAAAAATAAAACAGGCTTAAAACCAGGAGCTGTACAAAAAGTTTTCAAACAATGTAAAATTTAATGATTTCATATGTTTTCGCGATTGTTATTCATTAAATTAAACTATTTTAATGCGATAAAACCGTATTAAAATAGTTAAATTTAATGAAAAATTTACTTGGTGCAAGGGTTTCATTAAACAAAAACTAGGTTAAGTGCTATACCTCATTCAATTTAAATTCTTTGAATTGTAAAAAAGGCATAAAAATCAAATAAATGGATTATTTGATTTTTGTTTGTTTTTCCCCGCAGCTCCGCCTGCGTTAAAAAGTAGCCTATGTTTGACCCCGGGTCTTCAACTATATTCATGCCAAATTTCATCAAAATCCGTTCAGCGGTTTGGCCGTGAAAGCGTAACAGACAGACAGACAGACTTTCGCATTTATAATATTAGTATGGACGAGCAAGTATTTTTTATTTTAGAAGCGTATACTTGTAGCTAATCTGTACTTATGTAGACATATTTCTTTTCACTTAGCTGCACGTTATCCCTGGACCCCACTTTAATAATTAGGACTGCCATACGCAGACTTACAGAGTAGATTTCACAAAGAGCCCCAAGCTTTATGAAATCTACTATGCTAATAAATGCGATTGGTGAATCGTATAATATTTTGGTTGTGGCGACGATAGATGAATGCAAGTATGCGTCGCCTATATAGAACCAAGTCCAAGATATAGCATGCAAAATTGCTCTACATGTTCATTATTGAATGTTCAGATACATTAAAACGTATTAAATCAAATAGCAATTTAAAATCTAACGATCGTCAACGAAGAAATGAGATATGGCGATGTTATATTGGGACAAAAATCAGCCAGGTATTGTCACAAGCAGCGGAAATAAAAAAAGAAGAGACTTCTTTAAATATTCTTTTTACTAAAATGTGTTTTGAATGTTGGAAACAAAACTCGCCTTTGCGCAAGGTTATTTTTCTTGTAATTGCATGTATTTAACAATGTATCCTTGTTGTGCAATAAAGAGTTTTTGTATTGTATTGTGAAACTCATATTACGGATGGAACAATAGTACCAATTTTATGCTAAGCCGGCTGTCGCTTGGATCTTCATGGCGTTGAGTATTTAGGAGCATTGATTAGATAAGGAGAACGTGTGGTATGATGTGAATGTGGATGTAGTGACTAGAAAGAAAAAGGGATGTTGCGAACGAATGTTCTACAAGCCGAAACCATCTCAATTCTGGCCCTATCTCATTGCTTTGTTAAACAGATAGTACAGTAGTATAGGTATAGTAGCATAGGTGGTATTATTAGGAATATACAAAGCAGATTTGTGAGCAAAAGTCGGTAAGGGTCGGCCACGGAGAACGTACTAGGCCAAATCAAAGACATCTTGAAGAAGAGAGTTGTTCGGTGAAACCGTAATCGACGAGCATGTGTGACGAGAGCGATGTGCATGGAGGAAGCAAGGGAAGTCTGCCAGGATAGTAGAAAGTTGAAATTCTTACGCCAACGCTTACTGGAAACAGGCGTAATTGCATGAAAAAAGAAGGCATATACAATGATACGCATTTGGCTCCATACAAAATCTACTCTACACTCGGCTTTTAAAATTAATTGCCTTACACCAATCTCAGCAGCCACTTAATTCTTACGACATTTTAATTTAGCTCGACATCTCAACAAAGGTACAGAACAGTCTTTGATCAACGAAATTGTTTATTAAACGATTTTTTGTATTACCTGCAAAAAAAAAACTGACTACAGAATAAAAAGGCATATTTTATTATTCAGAAAATCATAATTCCCTATATATAACACTAAAACACTAACTACCTATCCACACTAATCTACACTAATATTATAAAGAGGAAAGATTTGTATTTTTGTGTGTATGTTTGTAATGAATAAACTCAAAAACTACTGTGCCGATTTCAAAAATTCTTTCACCGTTGGAAAGCTACATTCACCCTGAGTAACATAGGCTATATACCGTAGGCGGAGCTGCGGGAAACAGCTAGTATTAAATAAAATAAGTGCCGTGCCAACGCCTCGCGCAATGTAGGGTTCCGTAGTAGTAGTCCAAATAATAAAGAATTTAAACTATCTAATGTCCTTTAGCAGATATAACAAGAAGCTCGTTAACCGAGCGCGGCGCGCGTATCCGAAGTACGAGTAGCTAATGCGCGTGTCAAACGACGGCGAGACGCGACTCGACCCGTATTGGGTTGGTCACCATAAAAAAATATGTCAAACTATCTGCTTACGTGAAATGCTTATTTTAATGGATTGGAATTTTACGTGTTTTTATAATTATTGAATTATTAAATTAAACTATTTTAATACGGTTTTATCGCGTTTATTACTTATTTATTTACACCTGACGTTTCAACCACTTTACAGCGTTCATGGTCGCAGGCAGACTAAGTTAACATTTGTCTTTGATGTCATAAGATTACAAACTACCGCCTGAAATTTCCTTACGGGAGTGATAATTTTCCTTTGAAATTCATTATATTTACTACGGTCATGATTTTTTTCAGGTGGACACCAATGCAAAAGTTTTCTTAAAAGCGGTTGGGGAGACTCTCCTGACCTATAATTTTTCTTAACGTTATAGATATATATGTCATAAACGAAACCGTTAATCGAAAAACACTCTGAGAGTACTCATAATGTTATTAGAGACCTATTAAATGATACCCCATACAAATAGAAAGTAGAAAAAAATAATTTCAACCCCCACTTTGCATGTAGGGGAGGTACCCTAAAAACAATATTTTTCATATTTCTATCTCACAGTTCGCTCTGCGTGAGTAATATGCATAGGCATACCAAATTTTAGCTCATACCTAGTATAATAGTCTCTGAAAAAAAAAATTGGTTGTCTCTAAAGTCGGTTTACGGACGGTAGTTTGACGTGACAACGTCAAACATTACAGTAGTATAATACACATGATCATGCCTCTCTCTCGTTCGTGCCGCGCTCTCGCTTGCGGAACGCGACAATGAGCGTAACCGGACAATGACGTCATCTTTTTCGTGCATGCAGCCCGTAGTATCGACTTATTAGACGTTGTCACGTCAAAACACAAATAAACCAAAACGTAAAAAAAAAATGACATCTGTTTTTTTAGTAATCATTTCAATGTTTCTCTGAGTGCGTCTGTTAATTTGAATTTAAAAAAATACTTTACACTAAATCCTAATCTTCAAGAAGTATTAGAGCAATCTTAAACATTAAAATACCATTGAAACCTCAATTTGGAAAGCCTATGGAATACAATTTACCATTATTGAATAATAATATTACAATTTACGACTTGATGTGGTACGATAACATCAAAGCAATTTAATTAATAATTACGACGAACACAGATTAAGTTATACGATTTACATAATTATAGATTTACCATAGATTCAATAATTTATACTACGACTAGCTGTTGCTCGCGGCTTCGCCCGCCTAAAAGCCGAAAACGGATTTCCAATGAGGTTTCAATCACTTAGATTATTTATGACAGGTCTCTCAGGATCTTCTTTTTATGTATTTAAAAGATTACTACCTCATCGGATCCCAATAGGGATTGATAGTATATCACATCGGATTTTAAAATGGTTGTTTATTTCGTAGTCAGCAACCCGATTAACTATACAAACAACACCCATGCCCCTCATTCAGGGGCTGAATTCTAAAAACCTTATAACAGGTAACAAATCATCTAAAAATAATCTTGTGAAGTTTCGACTGCAACGGACTAACTAATCTCCTTCCACAGTACATACTTTGGACCTCATTGCACCCTCTTAGAAAGTTAATTTGGAATAATATTTACTATAATTCATTGTCGATCAATGTCATTATAGTTTTTCTTTTTTCAGACTTTGTGCCATTTGTACCTTTTAGCAGTTAAATTTAAAAAGTCAAGATTTAGCTATTTAGATTTTATGAATCCCCTTTAGAAGATGTGATTTAGAAAAAAAACTTGCTATGAACCCCTTAATCTCAAAAGAAAATCAAATCATTTATTTGCCAAAACACTCACAAGCCTAATTTTATTGAGATCTCAGTGATCGCGATCTAACTTAATATCTTAAGTTTTTGCTCTGTTCCCCTTTTCCTCCCGTTATAGGGTGAATTTTGAAACATCCTGAAACAGGAAAATATGTTTCTATCTTGTTAAGTTTCGCATGAAACGGACTACCTAATCTGCTTCCCCCATACATACTTTGACTCCCGTTTGACACCCTTTGAGGGTGAATTTTGGAAAATCCATTCTTATCTGAACGGGAACGGGAACTCACATGCCATAATTTATTGACAGAACAGTGATCGCTTAGTTTTTGCATTTTCAAGGTTTATCCACCTTTTCCAACTTTAAGGGGGCGAATTCATAAAAATCCTGAAATACATATTTAATCATTTATCAAAAGCAATAATCTTGTGAAGTTTGAAATGATCAGACTAACTAATCTCCTCCCCCATACATAATTTGGACCCCTGTTTGACCCCCTTAGGGGATGAATTAAAAAAAAACCTTTCTTATCTGAGCACTATGTAATAACATAAAACTACTGTCCCAATTTCACGTTTGTAGTTTAGGCTGGGCGTTGATGAATCAGTCACCCTTGTTCTTTTAAATATATAGATTTACACGTAGTAAGTATAATAAACATAAATAAAATCTACTTTCCTAGACACTTTATTAATTTACAATTATAAGGAATTTTGTTTAATTAACATTTTGTCCTTTTGAAAAAGTTATTATTTTTCGTAACAAGCGGTTTATATTTTACATTTTGGACAGATATTTTATTTTTATATAGAGCTTAGCAGAAATTGTAACGCAACCACATTTTCAACAAACACAATGCTACGCTTATATTGTGCGTATATAAAATCCTCAGCACTGTGTCGTATTTTTTATTTCATAATTATTAGAGCAGAGACTTAAAAGAACTGCAGACGTAGTCTCACACACATCACGAATAAATCATCAAAACTCTGCCCCCTTCTTTTCAGCGATTAAAATCTTGATAATGTTCATTCCGCTAATCTTTTAAGTCTTTTTTTCCTCCTCTGTTCTTAACAGACGGAGTTTCATAGACCTGATTTTTGTCAAACGTTCAATATCGAAGTGCTCCAAGATGACATTAGTAAGTTTTCGACGCAGAACGAAGACGTAAGAGCAACCTACAGTCATGTACGTGACTTATGAATGGTGACTGCCCATGCTAATGTACGAGGAAATTGAGTCCTAGAACATGTGCTCTCTTTAGAACGCCAAGTTCGCGTGACAGCGGCAATAGGCACTGATCCCATTATGTCAGTGTACTTGTCAAATTTCTACCAAAAGGCGATCACTAGGTGATGGGTCCGGTGAGATTCAAACTCTAGACGTTTAAATCGATCAGATCTTTTTATAAATAAACTGGACTATTCATCTTTTGACAATGTTGATGAAAATATACGTCTATTGTCTTAATAGAAAATAAAGTTCCTTTGTTATTTCGTTGTCACTGCAAACACAAAATGGTCGTAAGAGCCATAAGATCCAAAGGCGCTTAGACCCATTGTGCCAATTCCGTCATTTTCAAATATTTCCAAAAAATGGCTCGACTGTTGATTTTTATATTTTTATCGAACCTGCTCCCAAAATTTCACGGGAATCGGTTGAGAAATGCGACCTCTAGAGGAGAACACACAGACATACCAAAGTATTTTTTGGCCAAGTTAAAACGGAGACTTCGCTCGAAGTACGTAAAAGTCTTCAATGTTGTCAGAAATAATAGAAACTACGGCTCTTCTTGTTCATCCTAGCGTGTATTCCTATTTGCGTCATCAGTTTAAGCTTCGGAGCCCAGGGTATGCTGTAAGTCATGGTCATAGATTTGGCGGCACTGGTTATTACAGTGGAGCGACTGTCGTCGGACCTCCGTATCGCTTTTTACGGGGAAACCAGACTAACAGGAACATTACCCGAGGTGTGTTAGTGGCCAACACTGTCAGAATTTTTCAGGCTGCCCCAAGGCATCTGACACAACCTAACGAAGGCGGAGCTCGAGTTAGAAAATGCTACTAAATAGCGACCAATCCAATAGTGGTCGCGTCACACCGTCGCTTGACACGCTCATTCGCTGCGGATACGGGATACGGGGATTGCGCTCGCTTATCGAGCTACTCCTATATAAATCCCTAATAGTTTATCTCAATTTCGTGTTTACGGATGGGACTAATGTGTTCCGTATCTCGGCATTCGTATCGCGTCCAAATAATGTGATGAAGATGGATGTATCATCTTATCAGATCCGGCGTATCTCTGGATCCATGCGAAATAGATCTGGCAACACTGAGTTCAAGGGCACTTTTTGAAAAAAAGCAATGAATGCTTTTATTTAAGAAATTCAGGAATTTTAAGGCTAGGAGTGCTATTTTTGAGAAGGACCCACCTAAATCCGGTGAGTCGATTAAAAATCATTCGAAATCGGACGACAATCATTCGAGTCACCGAATTTTCGTGAGTCTTCTAAAAAAATAGAAGGGGGTAAATTTTGGGGATTAAAATAAATATGTCTGAAAAGTATTATTCTAAGTATACCTTATTGTTTTATTTTATTTTCTGAACTTAATTTCTGTGAAAATCTTGTAATGAGATAATATATAATTGTATTTTCAAACCGACACGCTGTTTACACAAAAAAATAAACATTTCTCATGCAAAATAATTATAAAAAATGTCGGTCTCTCAAAAAGCTAAACATGGCTTCAAATGAAGCCAAAATTCGTAAAGCGAAATTGCTCCACATTAATTTCTCCAAATAACCTCTACAGATGATATGAAATTCCTTTGAAATCCACAATAACGTCAACAGAAATTATTTTAACAATAATAATTTTACCACCATCGTCCCGGGCCTTAATAAGATTCTTTGTGAATTGTCTCCTTGGTCCAGTGATTAGAGCGTTTGCCCGAGAGCCAGAGGACATGGGTTCGATGCCAATGAGAAGTATCTTTGCTTAGTTGTTTCCGGTTTGTTTATGACATTTTAGGGAGCCAATTTTGCTTATGAAACTTTAAACGACCATGCAACTGATATTCAATTTATAAATATGGTATTCTGCTAACACAATTTTGAATCTCAATTTAATTGCAACTGTAATTGAATGTTAATAGTACAAAAGAACCGATTATTGAAAAAAAAATGATTTTGATGATTTTTTGGTTAGCAAAATTTTCCACTTGCAGTTCAATGGCATGCCAATGGAATACGATTGGTCTTAAAAATTGCCATTGCGATCCAATTACGATTCAATTGTGCACTATGAAATGTAAAATAAGAGTATTGACACTCAGAATTGAATCACTTAATTGTCTGATAATAGTGATGATTCCATGTTTTGAATGCCATTTGGTCGTCGTTAAAGAAACCACATCAGAGGCGTGAAGGCGGTTCCAAATAACACTGGCACTAGGGTGTACATGGTCGATTGACCACGTTATCCACTCGAAATTAATAAATGAGATTCTCAGCTACGCTTTCTCGGCAACCTCAAAGTTGTCAGTTAATAATTATTTCCATTTTTCATCCATTTTAATGTACCAAATGTTCCAAGGGTGATCTGAACTTTCCAAACGATTGAAATCTCCGTCATTGTAACGTTTTCAACGAGTCACGTTTCCCGAGAGGTTGGAAATGAGTATTCGAAGGGTGATTTATTTCGTGGGCCTGTAATGTTATACTATTACTAATCTTGGATATATTCAATCATAGGAAAGGATAGTCACTGCATTCATTTGTTTGGTTTCATTTATAAATAAATAAGGCAGCAATACATTTTCGATTGTTTATGATGAAAAGACTCTTCTTCTCATCGTCCAAATGTGCTTTTGTAATTGCGTCCTAAGCTTACGTTCCGGAGCCTATTGTACACTAAAAGTCATGTTTCTTGGCGGCAATTTTATTTTATCGCAGTTAGCATTTTACAGGGAAACCTGACCAATAGGAACATGAACTAAGATGTGTTAGTGACCAACACTGTCAGAATTTTTCTAAGGCATCTGACACAGCCTCACGACTGGTATCTATCGATAACAATCGGGACCAACGGATTAACGTGCCTTCCGAAGCACGGAGGAGCTCAAGATAGAAAACGCCACTAAAATGGCGACCAATCGAATAGTGGTCGCGTCGCTTGACACGCGCATTCGCTACGGAGACGCGGGTCGCGCCCGACGTCCGCGTCCCTAAAGGAACTTGACCCGAGGTGTGTTAGTGGGTAATACTGTCAGGGGTTTCAGACTGCCTAAAGGTATATGTCGAAAGGCACAGCCTATCGACACAATATATCGATATTAACCGACAATGGCTTGAGTTCGAGATAGAAAATGCCTCTACGGGTCGCGCCTCGCCGTCGTTTGCCACGCGCATTCGCTACCGACAATAGATATATACTTAAATTTGTAGTCATTCCTTTTAAATTTTTTATAATTCAATACCGTATTACAGTTTTGTTCACGACGTCTACTGCTCAGTGTGGTGTGGCGACACAAGCCGTCATTAAATCTATGAAACAATATTATTCAAAAATTTTGTCATCAATAATTATATTAATTATTTTACATGCCATGTTTGATGAAATATGTAGATCCAAATTAAACTGTAACATGTAACATCCCCGTAACCATATTTTATGCAAATAAATTATTCTATTCTATTCTATTAGTTCATTGACTAAACAACCTGGATAGCATATCCACCACCACTCGTATATAAACCATGTTTAATCAATAATAAAGTTAGTTACTGTTTATCATCGAACCTATAACCAACTGGTTGTTTTATTGTGAACACCCTCGTATTTCATTATAACTGACTAGCTGTTTCCCGCAGCTCCACCTGCGGTATATAGCCTATGTTACTCAGGGTGAATGTAGCTTTCCAATGGTGAAAGAATTTTTGAAATCGGCACAGTAGTTTTTGAGTTTATACATTACAAACATACACACAAAAATACAAATCTTTCCTCTTTATAATATTAGTGTAGATGTAGAAGTACTAGTGAAATTATTATTGTTAATAATCAAATAAACTGGTTAACTGAAACAGTAAGAGATAATAGTGATTTTGATATTCAAATCGTGCAAAAGAAATCAATGTAAGGAAAAAATATATTACTTTTAGATACCATAGATAAACAATGTCAATGAGAGGTCAACGAAAACGATTTCTAAGCAATCTGTTACAGACGACCATAACGTAAGGCATTGATGTTCATTGATGGATCTTGTGATTATTCACATGTTTTTAGAGCATGCTGATTAATTATACATTTATACATGGTGTTTCAAATTCATTGGTATCCTTTTAACCATCGCTTAATATACCCATGATTGATAGTACTAAGACTTATTTAAAATGTGAATAAACATCGTCATTTTCATATTAAAAAAACGTCTATACATGTATTAGATGCTTTGATGAAAACCATACTACAAATAAAAAAAAAACTAAACATAAAAATATTCATTATTATTTTTTTATTAAAGAAATATCATTATTGCCGCGTAGTCATAGCTACACCTGCTAAATCCATACTTCCATACTAGATTATAAATGAGAAAGTCTGTCTGTCTGTTGCTTTCATGCCCAAAACGCTGAACGGATTTTAATATTATAAATTCGAAAGTTTGTCTGTCTGTCTGTGCGTAAAAGCGCCCAAACCGATGAATGAATTTTGATTAAATTTGGTATGAATATAGTTGAAGACCCAGGGTCAAATATAAGCTACTTTTTGACGTAGGTGGAGCACAATAAATTGCATAAAATCTACTTGTAAACATTAGTTTAGGTATTAACCTATGTAGTATGTAATACTGCATTTATTACAGAATTTTTACCGTACAAATCATCCTTCAAATGAGTATTTTAAAGAGGTGAATTGATGCTTAAAAGGCACTATGTATAAAAAAGTGAAACTTTGGATTTCGAATATAAACGTTTAGGAAACCTTTAAGATGAGAGTTTCGCCTGGCTTGAAGTGATTTCGTATTTATGCCAGCAGATAAATTGCCTTGATTCCCATTTCTCCAGTTTCAAAATAGTGTATCATTGATCCCCGCTCAGAATTATAAATGGTAGATATAAATCAAAGTGTTTTCACAGCCGGCGAAACACATTTGTCGTGATAGATTGAGATAAAATAGGTGAGACCAGGGTAAAATATCAATATACAGTTATATTGCATTATTCTTCATGATCTATGTTCAGGTTTCTCTGTGGTATTCATGGCTTCTGGTTTGCATTCTTTTGTAGAAAGGTTTTAATTGCCTACGTTTTTACAAATATTTTCCAATCTATATATATAAAAATCTATTGCTGTTCGTTAGTCTCGCTAAAACTCGAGAACGGCTGGACCGATTTGGCTATTTTTTGGTTTTGAATTATTTGTGGAAGACCAGGGAAGGTTCAAAAGGTGAATATATTCGGAGGCGGTACGAAGTTTGTCGGGTCAGCTAGTTAATTAATAGAATTGTGCATACAGCGTACAATCTGGAACTTACCTGAAACAAAGAAATAAAATATAAATGATTCCACAAAAAAATTATAACCTAACTTTAAAGGTCAATATTTATACCGAAGCATAGAGGAACTCCAATGGCGATAGAAAATGCCAATGGCGACCAACCAAAAATGGGTCGAGTTTCACGGCTTGACATGCGTAATCGTTGCCTAGATGTACATTACACGCCGCGGTCATAGAATGATTAACAGTACTAACGCCCGAAACAGATACCGCACCTAAACGTTCACATAGACCGCAGCTCGAATTCAAAATTCCTATTTAAACGTGGTAAAAGCTGGCTCTCCTCTCCGAGCCGGCCTGTGTGAACGGACACTATAGATCATCATCATCATCCTAGCGTTATCCCGGTTGCATCCTCCGCTGTTTGCTTCGGAGCCCAGGGTCCGCTTTCCTAGTTAATGGACATTGTAGATATTACGCACTGAATCTTGTAATTTTTTTATACAACTGATGGTACGGCCCACCTGATGGTAAGTGGTTACCGTAGCCTATGAACGCTTAAATCACCGGAGATGTCACGAGCGCGTTCCCGACCTGTCCGTTGTCAGCACAGCGACCACTCTGGAGCCTGGCGACCCTACTCACCAGCAGGAACACAACATTGCATCACAGTGTTATTTGGATGCGGTCTTCTGTAGGGTGGAGGTACTTCCCCAGACGGACTACGAGTACTACTGCTATTTTATGTTTTTCGCTAATGCTCGAAAATACGAAAGGCTAAAAACAGTGTTATCTTTCAAAAATCATTTGAGAAAACATTATCTCTCTTCAATTGAAGATGATCTTGCTCATCTTTAGTCACTCTTTTCTCTTCCTTCATTTTTATTATTGTATGTTGTATGAATTTTTTTTTAATGATTTTTATGTCAGGATGATATTTTTAGTATTTTATTACTATACCGCCTTTTGTTTGTTTTTATTTTATCCTATCCTTTTTATCCTATCCCCCCCAAGGTTAGCTGGAAGAAATTGCAATAGCCTTTGTACTCAATTTTCTAAATGTAATTACTTTTAATTTTAATATTTGTGATTGGTACAATAAAAAGTGTATATCTATCTATCTATCTCGTGGTAGAGGTTTAAACAACTTAATAGTTGGCTCAATCGTGGTTTCCTAATAACTAAGACCGAGTTTTATAACGTGAAAAAAGCTCTGGCTAAGCTCCAAAAGTCAAGAAGCAGGATTTAAGCTTCCAAACTTAATTTATGTTGGAGTTAGTTTGAAAATGACTTGAATACTTATTTTCATGTTTTTTAGAACTAAGTTCCTGAACTTTTGAAATAGATTGAAAAAATAATATTTTTTGTATAATAAGAAATAAATTATAGTTACTACTCCACAGGGTACAATTCCACAGGGTAGACAATGTCTAAACGTCTTTATGGTATGTACGCCACTGTTATTTGCACTGGTGACATTTTAAACACCAGTTAATCATTCATTTATTCATTCATTCATATCAAGGCGCGTACGCACAGTTTCGTTTGATCATGTATCAATCGAACCTGTACGTACACACCTTTCGGTCTCTGGCGTGGTTCCTGTGGCCACGATCTCCGGTCCTAAGGTTCGGTGTTATTTTTACAGAGTGTTGTACCTACCTGGTAAAACCCCAAAAAAACCGTCCCATACAAATATAATGATTTTTATAGGTCGAAATGTTTTATTCATTATTTTCTTCTCTATATGGTAGTATTTTGAAGCATTAGACACAGTAGTTGATAAACAGAACCATAAACCTAGATTTCCAACGAATAAAACTTTGTTTAGTACAGCCCGGACAAATAGGCGGGAAATTCCTATTAAGGTCATCGCTTTCGATGTTTCGGTAGTTCTTCTTGTCAAGTCGAAATAGCCGACTTTTCAGATTCGTTTAAGGGCTCTACTCTTACCACTTAAAGTCTAAAGGGAATCACCTCACAATTACTGGGACAATCTAGTATGAAAGAGATAGATATCATGTCGTCTCGTTTCTTCACACTTGCCCGCCAAAAAAAAAAAAAAAAAATCTGTCTTAAGCCATCCCCGCTCTTTCATACTAGATTCTCCCAATAATTGTGAGGTGAGTCACGGTCACCTCCCTGTTGTTGGCCGCTAACCGATTCTCATACGTGCAGGAGTCCGGGCATTTGGGACATGCCAACAGATGCGCTATGGACTGGACACTGGTAGTAAGAGCACACATTACAGAATATATTACACCTAGCATATTATATTCTGTAATCAGTGTTCTACAGTTAATCAACCGATATACATGGAAACGCATCAACTCTCTTGGTTTCTCTTTGGGCACTTTCGTTCAAAGTTATTATTACGCCATTAAAAATATTAAAAAATCAGAACTTATAAATTAAGATTTTTATATTTTGATGTTAGATTCGTATACAGCGGATTCTGTATTAGAATCGAAAATGTGTTCTTTGAGTAAAATAATTAAAAAATTAGGCCGGTCGGCCGTCCCAGATACCGCTGGAGCGATACAGTGTCGGCCGATCTGCGAGAGATGGAAGCTGACAACTGGCAGCTATCGCGCAGAATAGAACATCCTGGCGCTCTCTCGTGAGAAGGCCAAGATCCACTTAGGTAGGTAATGGTTGTTAATTGACTATTATTCTACCATTTTATTTAATGCCATACTGAAAGCCATAGTTAACTTTTTCAGGGAAGCACAATTCACAATCCCTAAACCACAAGCATTTCCAAACACTGTATCAAATGTAAATTCATTACCCGGAATACCCATTAAGTACCAAAATCCGAACAAATGGCATGAGTTCAAAACTCATTACCTCTGGGCCGCTGCGGTTAATCTCATGTGTCGGTTGGATGCCTACGTCTCGTTGAGTATCTCTGTTTGTTGTGTATACTCATTTGATCTTTTATTAGGGTCTGCACCGTTCTATCCGTGCGCAAAACACGGATAGACAATAATACCATAGAGTCCCATCGTCTGTGAAAAAGAAATAGTTCCTCTATCTAATAATAGATGGCGCTGCAAGGTGTAGTTAAAAGTTTTAGGCAAAATAAGAAGCTGAATTATAATTTAATGTAAATACCATTATTTTCACGTACCGACATTCTAGAACAATTTGATTTAGTGCTGTATTTAAAAAATTAAAAAATAAGAAAGACCGTCTCAAGTTTTCGCTAGATGGCGTAACTAATAAGAGTACCCAAGGAGAAGCCAAGAAAGTTGTCGCGTTAGAATATCTGTGCATAAGATTCTGTAATCTGTGATAGTACTGACGTACGTCTAGGTTGAAGTGGGATTGGGTGGGTTGTGCATAACACATGCACTCTGAAAGATAAGCAATTATAGCGATCACTTGGATGCCCTAATGTGGTCACAGTGAATGAGGCTGGCCACGGAGGCGCTGGAGCGACGACCTGAAGGGCTCTCAACAGCGATGGTTGGAGTTGGCCTTGGACAGAGACCTTTGCCGTGTGGGACGCCTTTTTCCCGTAGGGGTAGGCAGAGACTATGGATTTCCATTTGCTACGATCCTTACAGACTTTCCTCACTTCTGTAAAATGAAATAGTTCTATGAATAGTTAGACTTCGCGAATAAGCCACTTGAAAAATCCATACTATTAATATTATAAATGCGAAAGTCTGTCTGTCTGTCTGTTACGCTTTTACGGCCAAACCGCTGAACGGTTTTGGATGAAATTTGGTATGAATATAGTTGAGGACCCGGGGTCAAACATAGGCTACTTTATGACGCAGGCGGAGCTGCGGGAAACAGCTAGTAAACATATATGCCTTCCGAAGCACAAGGAGCTCGAGATAGAAAATACTATTAAAGACGACCCATCCAAAACTGGCCGCGTTTCGCTGTCGCTTGACACGCAATCATTACTTGAGCTCCTTTCTTTTACAAAACAACTCATTACGACAAGTATTACATTTCCTATGCCCCAGTTTCAAAGACAATGCGGCTTACGATGTAACAGAAAATACGCTTACCTACATGAGAGGGATCGAGATCTATACAATACCCGGCAGGTAAGTTGACTTAGTGTGAGCGAGACAAACCTATACTAAATAATCACGTTGGTATATGTTTGTTTCGCTCACACTCCGTCAACTTACATGCAGCTCATTGTACTAAGAGTTATAGTGTCTCGCTTGACATAATAAAACCTTTAAACCCGTCATCAAAAGTATTGAAATACTATTTTATAGCCTCAACAAGGTTTATGGGGACATTTGAGATTAAATTTAACGTGAATTTTCCTTCAATAACTATCTTACAAAGTATATGTTTAAGATTTAATGGTGTCAATATTTTATTTGCTTCAACACTCAGGGGGCGCTGTATTCATGGTACTGAGCATGCAAAAGTGCGGGGTCTGTGGCCAACACTGTCCCGATATGGCTGTGTAAGACATCTGACACAGCTTGAAAACTGCCATCTATCGATAACAGCCGGGACCAACGGCGAAGAGGAAGAAATTCATATCCAATATTTGAGTAGGTAGATATTATAATTCGAAAACGGAAACAATTTTTTTAATCTGTTCAGTTCAATGAGTATTAAAACCGCCTCCTAAAAACATTCGTTCCTTTTTCAATGAATGAATGAATATTTTTATTTCATCACTCCTTATACCCTATGTTAAGTAAGTACCTAAACAATAGGTTTCAATGGTTCAGTTACAAGCATTTAAAATTCTGTGGAAAGGGAAACTGTCAAGAAACTAGAAAAGGACACACACACTTAGAGATTAGTGAAGTTAATATCATTTAGTTTCACACAAAGTGATTGCAAGTCGTCCCCACCACGATCCCCTTTTTCTTCATTAGAAAACTAATCCTAACAACTAAGTACTTTTTTTAATAACCTTTGTTGTTGTTTTTCGGATAAAAATATTGTCCAAATATAAACACAGTCAAGTAGCCTATTCAAGTAACATCGAGATTGCCGTGGCGACCAATATAAATCAAGTCATTCTCATAGTTACTTAAGATACGATGTTAAAAACATTGTTAAGCTATCGAACTCCCCTTTGAATTACTCAAATATTCGCTTAAGTCGTAGATATGTCTGTTGAAACGATATAGCTTTTCAACAATATCTAAATTGAGTTCTCGAGTCACATTGTATTTTACAATGTACTGTGCAATAAAATGCTAGCACAGCTGTGACTGTGAATCATAAAGTGCAGTTGTGAAATAGGGATGGGTTTTCAACACGTTATTAAACCAAAATGGTAGTAAATTCGATAAACATCCATTTGCAATCAGAATTAAACCAAAACCACGACTGAAAACGGTTTAAAACAAAATTCAAATTATTTATTCAAAATTGTTTCTCTTTGATACAAAAATACTAATTTAATTTATAAAAAAAAAACTTCTGATTGTGAGCCTCATATATTTATTTTATTTTTAGTTGCTATGACGACACGATTCTTCTTCGATTCGGGAGCAAGAAATAGGGGAAGACCAAAAAAGAGATAGCTGGATTGTATCAGAGAGAACATGAGTAGGAAGGGGGTTGAGAAGGAAATGGCTAGAGATAGAGTAAAGTGGAAGGAACTAACATACTGTGTTGACCCCACATACCAAATTAGGCCAAGGAGAAGAAGAAGCTATCAGATTCGTGACAGACATGTTACCCTTTGGATAAAGAAACCTAAAAATGTATGAAAAATGTACGGAAACCTTTTTACCATAAAAAATAGAATCAAACGAGGTATAAACCATTTCGGTTTAATACCAGAATGATCGTTGAGTATTTACTCAATGCCCGTCACTATTAGTGAAAAATAGCCAGAGTTCCAACGTAGCTATTAACTATAAGGATAATGGACTGCTAATGGAGAGTTATTATATTTACTATTTAGTTGATTGCGGCTCTCATCGTAGCGTTTCCCCAGTTTTCTTGTCTTTCCTTCTTCATTACACGGTCTTCCGGTTTTCTTGGTTTTGGGTATTTTCCTATTCATGAATTCATTTCGAGTGGGTCATTTGATCCTGAGTCGGTGATTCTGTCCTGGTGTCGAAGATTTTCGGAACTGCCTTTCGGCCTATGACGTTCATTTATCGACTACCAAAGGGCAGACGGGACCAACGACGGCCTGGCGTACCTTCCGAAGCACGGAATCGTCATTATTATCAAACAATCAAGTTATTCAAGCCTGCAATGTCCTAACTAAACTGGAAACAACTTTACAAAGTATGCTTCCCTTGCTAAGGCAATTTTCGCGCATATTGCCTATTAAAATGACGTTTCAAATACTTTAGATAATATTCTGTATGCTACTCAAGATATACTTTGAATGTCACTCGCGCGTTGCCAAATCATGGCTAGACTCCTATGCCTAGTAATATCAGTAATACCATTTGCTATATTACTAAGGATTACCAACTTTCTCGCTACGGATTTAATGAGTTTTACTGAGGGAAGTTAATTTTCTTGAATTATGTCTTTAGGGAAGAGCGATGGCTCTCGTCGCGTAGTCTTTCTTAATTAAAATAAAATTTGGAGTTAGTTAATCATAATTATTTATTATTCATCACCTTTGTTGGTTTTCGTATCCGGAAAAATGGCGGCGGATTATTGAAATTCGAACACTGAAATTTGACATAGGAAATTCATTATGTTCATTCGTGGTTATATTTGAGCGACTGAAGGAGAAGAAAAAAGAGAGATAAGAGAGAGAACTCGAAGAAACATGGAAGCATTTTCAGAGAAACCAGACCAATGGGAACATGATTCGGATTTGTACTAACACTCAGATCTTCCAAAAGGCATTTGACACAGACCCAACTTGCTTGCGACTGTCAAGAACGACGATTCTCGCGCTTTCAGAGATAAGTCGAATTCGAGATTTCTCGATCAAACTTGGCGGTTAACTTCAGAAAATCATATATGGCAGCCATTTTTCTTTTTTTCGACATAGCTCGCATTCGACTTATCTGTCATCATCATTCTAGCGTGTATTCAAAGTTGCGTCGTCAGCTTACGCTTTAGCACCTAGGGCACACTGTCAGTCTTGGTCCTAGATTTGGCGGAACCGGTTAATTACAATGGAGCGACTGACATCTGACCTTCTAACCCTTGTTACAGGGAACCCAGACCAACAGGAACATGACCCAAGGTGTGTCTTTAACACTGATCTGACACAGTGGTGGCCACTGACAGATTTTTTCAGGCTGCCCTAAGGCATCTGACACAGCCTCACGACTGCTATCTATCGATTATAAACGGGACCGACGGCTTGACGTGCCTTCCAAAGTACGAAGGATCTCAAGATAGAAAATGCTACTAAATGGCGACCAAAAGGCGACGTGTAAAAATTCCTTCGGGGTCGGGAACGCGCTCGTGACATCTCCGGTGTTGCAAGCATTCGCACGCCCGTTTGTCTACATAATTGTATTAAAAAAAGACGTTCATTTTTATATCCCCTTCGATATGCCCAGAACTGGGCCACCCGAGCGTTGTCTGTAGCGTTTTAAAAGTCATACAGCTTGCAGGAGTCGGGGCTCACCTCGCGCTTAGCGGGTCAGAAAATGGCTCATTGTCTGGGGAGATGCACCATACTATCGCAGGCAATGTCTTTATTACTTGTGATGACAATGATTTGGCCAGATTGTCCAACGCCCAACTTGGGTTTTCAGGCTGTTTAAGTATTTCCACGTCGCAAGAATATCCATTTCCCGATGAAAATAAGGAGGAGCTAGATATAATAAATAGGAATTATTCTACCCCATCAGGGATATTTTCATAAAAATTTACAGGAAACATCCAAATTGCCTGCCAAGCCTTAAACAAAATAGGGAACAATCTCAATTCACAGGGACCTGTTGATATATAATAGTTTCTGGAGACTTGCCAGTATACTACTTCACCTGTATCATGGCCCTTGGGACACATGAGTAAAGAAAAAGAGGACAAAAAAGTAATAACTTCATATTTGCTACTTTTGGTGTAGAAACTCTGGTATGGGATCTGTCGCCTCATATGATTTCTCGTAACTATATGGCTCGACAAGTGGAGGCTGGTAATTACCTTACTCAAAAGTCCGCACACAACAAAAATATCAATACATTCATCAAAAGAATACGAACGTTATAATGTCGTCCCTGAGATCTACACTTAATAATATTATAAAGAGGAAAGATTTGTATTTTTGTGTGTATGTTTGTAATGAATAAACTCAAAAACTACTATGCCGATTTCAAAAATTCTTTCACCATTGGAAAGCTACATTCACCCTGAGTAAGATCCATACTAATATTATAAATGGGAAAGTCTGTCGTTCTTTCTGTCTGTCTGTCTGTCTGTTACGCTTTCACGGCTAAACCGCTGAACGGATTTTGATGAAATTTGGTATGAATATAGTTGAGGACCTAGGGTCAAACATAGGCTACTTTATGACGCAGGCGGAGCTGCGGGAAACAGCTAGTAGGCTATATGCCGCAAAATAGTTAACTTAGAGAGTTTTAAGGAAAACTTCAAAGGTATTGTTTAGAAAGAATATTCATTTCAGGCCCTAAAAATACAAGACAAGATCAGCATTCGCATTCTTTGCTTCGTTTTGTCTACGGCTAAATAGGTATTTAGTTCACATACGCGACGTAAGAGCGTAGTTATATTAGAACTTTTTCGCAAATTTTCCTTTGTCGCAGGCTAATCTGCGAGAGATGGAAGCTGACAACTGGCAGATTAGAACAGTCTGACGCTCTCTCATTTCGAAAGCCAAGATCCAATTCGGGCCGCTGAGCGAACGCAGTGAGCAACTTTTCCTCTGTTTTGTATATCTAATCTAAGTTAAAAGAGTTCAGAAACGTATTTTATATGTTTTTATATGCGAAGCATCTTCGTTTCTTATACACTCTATCTTATATATTTTTTCAATTCCGATTCGATTGAAATATTTCTGAAATAACTCTTCAGTACTTACACGCTTGATTTATCAAAACAACATTTTTAACATCAAAACAACATTTTTAACATAAGATTTTTTTATATTTAATGTTTTGTTACGTATAAACGTAAAATAACATACATAAATATAATCTAAAGTGGATGAAAACCCTGATAGGGTTCCCATCACGCAGGCAGCATTCCCGCGCTGAATAGAGATGGCTATCCGCTCAGCGAGAAAGCTGCCCCTGCTGCTGTTAAAAGTCATATATCCTTTGGAAGTCATCATAATGGTCATCGAGAGGAGCTAATACGAAGAGCATAGAATCTACTACTTGACTGATGGCGGACGCATGTGGAGTAATGTTTTAAATGCTTGTAGGTAAGGAACCTTTGTAATTGATCTGTGGTAGGAACCATGGAGATGCCGTTTGAAATGGCGCAGTGATGTGATCATTGGCGCCTCGCCGACACAAAAGTGGGCGGAGCTTGTCACTGCTCGTGCTCCATGATTGGGGCGACGGCCGAAACCAAGCACCCCGCACGTCTGCCTTCCGCCCCGTATAGTATCACAAACACTTTCTTACAAAACGCTTATTACGGCATCTCCTCTTTGTAATAACTCTGGTAACTCTAACTGGTAGGAACCTATAAAAATATTACTATTTATGCATAGAAATAAAATAATAGGGCCATAATAGGTATGACGAATAATTTTCGATTTCATGTTTAAATGAAAGACCTCACTTTAATATGCACATTGGTAAAAAAAACACGTCGATAAAACTTAAACTAACTGAGATATGACGAAGTTTAACTCACGTGCATGTTGGACGATATTAAACGCTCCATACAAATGGATACCTAGCGGTGACGTCACGCCTAGGTAATTTACAAGGGTGAGACTAAAATTTGTTCGACAACTATCATAAATATTGCGTTCATGTAAATAGATCCTATATAAAAGTATCTTCATTTTTTATGTGTTCATCATGGAGTAATTACAAAGAGGAGATGCCGTAATAAGCGTTTTGTAAGAAAGTGTTTGTTCAGCTACACGGGGCGGAAAGCAGACGTGCGGGGTGCTTGGTTTCGGCTGTGGCTCCAATCATGGGGCACGAGCAATGACAAGCTTCGCCCACTTTTATGTCGGCGAGGCGCCAATGATCACATCACTGCGCCATTTCAAACGGCATTTCCTCTTTGTAATTACTCCATGGTGTACACCGATTATAATAAAATTTTTAGTCATTTTATATTTTCAAAATGGACTTTCCCATCGATTTTTAAATTGTTATTAAAAATCTCCTGTGCAAAAATTCTAAGTGTTAATTTTAATAACGAATTTAAATACATGTATGCTATTATGAAATATCATTACTTTTTCAATTTTTGAACCTTGCCGTCATCCCAATTGTCAAAGGAAAAAAATAGTTATCTAAAAGAGCGCTTCACCTTTCTCCATCAAGATGGCCAGCGTCCTGCTCGTAGTATCAACGCCCTCCGCCTTAAAACTTCAACTCATACTTCTGCTGCATACTCTAAATCTTTCACTGTACAAGCAGCACACAGCATACAGTATGTATGAATTTTACATTAAATTTAAGTTATTTATGTATGTTTATTTTATATGCCATATTTGTTGTATGTTTATAATTTTTCAATTAATTATATCTGTTGCTGTACCCACCCTAACTTACTGTTTCTATTTCACCACGTAAGGGTTGACTGGAAGAGATTGCTGAGCAATAAGTCCGCCATTGCTCCATTTTTTTTTTAAAGATTTTGTATGTGTTTAATTATTTGTTTCTGTATGTGAGCAATAAAGATATTTTGTATTGTAGTTCCTCTATCTGATGTTAGATGGCGCTTCATAAAGAAAATAAGTAAATAAAGTACTGGTCTCGCTTATTTTTGGCGAAATAATGGAACTGAATTTTTAAAAGATATTTTTTTTTTCAAACTCAAATTTTACCACAAGTTGAATAAGTGTTGTATTTAAAAAATATAATTCTTAATTCAAAACTTTTATTTTCGGTAGATGGCGTAACAATGACTTTTTATAAGTGTCTAAGGAGTAACCAAGAAAATTAGCGCAATTCTAGCGCTCTTTTTTATCTGAATAGCGTTGCTTATATTCTGTAATCTGTGACGAAAGTATGAACATCTAATCCGAAATTCTAATAGCTTAGACATCCGGCTATTGGTGCCGAATCTGAAACTTGGCTCGGATCCAACACTTGCGCACAAGTAATTTGCTGACGGAAGTTGCTACACAAAGCCTACGATTAAAACTAAATTATCGCACCCTCATTTTAAGTTTCGGTACAATTTGTAGGAAATAGTTTTAATGAGATTTTTCCTAAATAATGTAAAGCATAGGTACATATTTAAGTAATGATTTTTTATGTTTTCGCGATTATTACACATTAAAAGTAAAAGTATAAGTGCGATCTGTCTGTTATGCTTTCACGGCCAAACTCCTGAATGGATTTTAGTGAAATTTGGTATGAATATAGTTGAAGACCCAGGATTAAACATAGGCAATTTAACATACTTTTTTGACGCAGTAGTAAGTTTAATTTGACAAAAATACGTATTAGAATTTATATCGAGTGGGCTAAATCAACTCTGTGCACCAAGTTTTTCGAAACCGCCTTTTGGGATCAGACGACAACCAAATAGTAACCTGGGAGCATGGAATCATTTTTGATATCAGATAATCAGTTGATTCAAGCCTGCTATGTCCTAACCAAACTGGAAACAAATAAACAAAGTATGAATCGAACCTCAACCTCTGGGTCTAAGGCTTACTTATATACTTAAATACTTATTACCCATAAATTCGTAACAAACTGGAAACAACTAACACAAATAAATAAATAAAAAAAAATCATGTAATAAAACCCATATAAAATTGTACAACAATAATTAATTAAAAGTAAATTAAATTAAAATATTTATATATATCATTAAAAACTAATGCATTCTTTCAATGATGTTAGCAGCATAATTTTTCATAGATTTTTTTTTCTATTTTTTCATAAAAATATACTACAAGATACAAACAGAGGAATTTTTTGATTGCAACTATCCCACATACCAGTAAACGTACTTTTATCAAACATTCTATTATGAAAATTGCTACTATTTAGATAAATTGACAGATAAAATGTTGTACGGAAACGAAACCAATTACGATTTTACTGTTATTTTCAGTGTTTATGCTTATTGCAGAGTATTTTTATACGTTTCAGCTTGATAAGCTGGTAAGCTAGTCATATTGGTCAAGTGCGAGTCGGATTTGTGAAACAAGGTTTCCGAATCAGCTCCATGGATATTATTAATGTTTTTTGAAATTCAACGGGCGAAAATGACCCACATGATTTCGTGCTGATTACGTCAATCTCGTGTTTTTTTATCAGGTTTTACGGCCATGGATACATGTCTAGTCAAAAGAATCAAAGTGGTAGAAAAACTGCACTTAGCGATTTCTAAGGGCTTTTGGCCACAAGCAAGAAAATAATATAAATAAAACACTGTATCTTCCCAAACGAACGAACACTGATTAACTTTGCGTATTGAATATAATGTTTTTAGATGCGAAACTTGATTGTTTAAATTAAAAATATTTTTTACTAGCTGTTTCCCGCAGCTCCGCCTGCGTCTAAAAGTATTCTATGTTTGACTCCGGGTCTTCTACTATATTCATACCAAATTTGAAGTTTGGCCGTAAAGCGTAACAGACAGAAAGACTTTCGCATTTATAATATTAGAATGAATTAGTATGGATTTGTTACATAATTAGTTGTTCCTTTAAATATTTGTTTGATTTACTATACCTATTCTAAGAACTAAAATTCAACTTCATTATCCAAATAGCATTGGCAATTTGCTTGAAAACAGGACTAAATCCACGGCACTTATATTTAAATTCAGTATTGGCTCTCTCGAAGTGAGTACCGTTGAATAATACATTTTAAAACTGAAACTGACAATGTTCAGGAGATTTGAATGACTCAAGCTGATTTGATGGCGTTAAATGTATGAGTTTTCGAAGTTGCAAGAAGGATTTTGCAATGATATGATTTTCAAGATTGAATTTATCCCATAGTTTTTGACTTGGATCAAAATTTTTATTTTAAGATTTTAAGAATTCTTGTCTTGTACTACCTATAATGTGAGTAATTCATCCTAGCGCTTTTCCGGTTGCATCTCTAGTTGATAAGTGATTACTTTAGAGCTCATGCATCAAGCTTAAAATATATATTTTAAGGGCTTTCATTCGTTCATTTCGAGTGTGTTACATAAAATACACTAGTTGAAAAATTGTCTCGCAACATGACGCGCAACACTTGATTTACGTGTTCCTGCAACGTTGCACAGTGTTGCGGGACATGCCCCGCAACATTCTACGTGGTGCGGGACATGTTGCTAGTTCCTGCGTTGAAAGCGGGCACATGTGTTGCGGAACAGTGTCGTGCTGATTGTCGCCGAGAGTGGACGCGTGCGCAACGTATCCCTCAACAATGTACGTAGCAAATCGTAGACAAAATCTCTTTGGGCGACATTTGTGCAGCCACTGACTAGTGTGCACAGGATGTTCCGCAACATGTACGTTGCATGTTGCACGATTTGTGATTTACAAGTTGTTACTATTTATTATTTGCTGAACGCCTGTCGCATTGATTTTTATTTTTACTAAAGGTTTACTAGTAGAGATACATCACGCCTTTTCCCTCCGTGGTAGGCAGAGACCATGGAGTAATTACAAAGAGGAGATGCCGTAATAAGCGTTTTGTAAGGAAGCGTTTGTGAGGCTACACGGGGTGGAAGGCAGACGTGCGGGGTGCTTGGTTTCGGCCGTGGCTCCAATCATAGAGCACGAGCAATGACAAGCTCCGCCCACTGCAGTGTCGGCGAGGCGCCAATGATCACGTCACTGCGCCATTTCAAACGGCATCTCCTCTTTGTAATTACTCCATGGCAGAGACCACGGATTTCCATTTGCTACGATCCTTACAGACTTCCCTCGCTTAGTAGAGATGAGATTAGCATTAAGTCCAACCATTGTATCATTTTAGGTTTTTTTTTTTCTTTTTTCAATATAGGCTATAATTATCACTTATTGAAGTCAATTTACTTGTATTAAGTTTACCACCACTTCCAAAGCGCAAGTGGAGAAGAAGCGGCGCCACAAACTATAACCCATACTTCCATACTAATATTATAATTGCGAAAGTCTGTCTGTCTTTCTGCCTGTCTGTCTGTCTGTTACGCTTTCACGGCCAAACCACTGAACGGATTTTGATGAAATTTGGTATGAATATAGTTGTAGACCCGGGGTCTAACATAGGCTACTTTTTGACGCAGGCGGAGCTGCGGGAAACGGCTAGTATAGGTAATAAAGTTTGAAATAAATAAATACATGGTCGATCCTGCTCACCCTGGTGTCAGAGTTTTAAATAAATATAAGAAAATGCAGGCATAGAACGGAACTCAGATACGAGTAAAAGCGAAATTCAAAGGTAAAATTACAGAAGTTTATTTAAATGTTTTATCATGAAAACGTGTTGCGAAATCAAACCTTGCTAAAATCTACAATTTGCAAATACCAAAGCACAAAACAGCATTATCACAACCCAAATATATGTATAAATAGATAGGGGAATGGTCGCTTCTATTACGCCATAAATCGTAAATAATTTGCGATTAGTTGACATAACTATATTTAGTTAGGTATGCTGCCAGAACCGCTATCTTAAGTTATAGTTAACGGTATGAGTAATTGGTTCTGAGCTAGTAATTTTGCCTATACAAAGTTAATTTTGTTCTGTGGTGTCTTCTTCATCTAAGAGTGTTTTCTAGTTGCGTCTTTAGTTTACGCTTCTGAGCACTATATCCGGATATAGTGCTAAAACTCGAAATGCTAAAACGATTCAGAAATGATATAAACCTGCCGTTATGCAACTTTTATGAGTTAATTGTAATTGGAAACCACGACACACCCCGGACACTTCATACAACAGCGGCGAACTCGATTCCTACAATGTTGTATCGCTAGTACCGTCAATGGTACTAGGAAATGGTACAACTGACATAAAGGGTTCCGTCGCGTATACTTACTGGAAGTTACTATTGTTACGAAATCAAAAATAAATAAAAATAAAAAGCGGTCCGCGGAAGTTTGAGTAGCGCTGTCCGCGGAAAATTCTCGTACAATCGTCGCGTGTTTCCATACGGGAATAATATCGCAAACGATCGAGTACTTCGATTATCTCGCTCTGACATATTGCTTTGTCTCGCTCTCGCACTTCTAGTATGTACTAAGGGAACGAGACAGAGAGTATCCCTCTCTCTATTCCGGAGTAGTTGTAATCTTTCTAGAAACTTATGGAGCGGGTTTCCCGGGGCATATAAATATCGGAAGGTGCCTCAGGAGGGCAGTTCTAATTTAACTGAGCTACAAGTGCGATCAAGAAGCGATATCCGGAGCGAATAACAAGTGATACAAGCGACCTCGGCAAGTTATAGTGACTGTGATTAGCAAGTGTTTGGGACATTGTTAGTGATAAGTGAAGTGAAGTGACGTCGGCGACCATCCTTGTGGGAATAAACGTTTTTAAGAGTCATCAGGTGTTTTTCTCCAAATTGCGAACCCCGAGCTCGTAACAATTGGTGTCATAAGTGGATTTGGAGATGCCATTGACTCCGAGAGAAGACGTCACCAGTGAGGGTGTGAAGACGAGGGCGAAGCGTGCTGCGGAAGCCAGTTCTACTGGATCTGCTGACAAGGCCGCTCCCACCGCGGCCACCGGCCACCAGGTCACGTCCAACGCCAACCAGGCTACGTCCAACGCCTACCAGGACACGTCCAACGCCCACCAGGCCATGTCCAACACCCACCAGGCCACGTCCAACGCCAACCAGGCTACGTCCAACGCCAACCAGGCTACGTCCAACGCCTACCAGGACACGTCCAACGCCCACCAGGCCATGTCCAACACCCACCAGGCCACGTCCAACGCCTACCAAGACACGTCCAACGCCTGCCAGGACACGTCCAACGCCCACCAGGCCATGCCCAACCCTCACCAGGCCACGTCCAACACCAACCAGGCCACGTCCAACGCCCACCAGGCTGCGCCTATCTTTGATTTTGGGGAATTGATGCGAATGCTGGACAACAAATTTACAATGCAGGAGAAGCTTCAACAAAAGGCTCAACAACAACTCCTGTCAGCTATTGGTGAAGTTAGTGGCGTGGTTACCAAATTACGCAAGAATGTTGACTTGGTGGAGGAACGCGTCACGACTCTTGGGAACGACATGAAAAATATGAAGACGGACCTTTCCACATTACAGAAGAAGGTCGTGCGTCCTTGAAACAACGGGAGTAGCAGTTGCATCTGGCGGAACAGTCATTGCCCACCACGGACCCAGCGTGAAATTGCCGCCATATGACGGAACCTCGTCCTGGACCGCATACCGTCAACAATTCCAGATCATCGCAGCTGCTAACGGATGGACAGATGAACAGTGCCTGACAGCTCTCACCGTCGCACTCCGAGAACAGGCTTTGACGGTCTTGGAGGTTCTTCCGTCGGGCAGTGGATTCAAGGACCTGCTGGAGGCACTGGAGTTGCGATACGGAGAACGGCATTTGGAGCACGTCTTCCGCGCTCAACTCCGCGACAGAGTCCAGCGCTCAGAAGAGGGTCTGCAGCAATGGGCGCTGGAAATAGAAAAACTCGTCCGCAAGGCGTATCCAGGGGCCGATTTGAAGATGATTGAGTCCAACACCGTGCAGGCGTTCGTCGACGGCATCAAGGATTCGGAAGTCAGAGCTGCAGTAAGGCTAAACCATCATGCCTCATTGAAAGATGCACTGGCCCACGCTTTGGAGGTGGAAGCCGTCAGACATGACATTCGTCATTCCGCGACTCACAAAGTGCGCGAAGTAGTGGAGGAAGTTAGGGAAATAAAAGCTCCGCTAATGAAGAGACCTGGCCCCATGTGCTATAGGTGCGGCGACCGAGGGCACCTACAAATGAACTGCCCAAAGATCAAGAAGCTTGAAGACGACGTGAAGGAACTGAAGATGAAGCAGGAGGCTTCATCATCAGGGAAACGAGTAAGAGCCAGGACTAGGGGGCGAGTACTTCAACAACTTCAGGAAAATGACTTCATTATCGAACACCGTCGAGGACAGGCCCATGGAAACGCGGATGCGCTGTCACGCAGACCCTGCCCAGAAGATTGTAAGCACTGTATCAGGCAGGAGTTAAAAGAAATGACAGTAAAGCTAACTCGGACAGAACCATTAGAGGCCTGGGAGAACGATGCGATGAGAAAGGAGCAAGAGAATGATGATGACCTACGGCACATCATCAGGTGGAAGGCACAAAGTTATGATAAGCCAAAATGGAGTGAAGTTGCACCGACAGGCACTGTTTCCAAGGCGTACTGGGCGCAATGGGATAGCCTCGTTGTACAAAACGGAATACTCTACCGGAAATGGGATAAACCTAACGGCAGAGAGTTTCAACTGCAAATTGTGGTTCCAAGAACAAAAATACGTGATGTTCTTCGGGAAGTACACGACGGCGTGTCCGGTAGACATTTGGGAGTCAAGAGGACGCTAACGAAAATCCGCGAAAGGTTCTACTGGCTCCATTGTCGG
The DNA here is from genome assembly GCA_947363495.1 of Euzophera pinguis. Lineage (NCBI taxonomy): Eukaryota > Metazoa > Arthropoda > Insecta > Lepidoptera > Pyralidae > Euzophera > Euzophera pinguis. Next base: position 2,604,033 of record OX376183.1, read on the forward strand.
GAGGATGTGGAGGACTGGTGCCGCAAGTGTACAACTTGTGCTGCCGTAAAAGGGCCACATACCAGGAGCCGAGGGAATCTACGACTGTACAACGTCGGTGCACCTTGGGAACGCATTGCAGTCGACGTAGCTGGACCATTTCCTGTCACTGACTCAGGGCACAAGTATTTCATGGTTGTCATGGACTACTTCACTAAGTGGCCGGAAGTGTTCGCCATACCAAATCAAGAAGCTACGACAGTTGCCACCAAGATAGTGGAAGAAGTGATTTGTCGCTTTGGCGTGCCCTTGGAAATCCATTCCGACCAAGGCAGGAATTTTGAGTCACAGGTTTTTCAAGAAGTTTGCAGGATTATGGGAATGAACAAAACCCGAACCACGGCTTACCATCCTCAGTCAGACGGGATGGTCGAACGGTTTAATCAGACGATCGAGAGACATCTGGCAAAAATAGTGGAAAGCCATCAAAGGGACTGGGACAAGTACATTTCACTGTTCCTGCTAGCGTACAGAACAGCAGAACATGAAAGCATAAAGGCAACTACGGTCGTGAGCTGCGGTTGCCAGTGGACCTGCTAACAGGAGGCTCACCAGATGAACCTCGAAGTGTTCAAGACTACGTTTCTGATCTGCGTGACCGAATGCGAGAAATACACGCCGCAGTTCGAGAAAACGGGTTGCAGTCGAGTCAGAACATGAAGACCAGATACGACAGAATGTCGAATACAAATGGCTTCGAGGAAGGCGCTCTGGTCTGGCTTCACAATCCGACTCGCCGGAAAGGGAAATCGCCAAAGTTACAAACCAAGTGGGAGGGCCCGTACAAGGTGGTAACGCGACTAAATGATGTGACGTATCGGATACAGCGTCAGCCAAGGGGAGCAATGAAGATTGTTCACATCGACCGCTTGGCGAAATATCACGGAAGTAATGATGATGCTCGGGACGAGCATCTCTAAGAAGGGGGCAGTGTTACGAAATCAAAAATAAATAAAAATAAAAAGCGGTCCGCGGAAGTTTGAGTAGCGCTGTCCGCGGAAAATTCTCGTACAATCGTCGCGTGTTTCCATACGGGAATAATATCGCGAACGATCTAGTACATCGATTATCTCGCTCTGACATATTGCTTTGTCTCGCTCTCGCACTTCTAGTATGTACTAAGGGAACGAGACAGAGAGTATCCCTCTCTCTATTCCGGAGTAGTTGTAATCTTTCTAGAAACTTATGGAGCGGGTTTCCCGGGGCATATAAATATCGGAAGGTGCCTCAGGAGGGCAGTTCTAATTTAACTGAGCTACAAGTGCGATCAAGAAGCGATATCCGGAGCGAATAACAAGTGATACAAGCGACCTCGGCAAGTTATAGTGACTGTGATTAGCAAGTGTTTGGGACATTGTTAGTGATAAGTGAAGTGAAGTGACGTCGGCGACCATCCTTGTGGGAATAAACGTTTTTAAGAGTCATCAGGTGTTTTTCTCCAAATTGCGAACCCCGAGCTCGTAACACTATTAAGTTGTGTTAAGTTACTGGAAGGGTATCCGAAGCCGCAGTCGAAGCGTCATCTTTTTTTTTTGGAGCTTTTAGCAACAAGCATGAAAATCACATAAATCAAACACTGTATCACTTCCCAACGCTCACGCTTGTTATCGAACACTTTGCAAATAAAAATCCACCATTATTACGCACAAACACTAAAAAAACCACAAATTTTGGAAAATAAAATACAGCTCAGATACTGCTCGTCACAGCTTCCCGCCAAAAGTCTCGGAGCGTCATCCTTGCAAATGTTTTGCTCTGGATTTATACCCTAAATATGCGCGATGATGTTTCGGGTGGGAGGGTGTCAGTGTCCATTCTGTACGTAAGTACTTCTAATAATTATGTGCCCATGACCTCCGAGTCAGTTTGCAAACTTTCCTACTGGACCACAGAGGCAATCAGAGGATGTAACTCTAAATATACACTGGGGTGATGATATTCATCTAACTATTCCCAGATATAGTTTGCAAACGACTTACCTACTAGACTACAGATGCAATTTGAGGATGTAAGTCTAAAATACACTGAGAAATACAATATATGAATCTCTCAACTATTCCCAGATATCCAGACTATATCCAGCAATCAAACTTGAGACCTATTATCAAAGACTTGAAGATGTCTATCACGCTGTTTACACTTGACGCGAACTAGACATGTTGGCGACATGCCAGCCAATAAACGTGACACTTTGAATATCTACAAGTATTGGCTAGCTGTGATTTGCGGTTTCTCCTGCCTTTGATAAATTCAGTGAATTGGGTATGATATTTCTCACAAATTGAGACTTAAATAAAAAAGGGCTTGGGAGAATGGTTGATGCAATTTGGTACAGGTATATCGAAATGTTTGATGCTATTTGTAAGACTTATTTTACCTTAGTCACTTTTCACGACATTCAGGGTAAGAGCATCATTCATGATAACGTCAGCTAGAATGTGTTTAAAACGTTTCCTTGAGACTCTAAGTTCCTGGGTTCTCACGAGAAGCATACTTTTTTTATTGTTTTCAGTTTGGTTAGCACATTGCAGGCAATAATGGTGATTCCGTGGTTCGACAGGCGCGTTAAGCCGTTGGTCTCGGCTGCCATCTGGTGGTCGTTAAAGAAACTACATCAGAGACCAAAACTGGTAAAAAAACTCTGATACCACAGAGTCGATTGATCATGTTATCCTCTCAATATGAATGAATGAAAGAAAATTTACATTAAAAAATCTACCTTTCTTTACTATAACTGTTTATAATCCACTCTAATAATCTACACTACATATAAATGTATGGAAAGGGCGCTCGAGGCCATAACCTTGACCGCCCTTTTCGTACATATGGATCCCTTCCAATACCAGGTTTGTTCAAACCTAGTATTTTGTTTTTGTATGCTTCGTTTGAAAAGTTTAATAATTTTGAAAAATTGGACCAGTACCTAACACAAGAAAATATACCTCCCGGAGGCTGTACCCTTTAAGAAGACATGCATAAAATCCCACTACACAATAGTAATTACTTTAGTGACATGACAACTGAGTGTCGTGACGCGAGTCTGCATTGGCAGCCTGCCAGCCAATAAAGCCAGCATGAAGGTGACTGAGGAAGTCGAATTATCTCATTATTGCACAAATCTATCAATGTGGACGTCATCTGGGGAGTTACTGCAGAATTCGTGTCAACCTTTGGTATACAAAGTTGGAGCGAATGAGCCAGTCGATCGGCCAGACCCAAACCGTATTGGATTGGTCGCCATTAGTGGCATTTTCTATTTCGAGCTGCACCATGCTTCAGAAACACATTATCTGTTCGTTCCGAATAATATTGGTAGATGACAATTGTTAGATTGTGTCAGTTGTATTTTAGAAAAACTTTGACATCAGAGTGATAACGATCAGACAACGGAGCCCAACAAATGTTGATCAAGGGTCATTCATTCATATTATGTAGGTTACATGATCAATCGACCCTGCTCACCCTGATGTCAGAGTTTTTCGAAACTGCCTTACGTTTTCTGAGGTAGTTCCTTTAACGGCCACCAAATGGCCGGGACCAACGGCTTTACGTGCCTTCATCATTATTACCCGTGACTCACGCCTGCAAGGTTCCAATACAAACTTCTTCTTTGTCCAAGCGTGTTTTCCTAATTGCGTTTTCAGCTTACGCTTCGAAGCCTAGGGTAAGCTGTAAAAGTCATGGTTCTTGATTTGGCGGTACTGGTTATTACAATGGAGCGACTGCCGTCTGACCTCCACCCTTTTTACAGGGAAACCAGAACAACATGATTATTTCCCGAGGCGTATCAATGGCCAACTGAAAACAACAAAAAAATCATGCTTGTGCAAATCTAATCCACTAATTTCAAATCTAAGCTAAAACAAAAACCAAGTATGAGATCCGTTAGCGACCATCACCAAAGAGAGAGTGATATTACTATCAAGATTTCCAATTTCACAGTACTTTCCCCGTCATATTAGCTGGCGGCATGCCAACAGTTACAGTTATGCGAGCAGCTTGACAAAAGAATTTTTGATATTAATTCATCATTCCATATCAAATGCATGTTGCTTGCTCAGCTACGAGTAGTTGGAACGAATAGGCTAGTTTCCAGGGTCAAAAAACTAACATTAAAATTAGTCCGTCATTTAGGGAATCAAAATATATTAGTGACGTTTTTTTTCTTTTATCAATTGAGCGATAAATTATAAAGATAACGCATCAAAGTTTAGGAGTCGGGGCTCGTGACGTCACATATTGCGAAAAAGTGTATCATACTGTGACGTCACACGAAACTTTAACGCGCCATATCTATATAAAAATACGTCTCCAATATTTTTTGATCATCTTACTGACAGACTAATTATGTTTTTTAGGAAACTAGCCTATTCTAAAACATGGAATGTCATTGTTCGTCCAAACGTGTTCGCCTATAGTTGCATCTTTATCGCGCTTTGGAAGCCAGGTTACGCAATAAGTCATGATCCACTAGTTAATACAATAGAGCAACTGCCGTTTGACCTCAGTAACCTTTTTTACAGGGAAACCATACTAAACAAAAACAAGACCCAAGATCTGTTAGTGGCCAACACTGTCAGATTTTTAGACTGCCTAAAGGCATCTAACACAGCCTAACTACCTTCCATCAAACCAGACAGACAGAAACATGCCTAACACTGTACAACTGCCTAAAGGCAAAGCCTAACGACTTCCATTTGTCGATAACAACCCGGACCAACGTTTTAACGTGCCTCTCAAGCACGGAGGAGCTCTAGACAATGCTCCTTCATCGTCTTCTCCTTTCTTTATATTCTATGCTATACTCATATGGTGGATTGACACCTGAACTAGGATTACTCCTGTATCTCAGGTTATCAACCCTCCACCCAAGTAAGTGTTATAAATAAAACTTATAAAAGAGGCAAGTACAGAATTAAGTAGGTTAATGTCCCATAAACACAACACTACCATAAAATAGAGGTACACTTTTAGAAAAAAAAATATAATAAATAGAAAATGTCATGCCTTACCCAAACAATTATGAAAGAGGTGCTCACTTCAATGAACCCACAAACATTCAAAAGAGAACAGTCTCACTCTGGTTATAACAGGAAGATATTTAAGTAATTAGATATTTACTTTTAAAGGCTAAAAAAGTAACAACTTTATCATGAAAAGGAAATCGGTTAATCAACACCTAAACTACTAGCAACCGTGTTTGCGTCATAATTGTCGAAGTGTCAACCTTGCATTGTTTTGCTCTTGATTTTTACCCTTAATCTGCGCGGTGAGGTGAGGTATATATTTCGGGTGGGAGGGTGTGAGTGTCCGTTCCTAGCCACCAAGGTAGTCTTTGTCTTTAGGGAGTGTCACGTATCTCAAAGCAACAGCCGTGGCCGAGTTGGCTCGGAGCCAGCCAATGAGTTAATGGAGGCGTAAATTGAAATTTTGTTAGACTTGCAGATAAAATACTGCTAATTAAGGTAGCTCTTGTGGCGCTGGTATGCTGATATATATAACGTACCTATTTATTATAGTATCGTTATGGTGCGACGGGATCTGCGCTCCGATGATTGGCAGAAGGTGACGCAGGATATGATCGAAATGGAGATCCTTATTGACGGAGGCCAAGACTCACTTTGGGTAGCTGCCCCATCTTAGTAAGTGATCATGATGAGCAAGCTATTATTAAAAACGGCACATAGCCTGTGATACTCGGAAGAATACAAGAAATCAAAAGACACCTCATACGTCTTTAAGTCTAATAAGCCGTTAAAAACTTTTAAAGGTTGTACAAATTATAAGGGCTTAATAGTATGAACATTCGGAAATTACCTTTTTGATTTGGCACTGAGAAGATTATTTTATTTAGAAGAATGTTTTGAATGGTAGTCATTCATTCATATCGAGTGGATACTTAGTCAATCGACCCGTTACAACATGGTGTCAGAGTTTTTCGAAACTGCCTTTCTACGGTGTCAACTCTGACACAAGGGTTTACAGGATCGATTGACCATGAAGCGTACTCGATATGAATGAGTGATTTTTTAATTATGTTTTCATCCCAGTTTCCAAATCAAGTCAACCATTTTATATTATTCGTGCTATATCTCATTTATCATAATAAAAACGTACTTGTTGACTTTGGCAGTGATCCTTAAAGAACCGATTTGATTTAGATTCTTTATATTGCATTAATGGATTTTATTTACCGAGGCTTAAATATTAATTACTAGTTGTGCCCGCGGCTTCGCCCGCGTGGAAAGTAGCCTATGTCACTCTCCAAATCTCCACACAAAAAATCACATCAATCCGTTGCTCCGTTTTAACGTGAAAGAAGGACAAACAAACAAACACACTTTCACATTTATAATATTAAAGTATAGAAGTATAGATTAAACAAAAAATTTAGTACTAGAATTCCAAAACAGACTTTTTAATGCGTTCAAAAATAATTAAGCTAAAAGTCTGAAATTCTGTAGAAGTAACCTGTAAAGAAACAAGAAATTAATTAATTTATTTTTAATCGAATGTAATCGTGTAACCTGTTGGTGTTCCTTGAAATAAATAAATAAAAATAAAAAATACATCACTGCCACTTAGTTTCGTGCGTACAAAAGAGATAGCAAGTCTCCACTATAAGTAATTCTGCTGCCACGGTCTCACTTTTTTCATTAGAGAATAGCGTAGTCTTAGTAATTGGGATTCATTTTACCCTTGGTTAAGGAAATCTAAAAACTATCAAAATAAGAACTCCTTTCAGACAGTGGGTTAAAATGCCAATGGACGGCGCTATCTCACAGATGCACATCGGATGGCATGATGCCAGAGTCAACAAGTCTGTTATGATCGATAGCTTCCGTGCACATTGATGTACCGTTTATGTATGAGAGAATCAACATTACCATGTTTTCAGTTCACAACGCATGTTTTATGAGACTAACCCCGACAAAAAGAAGGGTGTTATTATGTTTGACGTATCAATATCTGTGTATATATGCATAGCATTTTGTAATCTGTAGTATTTTTTCGATTTAAATACTTATCCGGTCACCGAGATAGAGGAAGACTAAGAAGAACATGGCGAGATGATTTGGATAGTTTCCAGCCGGATTGTATGCAGATAGGCATACGAAACGGGGAAGCTTTTGCCCAGCAGTGGGACATAAAATCGAGGAGCTATGAAAAAAAAATATTCAAGCGAGATGTAGAGACTACTACACATGGAGACAAGCCATTGAAGATAATCAGCTCATTTGATACTTGTCAGCTAAATTTCAACAACTTTTAGGTATCTAGGTTTTATATTTGATGTACAGTGATTTCAGTAGTATTCTAGGATATAGCATATTTAGGCTGATGCTGCAGCAAGTGGAAGTTTACCCGATATTCAACTCCTCGGCAAGTAACAGCAGATGTAGCGTGTTTGATCTTATATGAACGGTCTCCATGTAGACGTTTTCAGTAGATAATGTCACTTGCCACAGTTCTGTATGTATATGTGTTTCGTCATAAGTACATTATGATGATGCTAATCATTAAAACTGCAAAAAGGTCAAGTCTTTTGTATGGGTGTCCCTAAATATTTATTTTATTATGTATTCAGTATTGGTTGTTAAAGCGTCAACTGAAATACATCATCAGTTAAAATTTTAACTGTCTAACTGGTGACAGACAGACAGTCGTGCGGACAGCGGAGTCTTAGTAATAGGGTCTCGTTTGTCCCTTTGGTAACGGAACCCTAAAATTGATGAAAATTAACCCTGCGTTTTTATCTCGGTTCTGTATAATATTTTTTATTTTGTTTTAATACTCATTGTCTCTCACAGAACAAAGAAACGTTGCGGGGAAATATTGAAATTGTATGCTTGTATTGAAAGCAATTTTAGAATAATATTGCTATGGAAAGGTTCGTTAAAATGCGGTATCTCGTTTATTTCCTGTTTTTATTTCCGGGTTACGTTCTTATATATGGTATCGATCTTAAATATTACGTTAATTTTATTTGGAAAAGTTTAATTGCATTAATTATAATAATAGATAGATTACGAATCAATTGACATTTTAATATTTATGCAACAATTTTGCCCTCATGTCTTTTTAATGCAGTGCCCTTGCAGGCGGTGCTGTGTTTTACAGTTACTTTGTACTTCTAACATCTTTTTAAACTTGTGACACGCAATACATTCTGATTCTGATTCAGCGCGGTGAAATGCGGTATTTGTTTTAGGTGGGAGGGTGTAAGTGTCTGTTCTGTACGTTAGTACTAATAATTATTTTGTGGTAAAGCTGTCCTGTAGTTTGTGACGTTGAAGAGAGAGGCAGTTCTTCACCGCACGCGTTCCGCGCTCCCTATATTAACGCAACACCAATTTAGTGGACCATTCTTCACTTCGCAACAACAATATTGAATATTTAGATTAAATATTGTTGCATTCGTATTCAGACGACTCTGACTATGTGCTTAGATTCTTGAGCGTTTTCTTCTTAACTTTTCACTCGGAATCTATCTGTCCAAATAATTATCTTTTCCTTTTTGTATATTTCGTATTTCCATATTAATTATTAAACTACTTTTTATTTTTCTCAACTCTTTAATCTAAAATGTAGAATAACGTTACAACATTCATTATGAACGTGTGTTAGTAACCTCAGGGTACCTAAAGATATGTAAGCTGCAGAAAGATTGAAGTCCGTAGCACTGGTCGCGACCAAATCAAGTCAGTCAACCCTCGCATCGCTTGTCGAGCTTAATCATTACAAACGCGCATGTTGGGCTATCGATCTCCGTTTGGATATAAAATTTTGTAATAGATTTGCAGCTTTCCATCCATTGGCACTTCAATTGATTGCCTATCCGCAATTTACGATGATAACTTTAGCTTCTTACGAACTACAGGCTTAGTACGAATACGCTAGTACCTAGTTTTAATAAAACAATGTACAGCCGAGGTGTGATCTCTTTGGTAATTTTTCATACTTGATCTACGGTAAAGTACATTCATTTTTTGAACCTGAGTATACAAGCTTGTTGTACGTAAGCTGAGGATGCCACTAGAAAAGCATGTTTGAACTTCTTCGTCTAAGGGTGTTTCTCCAACTAGTGAAGATTAGCGACTATGTCTTGCTATAAGCCTTTTTTCGCTCTACGGAACACCTCAGCTGCGCTTGCTATCGCGGTTCACTTCTGGATGTTCCGCGACTATGACATTTTTCTTCTTTCCACGTTTTTTTATCCAGCAACTTTACCCATCACAGACAGACAGACTTTCGTACTTATAATATGAAGTATGAATATGGATTTATCAATAAACTCACGTGACCTTATTAAGTTTTCTTCAAGTTTTCTACATTAGAGAGAGGGCATTAAACTTAAAATTTCTCAGGATATTTCGATCAGTAATTAAGCCTCTTTTAGGTCGTAATTACTTGGTCTGAGAAATGATGACGTCACTAGGCACTACTATGAAGTTCATTAAGACGCGGTGTCGGTAGTTGATTACTGTTGGCGTAAGTTATAAGCGGGAAGCGACAATAACGTCGATTTTAGCCCTATATAAAATACTAGCTGTTTCTAGTGCCTGCGTCAAAAAGTAGCCTATGTTTGACCCCGGGTCTTTAACTATATTTATACCAAATTTCATCAAAATCCGTTTAGCGGTCTGGCTGTGAAAGCGTAATAGACGGACAGACAGACAGACAGACTTTCGCATTTATAATATTAGTATGGATTATGATGGATGGAAATCAAGTCTTCATGACTTGTTCAGTTACTTAAATATAGATAAAATTACACTTTATTGTACTAACCACAAAAGTAAAATTAAAGGAAATATATTCAAAAACTTAAGTACAAAGGCGGATAAGAGCATTTTTTGGGTTTTCGTTTCCAAATTAGTAATTTTATTTTCTTTAAAATTAAATAACCTAATTTAAGTAGTATAAGACCCTAAATTAAAAATAAACCTACCTACCGAAATAAAACTATTATTTAAGTACCTACCTAACTAATAGGTCTCAAGCGAAGAGAAAATGATTCTCATTTTGAGAGTAAATATTTATTTTCTGTAGAGAAAAGCTATCAGTCCTAGCGCGGCAAACGTGTTCATAACAACCGAGTGGTAAATGTATTTGGCTAGTGGCATTACTATATTGCTAAGATTCTCGGTAATTCGTAAAGTAAATAAATCGCAGATGTTTGGATGTAACAGATGCCTCTAGAAATCTGACTATTTTGCCCAAAATATTAAAAATAATAATTGTATAAGTAATTTTAAAATAATTTTAAAAGTATCGGTACCAGGACTCCAAAGAATAAGCTGTGAATATAACTTTAAATGTTTTCACGCAGAAGTTTAAGCGAAGCCTGTAACGAAACCAAAAAGAAGAAATAAAACAAACATACCTACTCAGAAAATAGAAATAAACCAGTAAAATACGATCAAGAAATACAAATTAATCAATTTTAATATGAGAAAAAATAGTGTAATAATTACGCTACTCCAAAAACTTGGACTATATAAGAGCAGTGTTAAACAATTGCCCTTTATAAATGTAGACAGCCTATCTAAGTTTCAGGATTGCATTTCGCAAGGAGCGAACGAGGTCAGGCCTTAATTGACTTACTAACCGGGTAATAATAACTCATATTTTTAGACGATTTCATAAAATGGAAATGAGTTATACCCACGGAGCAATTACAAAGAGATGGCGTTTGAAATGGCGCAGTGACGTGGTCATTGGCGCCTCGCCGACACAAAAGTGGGCGGAGCTTGTCATTGCTCGTGCCCCATGATTGGAGCCACGGCCGAAACCAAGCACCCCGCACAAAACACTTATTACGGCATCTCCTCTTTGTAATTACTCCATGGTTATCCTAGCTTCGTCTGCGTAAATTCTAAGGAACTTATGTCCCCTTTCGTCACCCATGAGATTTGTTGACGCAGACGCTAGAGTTAACAATTTAGTATGCCAAACCTGCACAGCGCCTTTGGTGGATAGTAAGGTAACTAAGAAATTCCATATTAAATCTTAACGCGGTCGTTAGCCTCAGAGTTAATAAATCTCGTGGTAGATAAGAGAGGTAGGACATTTTTAAGGAGTAGTCCGTCTGGGGAAGTACCTCCACCCCACAGAAGATCGCAGCCAAATAACACTGTGATACAGTGTTGTGTTCCTGCTGGTGAGTAGGGTCGCCAGGGTCCAGAGGGGTCGCTGTGTTCGCGCTCGTGACATCTCCGGTGTTGCAGGTGTTCATAGGCTACGGTAACAACTTACCATAAGGTGGGCCGTACGCCTGTTTGCCTACTTAGTTGTATACAAAAGAGGTACTTTTAACTTTTATGGAATATAAGGCACCCTAGTCCTAAATTTATTGTATAATGTTTCTGTGCACGTAAATAAATAAAGTCATCATCAAAAATTTAAGAGCTGGGTCCTTGTCAGTGGAGAAATATTAACAAGAGTAGAAAAAAAAGGTAATTATTTTGAAAGTGATCGAAAATATAAGGGGAAACATGTTATGGCATTTTAAACCACACAATGACTTCATGAGAAACATCTTCGAAGGAAAGATAAAGGGAAGAAGGGGTCCAGATAGACCAATGGCATAGATAAATGAAGCAATTAAAGGAGAAAGTGAACGTTGTGTCGTATTCAAAACTAAAAGATCTCGCTAATTATTTGTCGAGAGGAATAGAATTAACCTTTTTTCTACATATATTCTTGTAAAATAAATTATTATAATTCCTTTTCTATAAGGTAGGGCAGCAAAATTCAACCAGCGAACAGATTAAATCAATTTTTAGAACCAGATAATGCGAAAAACTGTGACACCAGGGACCATTGTGGAAAAAATAGTAGACGAAGTCTTTACAATAAATAATTTAAAGTCATTGTTTTTTTTTTTTAGAAATCTGTCTCACGTTTTTGTATGTGAAAAAACTTCTCAACCTCTTCGTGCAAAATTCAGTGAAAAACTCACTTAAGTTAAATCTTTTATTTTATTTTCGTCTGGCGATTTATTGCAGCTGTACTGAACTTTATTTATCTCTGCTCTCTGTCTTGAAGATTGCATGTTTTCGACAGGGGTTTGATGAAATTATTTTTACCTTTCAAATGTTTAATGTTTACATATCTGCAATATCAAAAATTCACTACGGAGATACTGTAAATGTCTATTTTTGAAGCCATTTTTCTACATTAATAAATGTATAAAATACTTGATTACTTCGTGTTTACAATCAATTTTTAAAACTTGAATCCTAAAAACTAGGATATTTATGATTGATCCAAAAAAATTTTCCTGCATTACACAAGATTGTCGATTATAGCAGTAATTAAAGCATATACAATTTAAGATGATGAATAAATTAAGCAGCACTTTTGCAAATTTCTATGGAGGCAAGGACGAGCCAAGAAATATAGAAATAGTAGAGGATCCTGTCTCTTTCTAGCAAACACAAGCTTTATCACGTTGTACTTGTGCAAAATAGAGTGACCACGGTCCTGTGAAAAAAAGGGGAAAGGTGGACATTCCTTATGCAAAAAATAAAATATATATGCAGATTTTTTTTCAGACGCAAACAAATGTTCCGAGTGAGGAGGTGCTAACATCCTCCCAAATAGTTCTGTGCAGACTTTAAGGAAATTGGAGTCTAGTCGAAAATAACATTTCTAATGTCTCCACTATTGGCTCCCTCGGGGAAGACAAGGAAATTTTACTAATGGCCTAGGCTCCGAGGCTTGTCTTCCAAGACAAGCATGACTAACGGCTGAACGTAATACGCTAAATGTTGTCTACTCCATGGAGTAATTATAAAGAGGAGATGCCTTAATAAGCGTTTTGTAAGAAAGCGTTTGTGAGGCTACACGGGGCGGAAGGCAGACGTGCGGGGTGCTTGGTTTCGGCCGTGGCTCCAATCATAGAGCACGAGCAACGACAAGCTCCGCCCACTGCAGTGTCGGCGAGGCGCCAATGAGTACGTCACTGCGCCATTTCAAACGGCATCTCCCCTTTATAATTACTCCATGGTCTACTCCGAGTTAGGTAGCATTTTTTGTTGCTTAACTAACGTAATCGTCACCACGTCCCGCTAAGCTATCTAGCTAGCTACCTATGCAGTATTTACGAAGTTTAAAATATTTTGCCATTATCATGGTTACCCTATTAAAAGAGATAGATTCCTCCACTATAGCTATCTTTTTCTTCTCGGGGTTTAGGTCAAAGAGCTCCATCCTGTTTAATTTATTAAATCCATGCAATTTACTTAAGAAGAAAAGTGGGAGCGTGGTGGGGACGTCTTGCTATCTCTTTTGTGCGCACGAAATCAAGTGGCAGTGACGTCACGGCACTCACAGTGCGTCCTTTTCTTGATTTTTTACTTCCACCGCATTTGTAAGGCCTATAACTTAATATTGCTAGACAACTACTACCGACATAAGTATAAAAAACAACCTTTTTTGCAATTACTATATTCACACCCCTCACCACGAATAAAGTGTGAAATTTGAAGTAAATTTGTGGCTAAAAAACAAAAGACCTTCTGATAAAGAGCAGCCCTTTTATTTCACGCGTGACAAATGGTCGAATTTCAGATATTAATCTTTCCTTTCACATATAAAGCTGTGAAATTGACCTTTTATATTAAAAATCTGTAATAAATTATGCATTTTGTAAATTTGAATTCCTCTATGAAAACAGATTACCTACATGAAAGATTGATATACCTACTGAAGCTCTATTTTTTCTCTATTAAAATTAGTTCGAAATGCGACCTAGATATTTTCTATGACCCATTGCTTAATTTCAAATCGAAAATTCAGTCATCCCACCAAAATGCATGTTAATTTACTCAATCTAATCTTATAATTCAAATTAAAGTCGAATTTAATTTAATTCCTTATTTAATTTAATTCAAATTCAATTTATATCGAAATTATTTCATTTTTCCAAATTCAATTTACAATTCACAATTTACAATATTTGATTTATTTTGCTTGCTGCCAAAATGTTTATGAGTGCTGTGTTCACCTGTAATTGGGTTGCATGCTAGCACATTTGTGGGAATGTCTATTGTATGTTATTTCATGTAACCTGTTGGTGTACCAAATTGACTAAAAAAATAAATAAATTTTTGAAATGTATGATATAATGTCGAATGAAAATCGTTTGATATCGAACGAAAATCACTTGATATTTAACAAAAATGATTCGTCTCGCCGTTTTAACGTGAATCACACTTTAGAAAAATAGCACTTCATCCTTCAGTGAAACGGTAAATTTTAGTGGAAACGGATCTTTTTTGTATCTAACTATTGACTAACATAATGTGATCATGTTATCCGAGGATTTCAACCCGTATTTTAAATGAACTTTTTTTATAATCAAACATTTGTGAGCAATGGATGCGAAGAATTTTTTTAAATCATTAATTTTGTCACACAGGTTACAAGAGATGTTGGTAGAATGTTCAGATCTATATGTACCAATAGCCATACAAATTATTTTTTTTATCTAAATACAAATGCTTACTACAAATATTCATTTAACTTTAAAAGTGGTATTTTAAAATTAAAATAATACCAATTTTTTTATTTATGGGCGCCATCTCGTGGACAAGCTTCACTTTGAGTTTTTGGGCTATCATAGTAGGTAGTCATAAATAGTAGATTTTATTTAATAGAAATAGATGAAAAATTAATTTTTTTTTATTAAGTTTTCGACCCAAAATATTAAAAAAAATTCTAAAGTACTTACAGAGATTGAGAGAGGTACTTCGAGAGTCCAAGCTTGGATATCTTGCTCCCTTTAATACCTTCGTTGACGATGTTGGTCACCGTCAAAAAATTCTTCGTCATAGCTGACTCTTGAGCCACTATCGTCACAAAAAAACCACAAATTTTTAAACGAAACACCAAAAAAGAAAAACTCTAAACTACCTGGCAACACTTACTCTTCAAATCGAGAACACAACATCGAATTTTATTTTAATTTTTTAATTTCAATCGCAACAATTAACACGCGGATAACTTTTAACTGGCAACTTATTTTTCACTGAAAAGGGCACTGGGGTACTCTCTCTTTTTGTTTATCACAGATAAATGTTAATCGATGTATTTGTTTAAAGAAAGTTTATGGGAAATCTGGTACAGTTCGGGAAATCCTGAAAAGAATAGCATATTTTAATATATTTTTTTAATGTATTGGATTACGTTGCTACCAAAAGTACTTTTGAGTTCTGTCATTCATAATGGTTCTTTATTTGTTTACAGATTGTTTCAAGACGCATTTCTTAAATGTAAATAACACACAAAAATGTAGTGACGGTCTCTGACGAGGTTCCTTTGATGACGACCAAATGGCTGCTGGGACCAACGATATGAATCACCAGATTATGTTAAAGATGAAACTGGGAAAACTCTTAATTTAGAATTTCCATACTAATAATATAAATGCGAAAGTCATGGCCAAATCGCTGAACAGATTTTGGTGAAATTTGGTACAAATATAGTTGAATACCCGAGGTAAGCCTATGTTTGGGCTACTTTTTGACGCAGGCGGAGGTGGGGGAAACAGCTAGTTATTTAATAAAACTTCATTATTCCTCAAGTACATTTGTACTTTTTGCTTGCTAAGAGAATTCTCTACCAGTCCACCATTGGGAGAGAAATAGTATGATGCAAATAAGTTATAGAAAAAATAACATTGATTTGTATGTAGTTTCACGTCCATTCATGGATGTAAGAAATATACGGATGGTGCACCGTTAAGTTGCTAAGTCAAGCCTTAGTGTGTCGAGTCGTGGTCAAGCCCAGTCGGGGGATCTGCACGGCAACTTTTTTTTTATGTTTTAGGAAAATTTCGCAGAGAAATTGAAAAAATAGTTTTTTTTGCAATAATCGTTTTATGTATTTGCTTAGATTATGTTAACTATTCAGTTTTATTGGTATCTCTAACGGAAACAAAAAAATGACGCATCTCAACGCTAATTTCCCCGGGTTATTTTATTTATTTAAACTTTATCGCACAAAATACAATGTGTACAGTACAAAAGGCGTACTTAATGCTGGGAGCATTTATTTTATTATTTAGTAGGGTGGAAAAACTGACACACCTATAACTGCTTCACTTTCGGTGCACCATCCATATATTTTTCTACATCCATGCGCCCATTTAATTCCTATCTCACCTATTCAAGCTGGCTGGTGGCAAATAAAAAAAGATAAAACCAGCAGTTTAATTTTCCGCACTCGTCCGCAAACCGTCATTGTGAATTATATTTGTGGTTAGCTACGGTCTATATGTGAGACGGTGGTGTAAGTTATAAGAGCTTAGCTTTCTTTCAAAAGAAGGACAAAGTAATCGTATAGTATCAAAAATGAAAGGACATCGCCTATAATAGGCTAGTTTCCTAAAAAAATATAATTAGTATGTCAGCTAGATAATCAAAAAATATTGGAGACGTATTTTTTCTTTTAAAAATTAAACAAATAATGGTATAGTTATGGCGCATTAAAGTTCCGTGTGACGTCACAGTGTGCTACACTTTTTAACAATATGTGACGTCACGAGCCCCCAATACTAAACTTTGATGCGTTATATCTTTATAATTTATCGCTCAATTGACAAAAGAAAAAATACGTCACTAATATATTTTAACTCCCTAAATGACGGACTAATTTTAATGTTAGTCTTTTGACCCTGGAACCTAGCTTATTGAGAGGAATTGAAGAACCTGTGCCGACAAGAGCCCAGCTCTTAAGAGCTGATGGCTCAGCTTTTTTAGTACTAATCTGTTTCTAAGTTGCATTGATCTTCAGCTTGCGCTTTAGAGCCAGTACGTTTTTATTCATGATCCTAGATTTCTCGGTACTGGGAGCGACTGACGTCTGACCTCTGTAACCCAAACAGAGATTCCATATCAATAGCATCACGATGTCCTTCAACGACCACCTAATTGCAGTTGGGAAGGGTTAACATGCCTTCCGAAGGAACCGTTATTAATTTTTTTATTGAAATACTAGCGATTTTTAAATTTTAACAGTAATGCAGCCCACAGCGTTGTTCACATATTTACTTATCCGAACTACTCCTACTTACAACTAAACAAATAAAAAGTAACAAAATGAAAATGAAGAAAAAACTGAAAAAACAGAAAAAAAGTGACGAGACAGTAAGAAGAATTTAATTGCGAAATAATACTACAAGAAGTTTAAATTAAATAAACACACAAATCAGCCACTCAATGACCATCCTTTTAAATTTTTGTGAGCTGCATGCAAAAATATCAATATTATTAAAATTATCATTATATGTCTGCATCATACGATGAATAGGGATACGATGTCCACTATTCGTACGACATGTACACAGAGCAAATAGAGGGTTGGCACGCACCTGACGCACCAAAGGACTTCTAGGAACAATGTATCTTAATACGTTTACAATTTCTGAGGCATAGAAAAAATTATTTACTATTTTGTATTTTGCGATTAACCACGATCCCACCTGATGTTGAGCGCAGATGTGGACAATGATGGAGCTCGCTGGCTCATTAATAGCCTATTAACAGACAATCAGGTGATTCAAGCTTGCAATGTCCTGATTGAACCAAATTAGAAAGAATATGGGTGTTCAGTTGAACGCCTTAACTACTGAACCATAGAGATGTGAGTGATCTTTATGTGACAACTACGTTTTTTTTGTAAACAGAATTATGTGTAGTCTATGAAATTTTATTTTTGCGAATTTGAATAAAAAACTAGGAGTACGGCACTACACCCTGGACTCCATATAACAGCGGTGAGCCCGACATCTTTGTGTGTGTTACTCGCAGGGTTGGCTATTTACCGTATCTGCGCCATAGTCGGCGACATCCTTGCATTGTTTTGCTCTAGATTTTTAGCTTAAATCTGCGCGGCTCGGTGCGGTATCTCTTTCGAGTGCGGGGGTGTGAGTGTCCGTTCTATTTGTTATGTAAGTAATTGATAAATCATTGGCAGTACTGCGAACAATTCGAATCGAAAAAAACAAGGTAACATTTACAGCTTATACCTTGGACCGCACATGTGACAAATATCACAGCTAAGACAAAATAATGAGAGGTCCTTTACAAATAGAACGAGTACACGTGGTGCTTGTATATGACTTTTTATGTGCATGTGTGTGTAAACGTTAATTGGAAGTTTGTTTTTAAACACGGAATTTGTAGACCAACAAATTTCGTAGCGGCTACGAGGATCGGCTACGGCGTAGCTTATCGTAGTCAGCTAATTACGCGCGAGATCTTTTAAATATCAAGAATTTTTCCTTTTATATCATATATATAATCATATCGTATCACACTTTTTTAGTGACTGGTTTTTCTAATCTTGATGCTTCTAATGATGTAGCAGGTATTTTGAAAAATTAGGGCATTATGTTGTATAAAGTTTGATACTATGTTAATATAAAAAATAATTAATACACGAATTGATGTTCATTACATTAGTATAAAAACATTAGTAGTTGTGACGTAATAATATTTCTGTGCATATTTTTTTTTTGTTGAACGTCGCTTTAAAATATAACGTATAGCAATGATAGTGTACTAATTTATTAATTCGTAAAGGAACACCTAAGTTCATTGTCAACTTTTTTCTACATAACTTAACTGGATAAATCTAATAAGTTACTTTAAACATATAGTTTCCATTCAAGTATCATGAAAGATATTTAATATACTTTCGATAAAAGTTACCTGAGTTATGATTATAGTCCATTCATAAGTCTTTTAAAGGCTAACAGTACGTGACCTATCAGATGGGTCAGCGAAATAAAGTTATATCGCTGTTTCACACATTCCGAGTTGCAATACTCTTCTAGTCAACTTATTTGTAATTATCACATATTGAACGATGCAATATATATATATTTTTTTTATTTTTTTTATTTAGGCATACAGTCTAACTAATGGGAAGTGGTTCTGCAGCCTATGGACGCCTGCCACACCACTTCTGTATTTTATCTGTTTCATAATTGCGTTGTAAGCTGACGCTTTAACGATTATTGATTACTGTTAATCCTTGATATAATCACATTATTACTAAAGAAGCTACTACTGCCTTTTACATGAAAACCAGAAATAATGAATGAATGAAACTTTATTTGCAATAAAAATGGTAACTAAAACAAATAAGATCTTAGATATAAAAGGTACAATGACAATAGACTAATAATCATTGATAATGATTAGTGGCCAATACAATCAATTTATATTCTTCATTCATATCGAGTGGGTAACATGGTCAATCGAACCTATTCTTCCTGGAGTCAGAGCTTTAGAAACCGCCTTCCGGCCTCTGACTTAGTGCCTTTAATGACCATCAAATGACAGCCGAGACTAATGGCTTAACGTGTCTTCCGAAGCACGGAATCATCGTTATTATCAGACAATCAGGTGATTCAAACCTGCAATATCTTATGTCACTGAAAACAACTTCTACAGAGAATACGTCCCGTAGAATTCGAATGAACTACCAAATTTTCAACATAACTTCACCGACCATAAATAGTGGTAAAATTAAAGTGAAGAAGATAGTAATATAAAAATATATAGCCCATTCCAACTAAGGGTTACATAGCCATTAACTAAACGCCTCTGTTTAGTATCATTTTACCTACCACTTAAGGCCGTATGTACGTTTTGGAGTAAGAAAGCGGAGCGGAGTAAAAATAAAATGCGGAAATCAAAAATGTATTCCGAATTCAGATTTTAATTTTATCCATCCGTAGCAGTCCTTAAGTTATGCTTTGTAACGTATATCTCTCCTTTGCAACTTCTATCCAGTTAAAGCCTACTTGCCACCTAACATGGTTCCTCTACCTAACATTATATGTAGGTATATGAGACTAGTGGGAAAAACAGTATTAATTATTGACTTTTCTGGTCCACGGACCTCAACACTTAAGACTTTTAATTTTAGGTAGGTAACTACGCTCCTTCTTAGCGATTCTATACACGTAGTTTTTAAACATGCTTTAAAAATATGGCAGTAAGATTGAGTTGGCTTTTATGACTGTCCCATGCTACTGTCACTTATATCTCACCGTAATATTTTTCAACTGCTATTGAGTTTATGATTATATTGAGTATCATTCACGTCTACTTCTCTAAAACATTCAGAGCAACAATGAAGAGTCAAGAATCATGATCCACCTAATTAAAAAGAGATATTAAAATGACACAGCTCCGCTTCAGTTTCCTATTCTCCGCTTTAATGTGCTGACAGCCTTTTCGAACCGACGCGGCAGGAGTACCTAGCAATTTTTGTAACTTTAATATTCAAAGTGCTATCAAATTGAGGGCTCTTTTAATAACCCGCTTGTTTAACAACTTTGGTAGTCAAAATAATTGTTTTATTTTACACGAAAAGGGAATGTTTTATTTCATTGTAGACCGTAGTTATCTTTGCCCTATATAATATCTGTATTAAAGTTCATTATAACTTTATTTGGTATCTGTGTCACGGGGCAAAAAAAAAAAAGATAATTAGCTTTAATAAATTTTTTTTTCGTCAAGTCAATTTCCTTCACTTTATTTTTTCCCCCCTAAAATCCTTAGATGAATTAGAGGTTATATACCTGAATAGTATCGTCGTTTTACAGACACAAACACAATCTGTTATCGTTGTTCAATAACACATTCGCATTATCATTCTCTTAAAAAGGGGTTACCGAGGTCAGACGGCAGTATTTCTATAACTATCAGTAAACCCTGATTAAAGCAATATGCGGACTTAAGCGCGATTTGACAAAGAAAACGCCCGAAAGAAGAAAAAAGGCGTCAGGTATACAAAGGCAAATTCGCGTTTTTAATATTAAATATAAAAGGATGCATTTAAAAGAAGCTTTTCAGAAACTGAAGCTTTCGCATCTCAAACTTCGCGTGACGTCACACAAATATTGACAAAACCCTGAAATAGGTCAAGCTTCGCAGAGCTTACTTTACTTACATACATTCACATAGAGTAAGAGAATAATGGCAAATTGTAGTGGGTGTACAGTCTAATAGTAAGTCAAGTTAATGGTGTGTGGAGGCTTTATTTTTACCCGACTGCGGCTTAGCCAAAAAGTATGGTTATGTGTTTGACCTGTATGCATATGTGTGTATGCCTTTTGTCTGTGTTCCCGCAAAGCCAAACGGCTACATTGATCTTGATAATATTCTCAAGGTAGCTCAAAATCGTAAAAATTAAAATGGCGGATTTTTAGCGCCAAAAACGACACGTGCATCAATTTTTTTTCTAGTATCATATCGAGGTGGTATTAAAAATTGAGGATATTCAAAGGGAATTACACAAATATATATTACTTAGTTAGATAATGCTTTATGAATTAAGTTCAGTTATTGTACGTTACAATTGTATTATGTACAATAAAGTTTAAATAAATATTTTGAATGAATGAAGTGTTTTCACACACAATTCTGTATGTGTGTCTATCTATACCATAACTACCGGGATCTTGGTCTATTTTTAACTTAAAATAGGCTAGTTTCCTAAAAGAATATAATTAGTCAGTGAGTTAGATAATCAAAAAATATTGGAGACGTAGTTTTTTCTTTTGAAAATAAAACAAAGAATGGTAAAGATATGTCGGGTTAAAGTTCCGTGTGACGTCACAGTGTGCTACACTTTTTCGCAATGAGTGACGTCACGAGCCCCCACTTCTAAACTTTGATGCGTCAAATCTTAATAACTAGCTTTTTCCCGCAGCTCCGCCTGCGTCAAAAAGTAGCCTATGTTTGACCCCGGGTCTTCAACTATATTCATACTTAATTTCATCAAAATCCGTTCAGCGGTTTGGCCGTGAAAGCGTAACAGACAGACAGACAGAAAGACAGACAGACAGACTTTCGCATTTATAATATTAAGTATTTATCGCTCAATTGACAAAAGAAAAAATACGTTACTAATATATTTTGATTCCCTAAATGACGGACTAATTTTAATGTTTTTTGACCCTGGAAACTAGCCTATTTAAAAGCAACCTCTCTTTCATCTCATCGCTTTACCGGTTGCGTCCTTACCTGTTCGCTTCGGAGCCCAGGGTTAGGGGTATGTCTAAAACTGACACATTTTCTTACGTTTTTTTAAACAAACCGGATTTTTCTAGTTTTCCAGTGAAATCCTACAGTAATTGGAAAAATCCTGGCTCTTTCAAAGGTGTTGTGAAAATTCTTTCAATTTTCTAGCTAGGTATTCAATACCAGCTTTGAAATAGGTTTTAAGTTTGCACAAAGTCGTACGTAAGAATTACTTAGAAAACTTGCAATTTTTCAAGATTCTTAAGTTATCCAAGATGCCCTCTGAAATATGGAAAGGATGGTGAGCAATCTCAGTAACTTTATGAAAATGATGATTACTAAGGGTAAAAAACAATTTTCTTCTTAAAAACAAGTTCTTAATAGGTTACTTGACTGTGTTCACATTTTGATAAGATTTTTATACGGAACAATACATACACTAAAAAGTAACCGATTTAGAAAATAACTACAAAATTAGTAATTAATTAAAGCCACAATAAGCATTTAAAGATTTCTAATGAAGAAAAGTGGGAGCGTGGTGGTGACGTCTTGCTATCTCTTTTGTACGCATGAAATCAAGTGGCAGTGACGTCACTCTACCATTAAGTGCGTCCTTTTCTTGTTTTTTGCCAGTTTCCCCTTTCAAAGGCTTATAACTTATTAAATACTAGCTTTTTCCCGCAGCTCCGCCTGCGTCAAAAAGTAGCCCATGTTTGACCCCGGCTCTTCAACTATATTCATACCAGATTTCATCAAAATCCGTTCAGCGGTTTGGCCGTGTAAGCGTAACAGACAGACAGACAGAAAGACAGACAGACTTACGCATTTATAATATTAGTATAGATTAGTATGGATGGATTGAACGGATTCAAAAAATATTTCTGTTTTCGAATTCAGGGACTCAAATTTGTGATATGAAATATATAAAACAAAAATAGAGTAGAATTAGCATTTTCTACATAAAAAGCCCTTACAACCTTTTCACTAGAACAAGGAAAAGCATTTTAGTCTGGGCATAAAATATAGGTCGATTCACAACGCTCTTACTGATCCCGGGTACCAGTAATATGTATATGTAGGTATTAGTGATATCACTTAGTATTTCTTTGTGATATATCACTGTCGATTCATTTATTTAAAACAATTAAACGACATTCCGCCTCTGATTGTACCCGGCTCAAAGGTTCCAATAATACTTGCAGGATTGCCTCTGGATCAGGGACTGCATACCGATATTTTCTAAATACCGATATTTTGAAGAAAATATTGATAACGGAATCGATAACTGTAGTAAATACCAATATTTGTATCGCTATTATGGGTACTGGTATAAAAGTATCGATAATTTTATCGATACCTAGTACTGATACCTAGGCTGCCCTGCGAGGCGACGTTGCTACATCGCACGTCACGTGTACCGAAGGCGCCGAACGCGGGACGGCACGGTGCGGCAACAGCGCGCAGGCAGCGAGTGATCACTCGCTCGCATGAGCATTCATTTATTTGATGTTTTGTTCTCGCGCGCGGGACCTACCTACCTACATACTTTCCTTTGATGTCAAAATTTCATCATTTATTAATAATGGGACCGCCAAAACAAAACACAGTTTATATTTATAAACTGTGTAACAAAGTATTTACTTTGACCTAAAAAAAATATGTGCAAAATCAACGTGCCTCGTATGCAAAAAGGATTTAAATGTAAGTACCTACTAATATTTCTTAGATTAATTGCTTACCTACCTTTTTTACCATTTTTAAAAGCAGTGGCGTTATAAGTTTTAGAGAGAAATCTGATGCCAAGTTTTATCATCACCTAACATGGCCATTTTCGGCGAAAACGCTCAGTAAAGCTAGAAGTCTACTGCTTAGACGCTAAATTATACTACAATAAATAATTTAAAAGCATAACTAGAAATGCACAAACTAAAATTTATAATTATTTCTCCGTTTTTTAGGGTTCCGTAATAAACACAAGGAGCTCTTATAATTTCGTCATGTCTGTCCTTCTGTCTGTCCCATGTCCTAAGTTTTTCTCAGAGATTATTATTTGACATAGTAAAATTTGGTATGCCTAAGTAGGCAAATTTTATACACAATAATATAATAATTATTACTCAGGCGGAGCGAACTGTGACATAAAAATATAATTTTTTTTTTAGGGTAAGTACCTCTCGTACATATGAAGTGGGGGTGGAAATTTTTTATTCGACTTTCTATTTGTGTGGGGTATCATTTAATAGGTCTCTAAAAAATTATGAGTACTCTCAGAGTATTTTTTGATTGACGGTTTAGTTAAACAGATATTTATCTATAACGTTGAAAAAAAATCAGAGGATAGTATCCCCAACCTCTTCTAGGAAAACTGTTGCATTTGGACACCTGAAAAAAATCATGACAGTAGTAAAAATAATGAATTTTAAAGGAAAATTATCACTACTATAAAGCTTATAATAGTTTGCGAGTAATAATTCATTAATCAAAAATCAGCTTAATCTTGGGAAATACTGGACATATCCCAGGTGGAGCCGGGGCGGGCCGCTAGTTGCATGCTAATTTAATGTCCATGAGCATGTGTTGACACGTTGCAATTAAGTTTCTGAAGGGCTCTGATTATTCTTGAATCCATGCTTATTTATAATATCGATGTGAGCTTTTATATCGACACGTTTCCTTGCTTTTTAGTCCGACTCGCACTTGACTGGTTTTTGCTTCACCTTATGTGTGTCTGAAAGACCCAACCTGAGTATTCTTAGATCCATCGGTTCATACAGATTTCAAACATTTAATTATTTTGTTGCAGAGTGTCAATGCTTCAAACTTAATGAAACATCTAAAAACACATAAAGAAGAATATGAAGAAGTGTTGTCGCTCAATAGTACACAAAAGAGTAAGTCCCAGAAATCTTTTAATCCAGAAATAGTTACAAGAGAGTGCACCAAACTTGTAACTGTCCATGGTCGTCCTTTAGCTTTTATAGACGATGAAGCGTTCCAAAACATTTTATTTCTGATAACGGACTGCAACATGAAAATCAATGCAAAAAATATTAGAAACGAAATTATTGATACCGCCGGAAATTTACGTATGGTTTTCGCTAAGGAACTTCAAGATAAAATGATTTGTATAAAAATTGACATAGCTTCCCTGGCGCTGACAAGTTTCATGGGAATAAACGCCCAGTATTTAAAAGAAGGTGAAATTGTATTAAAAAATTTAGTAATGTTGGAGCTATTGGAAAGACACACAGCAGACCATCTAAAAGAACAAGTTTTATTCGTTACAACGGGGCCAATATGGTTAAAATGGAAAAGCTACTGAAACTGAAACACAATTTCAACAAAATCAGAGTATTTCAAACAGTGATGGGGTCAGAGCGTATTTACCGAAGACGAAGATCAAAATGATTCAGTCATGGAGGTAATGAAATGCGATGAAAATGACTTCAAACATTCAGAAGAAGATTCTGATTTAGATTTTGATGCAGATACTGGCCTAGAGAGTTACGACATACATAACCAATTTATTGTATTAATTACATCGTCATTAGAAGTTCATTTTAATGAAAACACTCAACATCGAAATATACCATTAGTGCGATGCGCAGCTCATACACTAAAATTGTCTGTTTTGCATGTATGCAATGATACGCACATTAAAGAAGTGATTGATCCCGCAAGAAAAGCTGCAAAAATATTGCGAACACAAATTTATGCTGCAATAATCTCAAAAGCAAACAAAAACCAAGCAATTATAGATTGCCCGACGAGGTGGAACTCTACAGCAGAGATGATAGAAAGGCTAATAGAATTAAACGATATTTGCGATAAAAGTAAAGATGACAACCTGAACTTAACAGAAACTACTTGAAACACACTTCAAGATTATTTGATTTCTCTATCACCCGCAAAAGAGCTATCAAAAGTCCTACAACAAGAGCAGCTCACAATTGGTGACTTTTATTTGCAGTGGATGTTGTGCAAAATCAAATTGAAGAATATAAATACAGCTTTGATCAAAATGCTAGTCAACTCTATGGAAAGCAGGGAACAGACTATGGAATAACGACGCTTTTATATGTGCAGTTTTTCTCGACTGGAGAATAAATTCAACTCTATCTGACGATCAACGAGAATCAGCTAAATCAAAATTACTAGACTTACATCGCCATTTAATAACTTTAAATAATAACAAGGAAAATGAACCCCATCCTTCAGGTACAGGGTCCTTACCGCAAACAAATATTAATAACAACACCGCAAGAAAAGAGTTAGAAAGCTTTCTCAGTGTAAAATATGTTGAGTCTCAAAGTGACATACATGTTCTTTTACAACGTAACATGAATGTGCCAAGTAATGTTTTTGGGAGTGTAGATGACGAATTGATGGCGTTTCCTAAACTACCTCTAATAAAATCTACTGAAAACATCTTAAAATACTGGGAGATGAATAAGAATAATTTTCCTCGGCTTTATACATAAGCGAGTGTTGTGTTAGCCACACCAGCGACACAAGTCAGTGTGGAACGTCTTTTTTCCTCTTTGAAGTTTGTCGTTTCCAAGTATCGAACACTATATTTAATGGAATTTCTGGGTTACACGAACTATCTGCAGCTCTTTTAAAATTCGGAACAAATACCACAACTTGATTTGACTCGCCTTTCAAAATCCTGATCAAGTTTAATATTTGAGGATATGCATTAGAACGAACTTCTTCCGACAAACGTTCTAACTCAAAAGCTACAATTCTTGCAATAATAATAATAATCATTTATGCAATATCTTTGTTTCCTTCTTCTGAGGGACTTTCATTATGAAAATCTATTTCGGGTAAAGCTTCGATCGAATAAGATATTCTATTTTCATATTGTAGGTATATAATGGCATCGACTATTTCGTCTTCATTCGTTTGAATTTCTTTAACTTCTCTCAGTACATATTTTTTATCATATAGCGATTCATCGTGAGTGCGTTCAGATAAAACCTTATCACATTGAGATTTTTCTTCATCGCATTGAGTCAAATCGTCATCACATTGAGTAAAATCGTCATAACATTGAGTCAAATCGTCATCACATTAAGTAAAATCGTCATAGCATTGAGTTGAACTGTAATCGCATTGAATTTCGTTATTATCATAAATGGATCTCTTGTTTTCAAATGCCCTCTGTTTGATCCGGTGTTTAGTTATTTTCAGTTTTGGGGTAACTGCTTTTAGGAAAATTGTTTACAATTTCTGACAATTGTGGAGCTCCTCTAAGTACCCTGATGACATTGAATATTTCTGGTATATATGATTGTCTTCATCTGGTATAGATAGAAGTTCGAACGCTACTAGTCTCGCAAAATTAATATTTCGTGGGTCGGAAATAGATTGATCATTCATGAATTTCATTGATATAGTTGTTTGAGTCTACATCTTTGTAACTTCTAAGCCCTCGTAACGGTAGGCTATCATCATCAGACTCATCCGATTCTTCAATGATAATAATGGGTTTCTTTTTACCTAGACTTAAAATTATCAAGACAGGTAAATAAGGTAATAAATACTTGTAGTAAAAAAATAAATAAATACTTACTGAAAACTTTGTATACTTCTTTCTATTATGTTTACGATAAATACAGTTTCATACACACAATATAAAAATAAATAAATGTGCCCGTATATGTATTGCTGCATACGGCATACCTATGTCCAACTCATAAATATGCTCACTAGCCATACCTATCACGTCATAACATATTTTAATTTTAGCAAACTTATGCACCGACGTCAAAAAAAAATCAGTGTATTAATTATAAACGGTTTACTTAAAATTATTTGTTCCAAATGGGGATTATTTGTTTCAAATGGGGCAGCTCTGGGCTTTATGTACGTCCTTAAATATTAATACCTCGGAAAAGAAGTTACCTCTTGTCTTTATTTTAATATGAATGTGTCTTTTCTGTAACAATAAAATTGTTTTTTCTATTTAGTTACGACTCGAAAGAGTAGCAAACAAACAATTTTTGGCATTTATAATATTAATTTACGATATCGACATTTCATTAATATTTTCAGAAAACAACGGACACAGATACAGTACAAACTAAAAACAAATAACAAAAAAAAAAAAAATACCAACCAGTCATCTGGGTTCCTTACACCAAACAGTTGAATAAAAATCTGAACGTTTAAACTAAAAAAATTAAAGACCTCCGAGCGTTGGCATGGCAAGTGGGCGGGGGTAAAAAATCATTAAGGCACGAAAGCACACGCGAAAGGCATTTTATTGGTACTATATCGGTATTTCAGTATCGGTATCAATACTAATAATTTTCCGTAATGTATCGGTATTGGGTACTGAAATAAAATATCGATACCAAGTATCGATAAATCGATACCAAATTATCACTACTTGTATCGATATTTTGATATCGATACTTAAAAAATATCGGTATTCCAGTCCCTGCTCTGGATAGCTATAGAAATCCTATGAACCAGGTACCACCCTGAGGGGTAGTCATAACCACACTCTTTTAAACGGTGTCCTATCTCTGCCACAAAATCTTTAACTTCAATCACTGTTATATATGTACCCAAATTTCAAAAAGTTCTTTTTTATAAACGAACTTATATAAAACTAGCTGTTTCCCGCAACTTCGCCTGCGTCAAAACGTAGCCTATGTTTGACTCCGGGTCTTCAACTATTCATGCCAAATTTCATCGGTATCCGTTCAGCAGTTTGGCCATGAAAACGTAACAGACAGATAGACAGACAGACATTCACACTTATAATATGGCTCTGGAGTGTTCTACTCGATGACATCAAAGAGACCATAACTAAATTCGCTTTTAAAAGAAAAGTCAAATTCACCTCACTAGCTTACTATCACCCTAAACCATCGTCATCTTTTTTCTGTTTTCATCTCTTCTTTCATGTATGTATAATGTATAGTTATGAATACTGTATGTAAATGTATGTATGTTTATTTAGCAGTGTTTTTTTTTCATTATTTTTTTACCATAAAGATTTATAAATAAATAAATATAGCTAGCCTTTCCCCCGCAGCTTCACCTACGTC
This sequence comes from Euzophera pinguis, assembly GCA_947363495.1. Lineage (NCBI taxonomy): Eukaryota > Metazoa > Arthropoda > Insecta > Lepidoptera > Pyralidae > Euzophera > Euzophera pinguis. Next base: position 2,633,185 of record OX376183.1, read on the forward strand.
AAAACCTAGCCTATGTTTGACTCCGGATTTCCAACTACATATCAAATTTCAGTTTAGCCGTGAAAGAGTAACAGACAGATAAACAGAGAGACACATAATAAATACAGTTGTCTCGGCACACACTACGAATTTGTAGCTTTTGGTGTCGAGACACTGGGTTCATGGGGCAAAGGCGCACAGGGACTTCATAAGAAGCTCAGCAAACGCCTCAATGAGATAACAGGCGACCCTCGCGCGGGCAGCTTTCTCGCTCAACGGATAGCCATCGCTATTCAGCGCGGGAATGCTGCCTGCGTGATGGGAACCCTGCAAAGGGGGCCCACTTTAGATTAAATTTAGTTTTTAAGTTTTCTTTCTGTTTTAGATATAGTTTAGTTTTATTAAGTTAGATTATATTTTTTTAATTACTATTGTCCATTTTTCTTAATAAGATTTTGATAATTATCTTTATAATACATAGACAGACAGACTTTCGCACTTATATGAGCGAGATAGATAGAATGCTTTATTAAGATCAAAAATACACACACAAAATGATTAAAAACAGAACTTTGATACACAAAATTATATCTAACTTGACAGAAAATGATCATTAGCATGTGTGCCACAGCGATCTCAAAGGGCGGGAGCTCAGCGATATGTTTGCTTTGAGAGCAAACCATGGAGAAATTACGAGGAGATGACGTTTGAAATGGCGCAGTGATGTGATCATTGGCGCCTCGCCGACACAAAAGTGGGCGGAGCTTGCCATTGCTCGTGCTCCATGATTGGAGCCACGGCCGAAACCAAGCACCCCGCACGTCTGCCTTCCGCCCCGTGTAGCTGAACAAACACTTTCTTACAAAACGCTTATTACGGCATCTCTTTGTAATTACTGATTTGAGCAAATCACTGATTTTCAGCTTCCACCAGTTGAAAGTCTACCATCCGCGTTCAATAACAACGAAATTTAAAACAATTAAAAAAATAAAATTAACGTACGACAAGACTACCTGACATGGTTTCACCTTTGGAAGAAGACAGAGATAAAAATATATCTACATATATATATATATAAAAAAATCAATAGCTGTTCGTTAGTCTCGCTAAAACTCGAGAACGGCTGGACCGATTTGGTTATTTTTGGTTTTGAATTATTTATTTCCGCAAAATCCAGGGAAGGTTTAAAAGGTGAATATATTCGGAGGCGGTACGAAGTTTGCCAGGTCAGCTAGTATATATATAAATATAAATATATATATATAAATATATATATATATAAATATAAATAAATATATTTATATATTATTTATATAAATGTTATGTTTATGTTTCTGCGTTTCTACAACTATATGTCGAGAGGAGCACATTCTCTGCACTGGTAACCAGAGAATATACTGACTACATGCTGTTAACAGTACCAGTATAGTAATATTTATAGGTAACAGTGTCTACACTGCGACCAGAATGGTTGTATGGGTAATTTATTGAATCTATGAGTACCAAGAAGATTAAATTTCATAAGCAGTTTCCCAATAACTGGCGAATATGTTAAGATTCCTCATTTCCAGAATTGAACATCACTTGCAAAGAGAACGTGATCTGATTCCAATTTTGCGAATCCTTGAATATTTTGTCGAGTTATTCAAACGTATGAATAAATTTTAAAATGAAATAGATTGATTCGACAAATAAAATACTCTTGGCTGCGACACCAACCTATCTTTTCTCATTTCTATGATTTCGACAGTGAATTATTATGATATAACGACTAAATAATTTCGAAAAGCAATAGTTCGATTACACATTACTTCGACAGCACGCATATTCGAGTAACACTAGCTCGACAGCACATGTTTCGAAAACACTATTGCGACGAACTTTTATTCGAAATGCACTTGTTTGTTAGATCTCTATTTCGACAGAAAATACGATTACTGTATCTTTTTAAAATCGATATGTCTAGTGGGTTACATCGTCAATCATTCCTGTACACCATGGTGTCAGACATTAGTTTAACCTCTAACGTGATTCCTTTTTCGACCACCAAATGGTAGCCGGAACCAACGTGCCTTTCGAAGCACAGAATCATCTTTATTATCAGACAATCAGGTGATTCAAGCCTACAATGTCCTGAACATATTGGGGTCCCATTGCCTAATAAAAAGAATTAGTTCCGCTATTTCATGTAAGATGGCGCTTCAAAAAGAAAAGAATTAATTATGTACTGATCTCGCTTAGTTTTGACGAAAAAAAGAACTGTCTTTTTAAAACACAATTTTTTTACGTACTTAAATTAATATGACAAGTTGATTGTGCTGTATTTCAAAAGTTATAAATCTTAATTTGTAACTTCTTATATTTTCGATAGATTGCGTAACAATGACTTTGTATTCAGAGTAACCAGAAGTAACCAGGAAAGTTGGCGCGTTTCAATCTATGGCGATTGGATATCTGTATAGCGGTTGTGCGTTATTTTGTAGACAACATTTTTGAATAATTTCATAATAAACTCGCAGCCTGTCTCGACTTCGCTCAGGCCCATAACATTCCTCGATATTTAGGCTATCCAACTCAGAAATAATTTTTCAATTTTTCATATCGGACCACTAGTTTCTGAGATTAAGACGTTCAAACAAACAAACTCTGCAGCTTAATAATATTAGTATAGATAAAATGTTTATCATAATATTACTTCATAGAATATACATGACAATGAATTTATGTTTATTATAATTTTTAAAAATTGATTTTCGTTAATTGTAGTATTATTTATTTTTTATTACTAATTACTTTTAATAATTACTAATAATAGTTTTTTTATTTTTACGAAAAACCATTTAAAATTTCAATATTAATAAAATTAGAATTATATATTATTGACATATTTTCATTATTAATATATAATTTTATGCGAGGTCTGTCGCTCGCTCGCTCACTGTTTTGGTCACTGTATAACAATCTACTTTCTGTCATAAGGTCGTCTTATGTCACTCAGTCGTTTCTGTCACAAGGACTGTCGCTCGCTCGCTTTGCACGCTCGCTCACTGTTATAGTCACTACATAACCATAACCTAACCTACTCTCTGTCATAAAGTCATCTTTTGACACTCGGTCGTTTCTGTCACAAGGACTGTCGCTCGCTTGCTCACTGTTATGGTCACTGCATAACCATAACCTAACCTACTCTCTGTCATAAAGTCAACTTTTGACACTCGACCGTTTGTTTCTGAATATAAAAAAGTCTATATTTAGATTTTCATTAAATAAAAATGCTGCCGAAGAATAGACCGAACAAAAAATATTTGTTAAAAAAATAATCTACTCTTTGTTAGGTTTGATAATTAAAAATGATAAATAAAGAAAATCATTTGTGTTTACGTAAATAGTAGTTTTTTTTATACAAGTAGGCAAACAGGCGTACGGCCCACCTGATGGTAAGTGGTTACCGTAGCCAATGAACGCCTGATGTCATGAGCGCGTTGCCGACCCTGAAGAAATTTTTTCACGCCCTTTTAGAAATAGTAGTTGAAATAATAATATTATAAAACAAAAATATAAGAACTGAATAATATTTGAAACATTGTCTACGTTACGAAATTCTTTGAAACTTCTGCCTACAATGGGTTCACCGCGTGTAGATAGACTTTAACCCAAATACGAACTTAAAAAAAAAAACTGGTTCTATTTCATATATCCGTTCTTTGAAATTCACGTTAAACCGTTGGTCCCGATTACCATTTGATGGTCGTTAAAAGCACTACGCCAGAGACCGAACGACGGTTCCGAAAAACTTTGACACCAGGATGAAGAGGGTCTATTGACTATGTAACCCGCTCGATATGAAGAAGATTTCATATTGCTCTTGACCAATGACAAGTTCGTGATAGTATAACTATATCATGGGTATACCCAACACAAATTCGGGTTTTCGGACGGCCCCCACTAATTTATTCGTTCACAATCATATGTGACGGTGAGAGCTCTTCATTACAGGATTACCAAGTGATTTAAAATTTAAATGGGAATTATCGACAAACACAGGTGGGATTTAATATTAAACAGGAGGCCTATTTTTGAAATGTATGACCCACGCAAAACCGATGAATTGGAAGATTTTCGATCCATATAGAATAGTTTTCATTCGACATAATCATTTGCAACTGATTTTGTTGATTTGATTCTGTATTTTTTTTTGAGTTGTGTTTTAAATTCTGGGAGTCAAAGGATTTCCATTCGACATAATCGGTGAGTCTCATCCATACTAATATTATAAATGCGAAAGTCTGTCTGTTACGCTTTCACGGCCAAATCGCTAAACGGATTTTGATGAAATTTGGTATGAATAGTTGAAGACCCGGGGTCAAACCTAGGCTACTTGTTGACGCAGGCGGAGCTGCGGGAAAAAGCTAGTTTCTAATAAATATGACTTCGGACCGTTTTCACTTTTCTTTCAATACACGGATTAATGAAGTTTTATTATTACCATTTCAATGATTCAATAAATTTTTTGATCACTTTCTTTGGATTGAATATTTTTTCGGAGAAGGTCGGTGTATTAAATGCGTGGGTTAGAGGTTAATTAATGTTAAACATGAATACATTGGTTAATTTAATATTTTTTCACATAAAAATAAAGCAAAAATCAACTCCCATTCGTTTACCGGGGTCATCGTGAAGATATTTTGAACCCGAGAGGTTCATACACTAGGGGGAGGTCAGCACAACCGTGTTCCCCCGGTTGGAAGAAGATGATACCTCCTTCTGTTTGGATTTTGTAACTCGGTTGAAAATTATTAAGGGTCCGTATCTCCTATATCCAAACGGTTTTTTTATACAACTAAGTAGGCAAACAGGCGTACGGCCCACCTTATGGTAAGTGGTTACCGTAGCCTATGAACGCCTGCAACACCGGAGATGTCACGGACTGTTACGCTTTCACGGCAAAACCGCTGAACGGCTACTTTTCGATACAGACGGAACTGCGGGAAATAGCTAGTAAGAAATAGTTTTAATAAATACATATAACTAATAACGTCCGTCCAATTGTCACGTTTCCACTAATTCAAAGGTACGTGACGTAAACTTGTTATTCAGGTAAGCTTTCGGGCAGTTAATTAAGCTTTTATAAAAGTTTCTTTCATACTAATTTACGTGTTTTTTTTTTGACCAGATGGTCAGATGACCTGAAAAAGGTCGCAGGCAAACGATAGATGCAGGCTGAATTGATCATTTTGGAAGTCATTAGGCTCTCCTAATGACTTCCAAAATGATCGATTCAGCTAGATAATACTAATTTCTTGTAATAAAACCTGTTATAATTATTAGGTATTTATATTTAGGTAATTGAATATGCTTAGAAATCTGTAATTAAATATTTCGAATTAAGGACTAAATTTAGATTGCAAGTCTATCATCTTTTTTTATCCGAATGCTCGAAGGAATTTTGTTTTCGATGACATTTATTTCTGTTTCTTTGCTCGAAGGAGTTTTGTTTTCGATGACATTTATTTCCGATTCTTTCTTAATATCTTCAAAATAAACAGCTAGTAGGAATTCCACCCCAAGGTTTAAGAAATTTATTTCTCACAGGATTATCTCGTTAGATTTAGTCTAACAAGCCAACCGAAACAATTTTACGGCGGCGCGGCGGGAAAAATCAAAAAAATATATGAACGATGTAAATTTGAAGTTAGGAAATTGAAATGTTATTTATTTTAATAGCACACATGTTATTTATTTTAATAGCACACTCGATCTATAATCTAGGTTTAGCAAAAAAAAAAATGTAATGTACTTTTTGGCGCCAAAAATCCGCCATTTTGATTTTTTACAGTTTTGACCTACTCAGTGACATGTTCGCCTTAAAGACGAATCTAACGACGAATCATTTATCAAAATTGGTTCGACCATTGTTTTACTACAAGGAAACATATGGACAGATAAACATAATTACATACAGTTTCAGTTTTGTAATTGTACAATTATTTGTTTCTGTGTGTGGGGGTAATAAAGATATGTTGTATTGTATTGTACGGATCAAACACATAACCCCCTTTTATGAATTCATCGCAATCGAGTAAAAATCTATGGAAATATGTTACGAAACTTCTTCTCCATTAATCTGTTATTTATGAAAGCTACTTAGAATACAAATTGTTGTTTGCAAAGCCCGCCATTGTCAAGGTTAGATGCTTATGTCCTTAGGAAGTAAAATTTTATATTAAAAATGAGAGAATTTATGATTCATTAAATTAGTTGAATTGGTTTTAACTATGTGTTTCTTTTGTTAGTAAATGGCTCAATAAAGTGTTCATTCATTCATTCATATCGAGTGGGCTACATGGTCAATCGACCCTGTACTTACAATGCAATACAAATACGCTGTATGTAGCACCAAAAAAGTTTTTTTGCAATACAAATACTTCCTGATTTCAGAGTTTTTCGGAACCACATTTCGGCCTCTGACTTGGTTACTTTTATGACCACCGGGACCAACGGCTTTACATGTCTTCTGAAGCACGATACGCAACATGATAAAATATGGGTATAAAGGCGGTTTCGCTTATCTGTAACCAGGGTGTGCAAGATCGACCATGTCAAATTGAATATTAATAAGAAAATATCGTTTTCAATAATTTTGAAACGAAAATTATAATAGAAAAACAACACGATAACAAATTGTTAAGATGTTAATAAAAAAAAAAATATATATCTTCATATATTTTTAAGTATACGTTGAAGTGATATTTTAGAAATGTTAACCATAGACTATAACAAAGACATGTTAACTAAATAGAAAATCACATGTTTTTAAATTTTCAATTGCATCAATTTTTTCTAAAAAAAAAAAAACATTTTTATTCTAAATATTGCATACCAATGAATCATCATCATCCTAGCGTATATTCATAGTTGCGTCGTCAGCTTACGCTTCGGAGCCTAGGGTACGCTGTTAGTCATGGTCCTAGATTTGGCGGTACTGTTAATTACAATGGAGCGACTGCCGTCTGACCTCCGTAAGTCTTTTTACAGGGAAACCAGACCAAAAGGAACATGGCATGAGGTATGTTAGTGGCCAACACTGTCAGAATTAATTTGGCTGCCATAAGGCATCCGACACAGCATCACGACTGCTATCTATCGATAATAACTGGCACCAACGGCTTAACGTGCCTTCCGAAGCACGGAGGAGCTCAAAATAGTAAATGCCACTGAAATGGCGACCAATCCAATAGTGGTCGCGGCACGTCGTCGCTTGACACGCGCATTCGCTACGGATACGCGGGTCGCGCTCGACTAACGAGCTCCTCCGAGAATACTGCATACGAATGAGCATTCAAAAAAAGGACAGAACGACTCAAAAGTACTTTTGGGACTCTGAAACATTGATACCAACCCTTTGTGAGTGAGACCTGTTACATAACAAAACGAAAATGGAACATTCGAATCGAATTTGAAATTAGAACACAGCACTTCGAAATTCACAATTTAAAATTAAACGATGGAATTTGAAAATATTTGACATAGAGAGAGATAGATTAGAGAGAGAGGAGACGCGCGTGACCTCTACGAATATTTCGACAACACTGATGCTACGACGGCGCTACGAGTTTTCGTAGCGTTTCGTAGCTGCGCGCTACGGTTTTTGCGAATCATCTTTGCTTTGAAGTTTGAATGAATTTCTTATTCCGGGTTATAAATGGTGTTCTAGATTAAACGTTATATAGGATGGTTTAATTAGATAACATGTTAGTGAAATATAATACAAGTCATGTGTTTTTCGTCAATAATTTATTAATTTTAATTTACCTTCGATGTTTATTTTTTTGTAAGAAAAACATTAAATTCAACTTACAGTCCTTTAAAGAGTAGGCATTATATTTGACTGAATTACTAGCTAACTCTCTCATCATCTTAACGTGATCCCGGTCACGTCGAGACTCGTATCGTTACGTAGACCTTTTAAACATATTTTATATTAATTTTAATAAAATATATACTAACTATATATACTAGCTATTTTCCGCAGCTCCGCCTGAGTTAAAAAGTAGCCTATGTTTGACCCCGGGCCTTCAACTATATTCACACCTTATTTCATAATAGACAGTCTACATTTTGACGCAAGCGGAGCTGCGGGAAATAGTTAGGTATCTGATAAGCCGTTCAATATAAATGGTAGATTAAAAATCTCACATGCATTCATACAAATTTGCTAAAATAACTCTTTTATAGGTCAGCCATGTAAAAAAAAATACCAAAAAGATACATGCTTAATTGATTTTTGTACAAAACTGTACTTAAAAAAATATACGAAAACATTTTTAGCTTTTTCCAAGCTTAAAAGTTTCCTAAGCTGCTTTAGCGTATGCACTTTTTGTTACTCTTTTCAGGGTATCGTATTTCATAAGAAAATCGTTTAGAAACGTATTATTAAATCTATAAAAATAAATAAAAATAAAAATCAATTATTTCAAGCAATGAGGCCCATATCTTATCTAAGCCGTCCGTCTACCTTTTTGTTTTTCGAAGAGCCGTATCGTAACAGTGAAAAAAATTAGGAAACGCTAAAAAACTCCAAAGTTCTAGAAATATCTACATTTTGGAATTACAACTTTAGGGAAGTTTAATTTTTATTTTTATTATTTTTAATAAAGCTATTGTAATATTAACAAAATGTGTTTGACAAATAAATAATAAATAAATAATTTTATAATTTTTAAATGGTAAGTTTTATAAAATTTTGAGTTTTTAAAAATGAAGTTTTTTTTTAATATCAAATAAACTACGTTTATAAAATTAAATTAAAAGAAGCTGCTGTAAAAGTTGTATTTAAAAAGAAATTCAAAACCTGTTTTGAGGTACATAAATTTATGATATTGTTAAAATTTGCACGGAACCCTATTAACCATATTACAACTCGAGCTTAACCGCTTCTTGTTTTTTATTCAAACATTTTGTCCTTTTTTATCTCGCCCCGGGCAGATTATTGGGCATAATAGGGATTCCCGCCAGTTTAAGTGACCATTCCTGGATTTTCGATGAGAGAACCCGCCCCGGGATGAATCGAAATTTACGGTAACATTACTTTGAAGTGTATTTTTTGCTGTTTTCCCCGGAGTTATTTTATTTTGTTTTATTTATTAATACTTTTAAATTTTTTTAGAGCTATTTTCTTTGAAGTGTATTTTTTCAGTATTTTCGTGAAGTTTTTGTATTTAATTTATTAATACTTAGAAAACATGGGTAATAATTTCATAGCTATTATAAGACGCTATCACAATCTCTTTGAAGATTTTGAGGATATAGAGTTTATATATATGTTTACAAATTATTTTTCATTTTATAAGTTATCTTCCGACTCTGTTTTTCCTATTATGGTAGTCGCTCCATTGTGATAACCAATACCAGCAAATTCCAACAAAAAGCACAATTTTTTTTATTGTCTGTTTTCAGTTCGGTTATTGTTTGATATAAATATTCCGTGCTTCGGAAGACACGTCAAGACGTTGGCTCCGACTGACAATTGGTGGTCGTTAAACGAAATTAAAGGCCGAAACGGGTTTTCAAAAAACTTTGTCACCAGGGTGCACAAGGTAGATTCACCACGTAACACCACTCGATATAAATTAATGAATTTCAAGCAAAAATAAAGTCAATTCCTTAAATAATAAAGTGATCTAAAATAACTTCTAAAGTTATCAAGTGAAATCAAAGTTGATAAGCGCTCAAGTTTTGCGATTATTTGCACAAAGAAGTTTATTTTTGATTGTTTTCCTCTGAAAAGGTAAAAGACTAAATATTTGCACGGACAAATACTTCCAAGTTATTTTAAGAGGATAGAGTTGTTTTTAGGTAAAATGACAGAGCATTTTCGTTAATTATTTCTCAGAACCTGAGCGTAAGCAAAATCAACCAATTTGCTCATGTACTGAAAAATGTATGTTCCGGGCTAGCATTTCTAAGCAGATCCTTACAAAACTTGGTACACGATGTTCCTTGATTTGTTTAAAAAATGTTGACGAAATCTTTTCTTAATTGGGGGAAAAATAAGGGTAAAAAAGGGGAAAGTTTGGTGTAACGTTATTTAAAGGATTTCAATCATACTTATTTAAAACAGCATCATACTCGTATGTTGGGTTCTGTACAAGTGCTGTAAAAAACTAAAAAATGGGGCTAGTTCATGGTAGCGTTTTATGAATAAAATAGATTTTGCTCGTGGCTTTGCACTATTACTTAAATCCCACGGGAACAGTAATTTTTCAAGAAGCTATTAAATAACACTGTGATGCAGTGTTGTGTTCCTGCTGGTGAGTAGGGTCGCCAGGCTCCAAAGGGGTCGCTGTGCTGACAGCGGACAGGTCGGTAACGCGCTCGTGATGACGCTACGGTAACCACTTACCATCATACCAGGTGGGCCGTACGCCTGTTTGCCTGCTTAGTTGTATAAAAAAAAAACAAATAGTTTGCGCCAGTAAAAGAAATTAATATTTCCACTGCAGTTTTAATAGACTGTGACCCGAACCGCCATTGGACTTGAGTAAAAAGCGGCTGTAATTATACTCTGAAATATTCAACTTGGGTATACGGAGACAGCGTGACGTCATCCGCGGAGCGTCAGCAAAAAAATGTTTTTTTCATAATGAATTCTTATGTTATCGCGGTTAATTATTAAAATATAATAGGGGAAACCTTATTTATTGTTCTTTACATCTCAAGTTTCATTTTAAGCGTTCATGGTCGCAGGTATAGCCCGACCAGGAAAATAAAAACCCTGCATTGGCGTCGCTACTGATCGCCTTTGCAACATGTTATATGCGTCATGTCACAATAAAATTGACAATGTCATTAAATGAAATACAAATTAATCCTTCGTTTTCGTTCGCATCAAATATGATTAAATCTTTTATCACTTAACTCTCATTAGTATATTTTATTTTTACCATTTTCATAAATATTTTTATTTGATAATCACAAAATACACAACGACCACTCCTGCCCCTTTTTAGCAGATGACGTTGAGATGACGGAATGTGACTTGAATACCTAGTTGCCAGTAAAATAAATTAGTTCTAATATTTTTCCGCAATATGGCCAAGGCTGCTATTTTCCTGGTCGGGCTATAGACTAAGTTAACATTTGTATCATAAGAATAAAAACTATCACCCAAAATTTTATTCATCATCATCGTCATCATTTCGTGTAGGTTACATTGTCAATCGACCATGTACACCCTGGTGGCAGAGTTTTGCGGAACCGCCTCTCGGCTTCTGACTTATTTCCTTTAACGACCACCTAATGGCAGCCGGGACCAACGGCTTAACGTGCCTTCGGAAGCACTTAATCATCTTAATTATCAGACCATCAGGTGATTCAAGCCTGCAATATCCTAACTGGAAACAACTAAACAAAGTATGCTTCCCGTGGGAATCGAACACACCACCCCCGGGTCGAAGGCGAACACCTTAACCACTGGACCACGGAGGCAGTTGTAAAATTTTATTAGAAACTATCCTGATTCATGTAGTACTTATATATTTAACATTATTATATGACATGTACTAAATGTTATATTGGCTGTAAGCAAGGGGCTTGCAGTGTTCTGTTAAGTTTGAGAATATATTAAATTGATGACGGGGTCACAAACTGGTGGTACCACTCTCTATTGAAATTAGAATGTTTGTTAACCCTTGGAAACTGTGAGCCATCCATACTTCCATACTATTATAAATGCGAAAGGCTGTCTGTCTGTTACGCTTTCACGGCCAAACCGCTGAACGGATTTTGATTAAATTTCGTACGTATATAGTTGAAGACCCAGGGTCAAACATAGGCTACTTTTTGACGCAGGCGGAGCAGCGGGAAAAAGCTAGTAATATTATAAATGCGAAAGTCTGTCTGTTACGCTTTCACGGCCAAACCGCTGGACGGATTTTGATGAAATTTAGTATGAAAACAGTTGAAGACCCGGGGTCAAACATTGGCTACTTTTTCACGCAGGCGGAGCTGCGGGAAAAAGCTAGTCCATACTAATATTATAAATGCGAAAATCTGTCTGTCTGTCTGTCTGTCCGTCTATCTGTCTGTTACGCTTTCACGGCCAAATCGCTGAACGGATTTTAATGAAATTTGGTATGAATATAGTTGAAGACCCGGGGTTAAACATAGGCTACTTTTTGACGCAGGCGGAGCTGCGGGAAAAAGCTAGTATTACATAAATCTAAAAAAAAAAGATAGCTTAAATAAGGAAATCTCGCCTGCACTCAGTACTTTGAACCTAAGTTCAGAATTCATCTTTCGTCACATATGCGCCCTAAGCTTTTGTTTTAAAGCTTTTGTATGAAAATGTATGAATAATAGTGTGAAGTTCAGAAGGGAGCTTTAAATAGATTTTAAGTTAATTGGCGCAAAGTTTAACGTTAGCTTTAATGGATAAAAGAGCTTACATAATATGGGATTCACTTTGACCAAAATCATTCATTCATATTGCGTTTATTATTATTGACTATTTTTTTATTTTATTTTAACATCGTTATATTATATAATTACATTTAATGTTATAAATAATTTTGCACGTCTGCTAGCAGACAGAATACACTGGACGGAAAAAATTTGTAAACATTTTTACACGTGTACTCTAGCAAAATAAATGATTCTGATTCTGTTACATGGTTAATCGACACTGTACACGCTGGTGTCTGAGTATTTAGGAACCGCCTTTCAGCCTCTGACGTGGTTCCTTTGACAATCATCAAATGGCAGCTGAGACAAACGGCTTAACGCACTTTCAGAAGCACGGAATCGTTACTATTATCAGACAATCAGGCGATTCAAGCCTGCAATGTCCTAACCAAACTGGAAACAACTAAACAAAGTATACTTTTCGTGGGTCGAGTCCAAGACCTCCTATAATTTGTATGTCAAATGTGTAGAGCGCCTCTGGCGGGTAGTAAGGACACTAAGAAATTCCATACAAAATTCAAAAGCTGTGACTGTTTTTTTTTCTTAAATCTTATAGTAGAGGTAGTGTTGTAGCAGAAGCTAGCGAATGTTTTTATATAATTTGAGGATGGAGGATTTTTCCGAGAAACTAGAGTCAAAGATTACCTATTTATTCAAACAAAAGCCATCATCCGCTTTTCATACAATTTAGGTCCAAAACTGAAAACTGCGGCCAGATAAGAAATGGGTTGTTCTGGTAGATATAGTGTACCTTATCATTTTTTGTTATGGCACTGGTAGATATAGCGTACCTTACCATTTTTTGTTATGGCACCAAAGCTGTATCAGATAAATATTAGTTCATTCATTGGAAAATTTATGGGAAAAATAAAATCAAGTGCAATGCTGATACAGCTTTGGTGCCATAGCAAGAAATGAATTAGGTAGACAACATCTATCAGAATACCCCGCTATTTTAACTTTTAAATATTGTACCAAAATGGACGATGTCTTTTACGTTTGAAGTGAACCTTCTATGTACAGTCACGAGCATAAACATATTTGCAATAGGCTAGATAATTAGTCCGTCCGTAATCAAAAAATATTGGAGATGTAATTTTTCCTTTGAAAATTAAACAAAGAATGGTAAAAATATGGCGCGTTAAAGTCCCGTGTGTCATCACAGCGTGCTACACTTTTTCGCAATATGTGACGTCACTAGCCCCCACTCTTTAAACTTTGATGCGTTATATCTTTATAATTTTTCGCTCAGTTGACAAAAGAAAAATATGTCACTAATATATATTGATTCCCTAAATGACGGACTAATTTTAATGTTAGTCTTTTTACCCTGGAAACTAGACTATTGTATTCAATTTTAGACCCTGTTTCAATGACTAAGCAACCAAAACCGTACACATGTTAATGATGTTATGTTATTATGTAGTCTGGCGCCCAAACAGCATGTGTATACTGTACAATAGTCTACAATATATGTTAATGACATGCAAATATAAACCTGTCGTCCGTGTCGCGCATGTCGAGTCACTAGTGTTGGGAAAAGATATGTAATTTGGGCTCTATTAAGCCGGTTTTTGGCTTACATTGTGCTGACTATTTTAGAGACGAACAATGTAATTCATTAAATTTTTGAAACGTTTAGTTTACTTTTTTTTATTCTTTAGTAGTTATTTCGCAAAAGAACGTGACTAAACATGTTTTGGTCAATTCAGTTTAACAAAGGTTTGTTAATTTTTATGGTTATGGGGGTAACTACGTAGAGAAAAATTGTGGCCTAGGCTTTGAAGCGTATTCACAGGATGGAATACTATACTGGAAAAAAACTCTTGGATAAAAAGTTAACTTTACATGTTTAGTCTAAAGCTTTATGTGAAAGTGGAGTGGACTAAATGATTGGTAAGAAAGTAAATTAGTCACATATTATATTTGTTGTTAAAGTGGTATTTTGAAAACTCAACCAGCCTAACGTCATTTATTCAACTAGATTGTATGGTTCTCTCAACGACTTTGCTTTTAATGTTTATTTGTTACTACAGCCAGTTGTAGAATAGGCTAGTTTCCATGGTCAAAAGAATAATATTAAAGTGAGACCGACATTTAGGGAATCAAAATATATTAACGATGTATTTTTTATCAATTGAGCGATAAATTACAAAGATAAAACGCTTCAAAGTTTAGAAGTGGTGACGTCACATGTTGCGAAAAAGTGTAGCACATTGTGAAAATAAATGATTCTGATTCTGACGTCACACGGAACTTTAACGCGCCATATCTTTACCTTTCTTTGTTTAATTTTCAAAAGAAAAAATACGCCTTCAATATTTTTTGATAATCTAACTGACGGGCTAATTATATTTTTTAGGAAACTAGCCCATTATTAAAATTTTAGAAATGTCCTGCTCAGTCACTGAAAGTTTCATAAAAATATAGGTAGGTTGGTAATGTGCATGGAGTAATTATAAAGAAGAGATGGCGTTTGAAATGGCGCAGTGACGTGATCATTGGCGCCTCGCCGACACAAAAGTGGGCGGAGCTTGTCATTACTCGTGCCCCATGATTGGAGCCACGGCCGAAACCAAGCACCCCGCACGTCTGCCTTCCGCCCCGTGTAGCCTCACAAACACTTTCTTACAAAACGCTTATCACGGCATCTCCTCTTTGTAATTACTCCATGGTAATGTGTAAATCACCATAACACTCAGTGGCTTATAAAATGTCATAGCAACGAAATTATTTTAAGACATATAGTGACTTTAAGTACGTATTCGATTTATAAAGGTATAAAAAAACAAATTAATATTTTCGACTGACACTAATTTTGCCCATCACTATAAAGTATTTTCGCACAGCATAATGTTTACTACTTACTCGGCCATAATTTTATCTTTTGGAAGGGCAGCGGTAACCCATATCTATGTACCTTCTGTGAAAACTGTTGTAACTTTAAAAAAGTCTAGTTTTGAGAATAATTGAGTTCAAAGTTTCAAAAATTTTCCTGCTCATTTTTTACGGAAGATTTTCAAAATCTGATTTGTGTTAACAATAGTTAATTGTAAAAATAATTTAGTAAATAAAACATATACTGAATAGTTTTTTTTTTAAATGAAAAAAATACCGTTGTATTATTTTACAACACAATATTTTTTTTAAGTTAAATAATATCTGTTTACACATGATTTATTTTCTTTATGAAAATTATGCCAGCATTGTGTTTTTTTAAATTTAAAACTAGTTTTAATATATTAAGGGAAAAAGTTGCGGAACAAATATTACTGATTTTTAACTGTTCTTTTCGTGTAAGTTCTTTATTTTTTATTGAAATAATGATATAATACTTATATTATTTTACACTTCCTTGAGAACTTGATATTTTGTGAAAAGTGATATAAGTATGTATGTGGGATAAAAATATTGTATTTACAACTAAGTATGAATGTAGCTGATTATTGTTAACAAAACGGAACGGAGCGGATGGAAGTGAGAGAGGTATGTGTGCGAGAGAAAAAGAAGACGAATGGCGCTAACTAGATCTACGACGAACGGTGTCCTTGTACGTTTTAATTTTGGCTGTGCAAGAAATAAATAAATTGTTAAGTACTCATTGCGTTTATTTTGCCATTTAAATCCCACAAAATTGGGGGCTCGTCCGGGATTGGCAAAATAACAACGCGGGTCGGAGTAAACTACGACGGCGCGAGACGTGTAAGACGTTTTTGAAAAATCAACGGCGGCACGGCGGTCAAAGAAAAAATACGACGGTTTTGGAAAACGGTGGAACACGGTGATACGAATACAAAATGCTGAAAGACGACGTGATTATGCCCGGTCCAAGCTCAATGTTGCATTTAACATCGGATCTAATACCTAAATTCACGGGTCAAGATAAAACATATCCAGTGTCAAGATGGATACAAGACGTGGAAGAAAACGGCGAAATATGTGGATGGACACCGTTGCAGCAGCTACTGATGGCACGGAGATCCCTAGCTGGCACCGCACAGCTTTGGATGCGAGCTGAGCGTCCCCACAAAACATGGGAGGAACTTAAGGCCGCCCTGAATAAAGAGTTCCCTGACACCATCGACATCAAGGCGATTCACGAATTGATGAGTAAGCGAAAAAAGAAACGTGAAGAAACCTGTATAGACTACATGATGATAATGAAAGAGTTGGGGAAAAGAGGAAAAATGCCAGATTACGTGGCGATTAAGTATATCATAGATGGCATAATAGACAGAGAGACAAATAAGATAATGCTTTACGGTGTAACGACGTATCCAGATCTTAAAGAAAAGCTGAAAATTTATGAGTCATTCAAGGAGAAGACGAGATCGGAACATTTTAGAAATACCTACAGAGATGAAATACGCGGCATGAAAACGTCGAAAAAGTGCTATAATTGTGGTGACGGCGAACATATATCGGAAAATTGTCCTAAGAAGGCACAAGGCCCAAAGTGTTTTAACTGCAACGAATATGGTCATATTTCACCTAAGTGTCCGCATAGAAAAAGCATGGCGGAAAGCGGCCGAAATGAGAATTCATCAAGATGGCGGAGGAATGACACTTTCGGTAAAGGCAGCTCGAGCAGTGGGAGCGGCGAACGAGTGAACAAGCAAGCGATGTTCGGTCAATCGTTCAACACTCCGAATGAATCGGAATTCTCACTGAACGACAGTGACAAGATGACAGATGACAACATATGTCAAAGTCAAACGGAGTATCAGTATGACATTTATGATGTAAACAAACCATCGCAACGAGAAAAACCTATGAAGATCGTAGAATTATTTGGAAAAACGACAAGTGCTTTAATTGATTCTGGCAGTGATGTCAACTTATTATCTTCAGAGTTTTATAATAACGTCAGTATAGTGATGAACAATAACATAACGCTGTCTGGACTTGGTTTTTCTAAAGTGGAGTCATTAGGCTGTGTAACAACAGATGTGGTGATTGACGGTACAAAATACGACGATGTGCTATTCTACATTATACCTAGAGACTGTATGCCTTTCAGTGTAATTATAGGTCACGAATTTCTCAAAAATGTTATAACGGTGATGAATGGTAGTACTGTCTGGATGAAACCTGTGGAATGGGTGAGCAAAATTAATTGTTTTTGTTGCAGAGTTGAAGTTGGTCATGTAAGTAATGCTAACCTTAAGGAAGAGATTGTTCAGTTGGTTGAAAACTACAAACCATGTCAAATTAAAGAAGCTCCTATACAGTTGAAAATAATTGTGAAAGATGATATCCCAGTAGTGCACCGCCCACGGCGTATATCTCTGAAGGAGCAAGTGGTAGTCGAAGAACAAGTTGCAGAATGGCTTGAACAAGGAATAGTACGCGTAAGTTATTCTGAATATGCTAGTCCGTTAGTTCTAGTTCGCAAAAAAGATGGTGCTATAAGGGTGTGTGTAGACTATAGAAAATTAAATAGTAAAATAGTCAAAGACGAGTTTCCAATGCCAATTATTGAGGATTACATTGACAAGTTGGCCGAGTCAAAAATATTTAGTGTACTGGACTTAAAAAATGGATTTTTCCATCTGAATGTCAGCAGTGAGTCAGTAAAGTACACTGCATTTGTAACACACCATGGTCAGTTCGAGTTTTTGAAAGCTCCCTTTGGATTGTCTATCTGCCCAAATTATTTCATGCGATTCGTAACTATAATCTTCAGATAATTAATATCTAAAGGAATTGTTCTAATATTTGTCGATGACATTCTTATTCCAGCAAAAGATGAACAGGAAGCTGTTGATAGATTGAGAGAAGTTCTAAAAGTGGCGTCAGAATATGGTTTGCAGATAAATTGGAAGAAGGCTAGTCTGGTATCCCGAAGCATAACTTATTTAGGTCATACAATTGAGAATGGTCAGGTAAGACCAGCCGCGGAAAAGATTCATGCTGTTACAAAGTTTCCAGAACCCAAAACAATTAAGCAATTGCAAAGTTTCATTGGTTTATCATCATACTTCAGGAAGTACATTAAAGATTTCGCATCTATAGCAAGACCCCTTACAGATTTGCTTAAAAAAGATGTCAATTTCATATTTAATGACGAGCAACGGTATGCATTCAATTATTTAAAGGAACTATTGTCTACTAAACCTGTTCTACAAATATTTAATCAGAAATTTCAGACAGAAATGCATACAGACGCATCAAGTGTGGCTTATGCTGCTATACTCATGCAGCGATCTGATGATGATGGAGGATTACATCCAGTATATTACATGAGTCGCAAAACTAATGATGCAGAAAAGAAGTACACCAGTTATGAGCTGGAAAGTCTGGCTATTATAGAAGGAGTAAAAAAGTTTAGACATTACTTGTACGGTATAAAATTCAAAATTGTAACTGATTGCCAAGCATTTCAGATGACTCTTAAGAAGAAGGATTTGTGTACGAGGGTTGCAAGATGGGCACTGCTATTACAGGAGTTTGATTTTGTGGTTGAACATCGACCAGGAACGAGAATGAGGCATACTGATGCACTAAGCCGAAACCCATATGTTGCAGTAGTAACCCTGCATGATGAGATCAGGCGAGCACAACAGTTGGATGATGGTTTAAAGGCTATATTAGAGATTTTACAGAACAGATCTTACGGCGACTATTATATTGATAATGGATTACTCTACAAAGGAATGGAAAAGCATTTGGTGATCCCAAAGTCTATGGAAAATGAAATCATTAAGAGAGCTCACACTAATGGACATTTCTCAAAAAGAAAGATGATTGAATTGATAAGTAAAGACTATTTCATTAAGAACCTTGATAAGAAAATTGAAGAGTTTATTACAGGGTGCATTCCATGTTTGTTAGCGACGCGTAAGGAGGGAAAACAAGAGGGATTTCTAACCCCAATTGAAAAAGAAGAATCGCCGCTGCATACTCTGCATTTGGATCACATTGGCCCAATGACTGATACGAAGAAACAGTATAATCACATTCTCACAATTGTAGATTCATTTACGAAGTTTACCTGGTTATTTCCCACTAAAGGAACCACAAGTAAGGAAACAATTGAGAAGTTAAAAATTCATCAGCAACACTTCGGCAATCCAACCAGATTTATAACCGATAGAGGAACGGCTTATACAAGCAATGAATTTCAAGATTATTGTAAAGATGAGAATATTCAACACATCAAGATTACTACGGGAGTACCTAGAGGAAATGGACAGGTGGAAAGAGTCCATCGTACTATAATCTCTATACTTACAAAGATGTGTATAGAAACTCCTGCTCTTTGGTACAGGCATGTGAGCAGATTACAGCGTTCTCTGAATAGTACTTTTCAGCGAAGCATTAATACTACACCCTTTCAATTATTAACTGGGACTAAGATGAGAATGAAGGAAGACATCGAGATTTATGATTTGCTTTTAGAGGAAGAAAGAGAAAGCTATTCAGAAGAGAGAGAAAACCTTAGAAAGAAAGCCAAGCAACAAATTTTACAAGTACAGGACGAAAACATAAGAAATTTCAATAAGAAGAGAAAAGAGAGTATCAAGTACAATGAAGGAGACTTAGTGGCGATAAAACGCACACAGTTTGGCACAGGGATGAAGCTGAAAGCCAAATATCTAGGACCTTATCAGGTTGTGAAAGTAAAAAGAAACAACAGATATGATGTGAAGAAGCTGGATCCTAGTACCGAAGGCCCTGGTGTAACTTCTAGCTCAGCGGATTATATGAAGATATGGCCGGATGTCATCGCTAAAACTTAAAAGGTGAGAGTCTGCTGTTATTATTTTGTTTGGATATGAAAGGTTTTGTTAACACTGTGTATTGCTAGATGTTAAGTTAGTTTATAGTTTAGAGATGTGTACTGTATATGTCGGTACTATACCGATCAATATATTAAATGTTAGTCTAATAAAGTTGTATCTTAAAAATGTTTTGTAGTATCTTCTGTGTAAATGAAAACAAATGTTGATGTTATGTCATAGAATTATTAATACAGTACTAAGTTATGTGTAACTTGATTAACTTGTAATCTTGTAGTAGCTTAAGTTAAATTTAAGTAGAAAGCAAGGGATGAGTGTTTGTTTGGATGTCTGGGGCAGACATGGTTCAGGATGGCCGACTGTGGGATAAAAATATTGTATTTACAACTAAGTATGAATGTAGCTGATTATTGTTAACAAAACGGAACGGAGCGGATGGAAGTGAGAGAGGTATGTGTGCGAGAGAAAAAGAAGACGAATGGCGCTAACTAGATCTACGACGAACGGTGTCCTTGTACGTTTTAATTTTGGCTGTGCAAGAAATAAATAAATTGTTAAGTACTCATTGCGTTTATTTTGCCATTTAAATCCCACATGTATCACAGTAAATAATCGTGTAAATGAACTGTAAAATGATAGAATATAAAAATACTGATAAAATTCTACTAATTTTGAAGTTAATGAGAGACAACTTTGTAAATCTTTTTAATTTTTACGAATAATTGTTATTATATTCTCTCTGCCCAGACTCAAGCCACCCAAACAGTCCTTTGGTTTTGTCACACTTTGTAAATGATTTGTTGAAAGATATAATATTTGCAAGTTATTATAATCACTCAATAATAAGAGCTTTTAATGTCCAAATAATGTTAAAAGATGACTAAGAGATTTAATTTGAATAAATAACACACAATATGAGTATTTAAAGCACCCAAAAATTACTACTGTATCTAAATGTATTTTAGCTAAATGAATGTTTACAGTATAAAATTACAACTTCTCAGATGGAGTGGTTTAGATAATTAGTGCATGAAGACTGTATATTTGAAGGCAAGTATGGCCAGAACTTACTGAAAAGGTCTGGCCATACTTGCCTTCAAAACCAATATGTAAGATTGTAATTGTAGAGAAGTCAACATTAGCAGATTTACTTAAACGAAATCACTAGAATAAACCAAAAGGTCTCATAAGCAGTAGTAACACCTTGAAAAAATATGACCAGACTATAGAGCTAATGGCTACCTATATCTTCTCTCTGCGCATAGCCTAATGTACCTGTATTCTAGAAGAACTCTAGGTTATAAATAGGTATTTGAGCATGTCTTAAGAGCCATACAATATTTTGGTCACATAAGCCAAAAACCAAACTAAGACCCGAGGAAATTTGTTTTCATCAGTAAGATAAAAATCTAGATAATAAAACCCGATATAAAGATTTGAATCTAATCAAACGGTTGTTAACTAAATTTAGATTTTTAGTTCAATTTAAGAGGAAAACCATCGCAAACAACACAATATAGATCGGACACATTATGAAGGCATAACAATGATAATTGATTACAAAAGACTTAGCTACTATGTCTGACGTTAGCGTTGTCTATAATCAAATCTAAGTATGGGCTGCACTACTTTAAGGAAAAAATCTACTACTATCCTTATTTTAATGTGTCAAAAAGAAATAAGTTATACTGTTTAACATTATATTATATTAAAGACTAGAGACTGACTGTTTCAAAATATTTTACCCCCAGGTCTTCTAATGTTCATGCCAAATTTCATTAAAATCCATGTAGCAATTTAACCATAAAAGCCTAACAGATAGACAGACTTTTGCAATTATAGTATTAGTATTCATTTAATTTTATGAGATTTTTAAACGACGAAGCGATCACTATTATTGTTTACTAGCTTTTTCCCGCAGCTCCGCCTGCATCGCGATTTGGCCGTGAAAGCGTAACAAACAGACAGATTTTCGCATTTATAATATTAGTATGGATATCATGCCAATGCGCCAATCAATTGATATAATCTGCATAGGAATTAATAACTTTCTGTTATTTTCCAAACAACTTTGGCTGGTCTTAACTCTCGACTATACAGGCGAGAATACTATATAGTAGTTATATCATTTTACACCGATTTAAATCATTTTTCCCTATTTGTATTTTCATATATTTTTGATACAAATCAAAAGATATCAGATAACACAAACCGGAAACCAAAAGTCATCACTTGTCTAAACTGATATATCTTGAGCTGTATCAGAGTTCACGATAAAAATATTAAAAATAATTGTTGTGTAAAGTGATATCAGTGTAGTTAAATCACTTTACACTTTAAAAAAATAAAAATCCGCTCTGTTCAGTAGGTTGTAATTTCAATCGAATCGTTTTACACAAAAATATTTCGTGGGAACTCTAATAAATAGGTAGTTAAATCGTTTTACATGAAAGCTAACTTAACCATTTTAAGCCCTAGGAACATGAGAGAAAGGTTGAAAAATAGAGTAGGTATGTTTTCTTGATTCCGAATATGTAAAAAATTCAGAAGCTGGAGTTATAGCAATTTTACAGAAGGTACAGATTAATTATGTATGTTAAGTTAATTTAAGTTGACTCGAGTCTGAATGTTTGTTCGAAAAGGGACAAAGAGTCCAAAGATTGTAGTCTCGTCTAACCCTGGATCTCGTCCTTGGGACCACTTGTCCTATTTTATGTTTGATAATAGCAAACTCGTCCCACGGCACAGAGAACGACCACATGCCGCTGTTTTAAGTATATATTTTGATGGGGCGATCTCGTCACTCCTCATTCAAAATTACAATATTCTGTAGAAATGATAGTGAATGAGCTGGGCAAGATTTTGAAGTCTCAACTAACCTCATGGTAGAAACTGTAGTGGGGACGGCTGGTATAAATGTGTACAGTTACGATCATTATCATGTGTAAATGATGCTGCAAAATAATAGGATCGTATGCATTATTTTGCGAGATGATTTTGTCTTTGGCAGACTGAACTGTAGATAGGCCGATAGAATTTTTTCATCTTTGAGGGCTTCCGTTGCGTGCGCTGCGAAAACCGTTAGAGATACCCAAAAAATATGTATGAAAGAATTATTCCTCTTTAAATTATCTAAAAAATGTCCGCAACAGTATATGTCTATCTTTTAAGATTAACTCACAATAACCGTTTTTATGAAAATCAAATTTGGTCGAAATTAATGCATTATTACAAATTATTTGTCAGTGACTTCATTTGGTGCCAAAGAAATTCGCGAGGGAAACTTTATTATATATATATATATATTACCACTTTTAATAAGCTGAGGAGGTAGGTTTGTAAACAAAAAATAAATATGATTCCCAGAATAATTATTCCACGCGGACGAAGTCGCGGGCACAGCTAGTCAAATATATGCTAAGAACTTGGGTTGATTTAATAAAGTTATACATTAAGAAAGATTATCCATGAAGGTAGGTTTGGAAGGACTTGGGGGAGACCTTTGCCCAGCAGTGGGACAATATAGGTTAATTAAAAAAAAAAAAACATTAAGAAAGACACAATCTTATGATCTCTATAGAAGGCCTAACAATGATTTTGTTTATGAATGTTCAAGGAGTATCTAAAGAAGTTGAGTTGTGTTATTGAACTCTTAAGAATATTTCAATTAACCATCGATTCGCTAAAGCCAATGCCACTTCACATTCAAGTAATATAGCTGAGAATACAACTAAGAAAACGCTTTGAACATACAAATACAATTTCTGTAACTTGTCTTGCTGTTAAACTTCGCCACTTCGGTTTGCCGATGCAAATTATTTAAGGTACTTCGACTCAGACGTAGGCGTCTTGGTATGTTCCGTAATTTGATATAAACTTAACACTGTGTGAACTATGAGGTTATATGATGGAATAGCTTTAAGGAGCTCAAAAACCGAGCCTGGGGCGAGTATTTGTAATTACCTATTTCATTCATTTATATAGTGAAGAAGTAAGAATAAAATGGGTTATGATTATGAAGTTTGGATGGTTTTTAACTGGGCTATTGTAATAGAAATCGGACTCCTGCCATAATCATGATTACTGACTATAAAAAAAACAACCCAGTGACTGCCATCTATCGATAACAACCGGGACCAACGTCGAGCGGCCGTTCCATTACAGACCGCGATTAGCCGACGTATATACTTGTACGACGTATCTCTTGACGTATATACAGCCGTTGGCCCCGGCTGCCATTTGGTGGTCATTAAAGGAACCACGTTAGAGGCCGAAAGGCAGTTTCAAAAAACTCTTACAACGGGGTGTACAGGGTCGGTTGACCCTGTAACCCGCTCGGTATTAATGAATGATGATGAATGAATAATACAGATTATAAAGAGAATGGAGAACCTCTTTTTCTCAGAATAGGTTTCGGTGTAATTTAACATTGGGTCGCGAAACTAAACGTATTTAAAGGGGTTTCGGGCAAAGGGATTTAATTAGGAATGTTATGTCTGAAATAATTAATGGTGTAGGGTGCAGACATTCTATTGTGCTCGGTAAATAAACAATAATACAGAAATTCATTAAAATATCATACGATTGGGAAATCTATGTTCAAAGTCTGTCTGTTACGCTTTCACGGCCTAACCGCTGAACGGATTTTGATGAAATTTGGTATGAATATAGTTAAAGACCCGGGGTCAAACATAGGCTACTTTTTGACGCAGGCGGAGCTGCGAGAAACAGCTAGTTATTTGTAAATTGTTAATACCCACATGCCGATCTCTGATTAGCCAAAGGTTGAGTGTTAGATACTGTCGCTTATTGTGCTATACAATTGTATTTTGTACAATAAAGTTTAAATAAATAAATTTGATAAATTCTTCCAAAATTTATAAGCGTTTGACCTTTTCAAAGCACATCAAAGCTTCGTATCGTTTCAAACTAAAGCTTCCCTTGGCAGCTTAATTTTTAGCGTAATTAACGGACCAAAGATAGGATCTGCTGAAAATGTGTATCAATTATACTTTCAAATTTCAAAGTTACCGACTTTTTATTAGATTTTTTTAAATATTAGGCGACGAGAATATATCGTCTTTTTACGTTCTATGATACATTTATTTCTTTAATTCAATTACAATCAGACATGCTACATAAGATCACCGAAACAGAAGACAATGAAGACAACCGAGTTTATTGTCTTTCCGACACATTGAATCATAGACCTATTCTAATATCTAATCTAACCTTCTTGGTTGCAATATAAATGTATTATGAAGAAGTGTTAAAAAGAGTGAGAGGAAAATAAGTAATTTGAGGGTGATTGAAAATACAAGGGGGAATAAGTAAGAGCATTTTATACAACAAGATTACTTCATGGAAAACATCATCGAAGGAAAGATAAAGTGAAGAAGGGGTCAAGTCAACGCAAAGGGAAGATGTTCTTCTGCTAATACAATTTTGAATCTCAATTTAATTGCAACTAAAACGTAGAAAAAATGTAAATAAAATAAATAACAGAGTAACGATTATTGAAAGAATTGACGATTTAATGATTAGCAAAATTTTCCAGTGAAATTAAATCGTTTATTTTCAATATAGGATATAAATATCACTTATTGACGTCAATTTACTTATATTAAGTTTACCACCACTTTCAAAGCGCAAGTGGAGAAGAAGCGGCGCCACGAACTCCACTGCAGCATTGCAAGTTGCAGTTTAATGGCCAGCCAATGGAGTACGATTGGTCTTCAAATTAGTAACAGAATACCAGAAACGTCAAAAGTTGTCATTGCGATCCAATTACGATTCAAATGTGCACTATGTAAAATAAGAGAATCGACGCCCAGGAATTCAATTTTCTAAATGTATTTTTAATTTTAATTTTGTGATTGGTACAATAAAGTGTATATCTATCTATCTAATGTCTTAATCAAATCAAAACGGGCAGATTTTATTGGTTCGAACATGAAGAAAGGGGGCTGACCGGGCCGTAAAGAGATCTTACTTGGGCAGGCCGAGTTGACGTCGACCGGTTGGTCGTCCTAGGTACAGACACAGAATTATTAACATACAGAATTACAGAACGGACACTTACACCCTCCCACCCGTAACAGATACCGCACCTCACCGCACTGATTTAGAGTGATAATCGAGAGCAAAACAATGCAGAATCTCGCTTTGATCGTGCGACGAAATGACGCATTCGTTATTGACGCTCGTGCGTTGCATACGAGACGCACGTTATGTAGTACGTAATAGGTATTGGAATCGCCGCTGTTGTATAGAGTGTCAGGGGTGAGGAGCTTAAAGACCTCCAAAGCCTGGGAGTGAAGGTACAAGACCGTAAGAAAAGGCACCATCTCGTGTCAGAGACTAATCTGCTCCATCGTATCTAAAGTCTGCCTGTCTGTTACGCTTTCACGGCCAAACCGCTGATCGGATTTTGATGAAATTTGGTATGAATATAGTTGAAGACCCGGGGTCAAACATAGGCTACTTTTTGACGCAGGCGGAGCTGCGGGAAACAGTAGTAAATAAACGAAGGTTGCCCAAACATGACAGCAGATGTATCATTCAGTATATCATCATGTATAGTGCCAGTATCTTGGCCATTAGTCTGGATGCAGGCTTCCGTAAGTGCATTGAGACTAATCGATAGATTACGCTTCGACCAACCATTATATTGACACAATACTGAAACAAGAATATATAACTATACAAACCCATAAGCCATAAGGTTGGCTGGAAGAGATTGCATTAGCGATAAGTCCGTCTTTGTACTCATTTCTCTTAATGTTAGTTGGTTTCTTTGCTGTATATTTTCTTATATGTATGTAAATAGTACAATCAAGTGTTTATTCATTCATTTAAAGGTTGACTAGAAGAGATTGCTCATTATGCCCGTACAAAGTTGTAGTTTTAACAAGAAAAATATAGTCAATTGATCCCTTTGAAACCGGAAATGACGGACTTATGTGGTAACAGACTTTTTTTTAGCTATTTATGTCCCACTGTTGGGCAAAAGCCTCCACGCTCGCCTTCTATAAGTCTCTGGACATAGCATTATCTTACCAGTTTCTATCAAAAGCTAGAAGTTTGAGAGCCCATCGTGTTCTTGCAAAAAACTTAAAAAAGGCATAAAGGAAACATTTACTCGAATTGAGAACCTCTTTTTTGGATCCGGTTGAAAATAAAACAAAAACTACGTATGAAATGCGATAAATTATCACAAATATAAAGTGATCCCGCACGCCCTGTCAATCACTGCAGAGATATTCTTTCCCAGAAATGTTTTCTGGGTTTTATTTCGTGGTACAAGGTCATAAGCGAAGCAATTTTATGTTGCCACGGTTTATACAACGTACTTTATTGTGGAATGAATACTTTTATTAATTACTCCTATCGAATATGTAGTGAGACTCAAAGTAAAAGTACTTACTAAAAAAACAAAAATAATTAAAATTTAAAATATTCTATCTGAAACTATTTAATGTGGATTGAAAATAAGTGTGACTATTATCATTTATATTCTTCTCATTATTTATATTAAGTGGGTTACATAGTCAATCGACCCTGTAAAGTCTGGTGTAGGAGATTTCAGAACAGTCTTTCGCGTCCTGACGTGAACTCATTTTATTGTAAACTAGCTTTTTTCCGCAGCTTAGTCTGCGTCAAAAAGTAGCCTATGTTTGACCCCGGGTCTTCAACTATATTCATACCAAATTTCATCAAAATTCGTTCAGCGGTTTGGCCGTGAAAGACTTTTGCATTTATAATATTAGTATGGATCCGGCTACTCACAGTCTAGTACTCAAAATCGAGTTTCTTCTAGCGAGACTCTTACAAGTTTCATTCGAAACAACTTAACAGGGTTACCCATTATAAAGTCGATTTTTTCTTCTGAGATTTTCATTTTACCAAGAACGTTTCAACCCTTTTTCGTTTCTTTTATTTACTTCGTCGAAATATCATTTGTCACCATATCAGTTGACCTATCATCAAGTCTTTTTTTTCGTCATCCAACTCTCCCAGGTAGAGTGCCTGGGCTACCCACTAAAACCCCTCCGGCGTTTCCGCACCGGCTGTTGGGGGCGCCATGGGGGCGCGTTAGCATTCTACCACGACCTCCAGCCACGGCCTTTCGGCCCCGACCATTGGCCTTTCCTCCCCCCCCCCCCAAATCACAGACAGTGCCCATAAATGGACCACGCCCGTCCCCCAGATGCACATCCGTTCGCCGTCTCATCATAGACGGCGATAGAGTGGTCTGTTGGCAGAAATTGGCCGACAGTCAACAAGACCCCGACTACCAGGGAGTTATTAACTGTCACCCAGGGTGCACCGTCCCAAATCCCTTGTCAGCCCGCCATCTCACCGGATCCGTAGGATCAAGTGAGAATGCAAAGCTTTCAAAGGACCGGGCACTCGAGGAGGTTCCCTGCCCTGCACCCCTGGGTGGTCACAAGCCTAACCCAAGCTAACCGAACTAAACTAAGGTTTTATTTAAAGTATATTTTTATAGTATGTATTATGTACAACATAAATTTCTTCAAAATATTCATCATCTCTTATAATACGGACTACTGTACATTATATTCTTATAACAAGGAATACTTTCATAATATTATAAACCCATTAATATCCCTTTGGAAATATTCCCTGTCGCCACGTCGTTTAGATTCGGGTTTTGTATCGCGTTAAAATTCACGAAATAAGAGCAAAAGCTCAGTAATGTATTCATGTTTTACATAACAATAGCAGTCAATGATGGGATTATGTGATAAGCGATGGCGGATTCATTAACATAACAAATTTTCTTATATATACATACAATATATATATAGTCTCATAGTTTAAAAGTACACTGCAGGGGTTGAGTTGTATCACAATAAAATTTTCGACGCATTTATTTTCTTACACCATAAATGAGTATTTATGGTGTAAGAAAGTAAATGGCAGCTAGAGTTAGCTGCCTATGATGTGCATACATAGGTACATGTAGTTTGGTACCTAACATTGAAGTCTGTGGCTCTTTCGTGAAATTTTGTGTCAGTCATTCGCTAGCGTCTGCGTTAACAATTCTGACACCAGGGTGTGCATTATACATACTATCCTGATGTCGAAGTTGTTAGTGTTGACCTTTAACGACCACCTGATTGATATCGATCTATATTGAAATCTAAAAAGGCCAGGATTGATGATAATGATGATTTGTATCTAGGTAATTAGGTAAAATCTTCACTTTCCTTTTTTATGTACACGGCAATTACCCTTTTCTTCTCATTTCTTCTCTTGGGTCTGTTGGTAGAAATTTCTTTAAAAATAAGAAGCTCCATTGTATTGTCTTTTCCTCATAATCATAATCTATTGTAAGTATTATTATATTTTGTGCATAAACAAAGTAAATAAATAAGGACTCGGCGAGATAAAAACAGCCGTAGTCACAACCTAGATTTATTCCTGAGTTTCTTGGTGGTGCAATAGGTTTTACGTTGACATTACAAAATACACGAGCAAATCGGGTTTTCGAAAATCCCGCTCTCGCTTATGCCTTGGCCCTTTGTTTACAAGCTATCGGGTACAAAAAAGGGGTACCAAAAGACACACCAAAGTGTTTGTCTGGTTAGTTTTTTTTCCTATAGCACACATACTGACACTTCGAAAGACTTTGATTCTACATATATATTTATGGTAATTTTTTGTTTCTTCTAGTTTGTGTGGAGAAACGATTTGTTATGTCAGTTTTTAGCTGAATAATCCATACTAACATTATAAATGCGAAAGTCTGTCTGTCTGTGTTGTCTCTGTGTGTCTGTTACGCTTTCACGGCCAAACCGCTGAATGGATTTTGATGAAATTTAGTATGAATATAGTTGAAGACCTGGGCTCAAACATAGGCTACTTTTTGACGTAGGCGGAGCTGCGGGAAAAAGCTAGTAGTAATATAAATATTAGCGTAGATTATTGACCAAATATCTGGAGTTAGACTGACGACTTTTTTTATAAAGAGTTTCTTAATAGCCGCACTCTTTTTAATGACAATAAAATCAAATTCTACAAAATTAAATTCTTTGAAATCAAAATAAAATGTATGTTTGTAAGTAAAAATCTTTATTGTACACAAAGAACAGAAGATCAGAGAATACAGGTTACAACAAATTGTATTTGAAGGGTAATTTTTATATTTAATACTATAGAGAGGGGTAACTGTGCTGACAGCGGACAGGTCGGCAATGCGCTCGTGACATCTCCGGTGTTGCATGCTATCATAGGCTACGGTAACCACTTACCATCAGGTGGGCCGTACGCCTGTTTGCCTACTTAGTTGTATAAAAAAAAATATTACAAAATTACAAAGGCAATTCCTTAGTAAAGATTTAAAAAATATCTCTATAATTGAGAATTTTTTGCATGTGTTCGAAGAATTTGCTTAAGTAGTCATTAACGACTCTATGTGGTGTTTCAATCTGACTTACACTTAACCAAGTATATTATCCAACAGTCAATTAACAATCGCTTACAGTTCAAGAGCACAGTAACAGTTACTTTAATTAAAGTCTTATCAGTTTAAACCACACACGTGTATTAATAATTTAAACGGTTAACCGATAATTCCGGCTTATTTAACTGTTGACCTATTTTGAACGCGGTTTTAACCGTACTAGTTATTCGCGACTAAACTCTCATGGTTTTCCAATATTATTGATATTTTATGCGGCATGTGTTTTCGAAATGATCGTGCGTGGTAAGTGACCGCGATCGTGGTCCGACTTGGATTAAAGTCACAGATAGCAGGATATGCGTGTTACAGGAATCTCTGCCAAGGATGCTGAAGACCGAAGCAGAGACGTAAGATCATCCGCCCATTACTCTATTCTAATACAACTTGAGGTATGCTACGCATAGATAGATTGATAGGTAGATATTCACTTTATTGTACCAATTACAAAAAATAAAATTAAAAGTAATACATTTAGAAAATTTAGTACAAAAGCGGACTTATCGCTATTGCAATTTCTTCCAGCCAACCTTAGGGCGTAGATAGGATAAAAAGTGAAAACAAACAAAAGGCGGTACAGTAATAAAATACTAAAACTAACATCCTTACACAACAGTCAATAAATAAACCTACAATCAATTAATACATACTACACCTTTAATGAATATATACATATCATATACATACAACATACAATAATAAAAATAAAAGAAGAGAAAAAAGTGACTAACGATGAGCAAGATCAGCTTCAATTGAAGAGAGATAATGTTTTCTCACTTCATTCGGCTATCTCCACAAACGACGCGACGTGTCTACTACGCGTAGTATACGCGTTCCACCGGTCGCACCACGGAGCAATCATTTATTTATTAGGAACACCAACAGCTTCTTTTGTATAAAAGTAGTAAGGTAAAAATTATATAAAGCAAGTGAGCCACTACAGGTCCTCACAGATAGATCCAAACTTAACAAAAGTTGAATAGTAATCACACACACGCCACAGTTGTGAGACAACTACATAACAAGTATGAGATCAAACAAAACATTAGTCGCAACATTGCTATGGTCGAAATAGAAAAAGAATAATAAAAAAGTTTAACTCTAAGACATAAATGAAAACACAACAGAAAAAGCTATGCTACTGGAGTAAATGTTCATAAAGTAAACGCTTTGCTCTAGCTATGCTTGTGGTGAATAAATCCAGATACAAATTGCACAAAATGGCCGCCAAACAAAGTACCGACCTATCATGTAACGTTACGAGTACTAACGCCTATAATGACCAAACAGCTGAAGTCGCATCGCACGGGTAGCGTCGCGTGCGGAACAGGCTTTGAAGTACGCATAAACGACAAACGTTACATTGCAGTCCATGAATTGCAAAGCACCGTGAACGGAAGGCCTAAAAGGAGTAAAACTGACCCTGGGCTCCAAAGCTGCTTGAGGATGCAACAGGAAAAACGAGGCCATCCTTAGATCCACGCGTCTGATGGCTGTGAATTTAGAGGGGCCGTGCATTTGAGAAATATTTAAGGCTTTTCAGACGCGCTCTTGGACGCTCCAGGACCATGATTAATAGCTAATAGCTTACTAAAGGTACGAGTGGGTAGAAGAGCTTTAGTTAAAATCATTGACTTCTATAATAGGATTAAGAAAACCAAGCAATCATTATGGTAGTTTCTTGACTAGTGTGATGCGAAAATAATCCAAATTGCTTTGATAATAAAGCTCATTATTGGCGGCTTTTGGGCTATATTGTGGTTTCCATGTTACCATACGGGATTTCGGCTAATGTGTTTAAATAGGCTTCTTGACTGTGTTCATATTTTGACAATACTTTTATACGAAACAATCCATAGACTAAATAGTAACCCCGAATTGGTGATTACTTGCTTTCTCTTTTGTACGTATGAAATCAAGTGGCAATGACGTCCCTCCGCCATTATGCCCGTCCTTTTCTTGTTTCTTGACAGTTTTCCCTTCCACAGGATTTCAAAGGCTTATAACTTATTTAATTTTGAACGGATTCAAAAAATTCTTTCAGTTTTCGAATTCGGGAACTCAAATTTTTGATACGAAAAATAAAAAAAAAGTTGATTAAAGTAGCCTACAATCAAAATGTTTTACTTTATTTGATGAAATAAGTCAAATCAAATTTGTGATAAATATCTTATTTTCCTCTCTTTATAAGAACTAATTCCACGAAAGGCTATATACCTACATACCTGCCTGACGAAAACCATTGGGATGGGTTTTGTCAATTAGAAATATACGTCATAGAAATATAATCAAAATGTTTTACTTTATTTGATGAAATAAGTTAAATCAAATTTGCGATAAATATCTTATTTTCCTCTCTTTATAAGATCTAATTCCACGAAAGGCTATATACCTACCTACCTACCTGACGAAAACCATTGGGATGGGTTTTGTCAATTAGAAATATACGTCATAGAAATATAATACAATTGTAATATCATCATCATCATTATATTATACAATTATTAAATTACCAAATCCTAAAAAAAAGGAATTAATTACGAGGAAATGAGTCACGCCATCTATTAAAAAAATTAAGAATTGAAATGCTCAACTCGCGTCTGCTAGAGTACATCATTTAGTATGTAGATGGCGTTACTCAATTTTGTTTCTGTTAAAACTCACAGATGGCGCTGTCAGTGCGGCTAAATTTTCACTCTACAATGTTACGGGTTCTAAGCGTTGCAGAAATTTGAATAGATTTTAGATTTGATACCAGATGGCGACGCAAACATACTGGAATGAAAATACAAGTATTAGTGGAAAAACGAAAATCTAATTTCTTTTTAATCATGAATCGAAGCCACTTTTAAATTTAGAATAAATTTAATGATACATAATGTTGTGATCCGAAAAATACAATCCTCTTTTAAGAAGTGGGGTAAAATATACTGCGACCAAATCGCAGACATGTTAAAAAAGGGAGATGTCAGGAGTACCCGTAATCGACGAGAGTGATGAGCGTAGAAGAAGCGAGGGAGGTCTGTAAGGATCGTAGCAAATGGAAATGCGTAGTCTCTGCCTACCCCTACATAAGGCTTGATGGTATGTATGTATGTAAAATATTACTTTAATAAGTTATTCAAACTAACTATATGGGACACACGTAGAGCTCTACGATGGTGCTACGACTCGTAGACAGTGTTACGCCTAGCTTGCTACGAAAATGTTGTATCATTTTTATTTCCGAACTAGCTGTGCCCGCGACTGCGTCCGTGTTACGTTCGATTACATATAATACTTTTCTTTTTATGTGAAGCTACCGAACTCCTGCTGCGTTAGTACTTATTATCCGTTGTTGCAGAGTTTCACAAAACTAAAATGTAAAAGGTTCAGGATCTCACTATGTAAAATACTGCAACGGAATTCTGTTACGCGAATTCTGCGCAAGACGCGAGACGCCCACAAAAATATGCCTACCTAATTAAAAATATCATTTACTATTGCTTATGTGACCTAACTGAAAATAAACACCACTATCAGTTTACTTACTCAAATTAGAAAGCAATAGCAAAATTTTCGTAAAAGATCTTTAGGTACATAAAATTGCAAAAAGTGATGTACCCAGTGTAGTTTGATCTTTCATATAGTATGCACGCCATACAATTTAGGGGTCAAGTAAGTTGGTATATTTTCCTTCGGAAAATGTGAAAAATTCAGGATAAATTGTAGCGTAATTTCTAAGTTGGACCTCTAGCAACACAACTGTGAAAACCGCATTCAATTGGGTATTCTACTAAATTTATTTTTATAATTTACTAGCTTTTTCCCGCAGCTCCGGTATATAGCTTATGTTAATCAGGGTGAATGTAGCTTTCCAATGGTAAAAGAATTTTTGAAATCGGCACAGTAGTTTTTGAGTTTAATCATTACAAACATACACACAAAAATACAAATCTTTTCTCTTTATAATATTAGTGTAGATATAAAACATTTCACTACCAGAAACTGAAAACAGCAAGATTTTTTTTAAATTTGTGTTTTTTAAATACATAAGTTATCAGCCTTTGAAATTCGGTGGAAGGGGAAACTGTCAAAAAACAAGAAAAGGATGCACTGTGTGAGCTGTGACGTCACTGCCACTCGGTTTCGTGCGTACAAAAGAGATAGCAAGATGTCCCCACGACTCTCCCACTTTTCTTCTTAAAAATACTTTAAAATCCAATTACTGCCTTAATTAACAACCAATTTTGTTGTTGTTTTGAGAATCGGTTACTTTTTAGTGTACATATTGTGTCGTATGCAAATATTGGCTAAGTATGAATACAGTCAAGTAGTCTATGCAGTAGTTTTCTCGTGATGCGATTACGAACAGACAAGACATTTTGAAACGTCAGGTGTAAATAAATAAGTAATAAACGCGATAAAACCGTATTAAAATAGTTTAATTTAATGAATAACAATCGCGAAAACATAAGAAAACATTAGACAAGACATTTTTTTTTTTAAATTATTGTTTTGGCTTCTGTTGATCCAATAATGACCTTGTTTTTTCCTAAAAATCTACAGACATCGAAGTGTTACAATTTTATTATATAGATATAGATATGTTTAAATACTTCTAGACCCAGGTTTTGTTTTTCACAAATAAATAAGCTACCATTTAGCTACGTGTAAAATTGTCAAGAAAAAAAAAATGTGCTGCAATCGAATTAAAACTATTTCTACGCAAAATACCAGATACGCAAGTTACCATACACTAACGACGATACTTACCAGACGTGCAAATAACCCGATACGCATACAACCTGACATGTATTCATTGATACACAAAACACCCAATACGCAAATGATCAAATACACAAATAAAAAGATATTCGTAAAGGACCAGATAATCAATCGACTTGAAAAACATTTTACAAAATTAACACTTTCTACAAAAGTTTTTCAAATTTTTGACCCCAAAACTTGTCGACCCCGCTGGTGACAAGAGGGCCGGCTCATTTCTCGCGCAGAGAATAGCGGTCGCTATCCAGCGCGGGAATTCTGCCGGAGTTCTTGACACCATGCCGCAAGGATTAGCTTTTATTTTTAGGTTAATTTTTATTATTAGGTTTTAGTTTTAGTTTAGATTTATTTAGTTTTTACTTTTCTATATAGTTGCTTTGTTATTTAAGTTTGTAAATTATGTTTTCTTCTATATGTATAAAGAGAAGTGAGTACAATAGAAAATAAAACAAAATGAAACTTGTTGCCTTCAACGTAGGTACATAAATTTAGCACATGTTTTTTTTTAAATAAGTACTTACCCTAAAGTCTTGGTACTGATGAGTGGTGTTTTGAGACTGAGGAACCCGTTCAGCCTGCTGGTCTTCTGGCCACCGTCTCCTGAAGACTGGTCCACCCTGAAACAATTAAAAGTGATTAAAATCCATATTTTTAAAATGATTGTCACATTATACACCGTGAAATTTTAGTCGTTTTGGACCCATCGTCCAGTGACTCCATTCATGCAACCGAACAAATTTCCCAGTACGGGAGAAAGGCATGATGGTATGTATGTAAGTTTTAATTTATTCTTCTGTAAACATGTTGTCCAATTATATATTTAAATTTAGTACTGATTTCGCTTATTTTTGGCGGATTAATTACGATATTAAAAAAATTACATTTTTTACGTACCTACCGATATTTTATTACAAGTGTTGTTTTAAACAAAATATAAATAAAGATATTATTAATTTTTCATGTTTCCGGTAGATGGCGCAACGATTATTTAGTTATGTTTTGTCTGCTTACTATAAATTGTATAAAAAATCATATACGTCAATATTCAAATTTGTATATAGCCAAGGACCCAGGATCGAACATAGGCTAGGGAAACAGCTAGTTTTATAATATATGTACATTACTAAATAAATAAGATTCTGCTAATCAGCTAGCATGAAAACTAAAAACATTCCAAACAAAATTCTTGCTGCTTAATTAAGTTAGAACACTACATAAAGTACCAAGGCATACAATAGTATGATATTGGATCGCAGCTCCCGAGAGGCGAAATTCAATTTTCTGCTTATGTCACTACACTTGTGTAAAGGGTGGGGTCTCAATGTATGAGAAGGGGGTAAAAGGTTATTTTATCGGTTAACGTTAAAAAAATCATTCTGTTAGGATGTCTAAAAGCTACTCAAATGATGTCTTTAAGAAGGTTGTATCAAATCAATCGGAAACATTGTAAAAGCTATGCTTTTAGTTGGCATTCATTCATATCAAGATTTCAGCGACTAGTGAAATAGTTTCTTAAACCAAGTGATTTCCCATGGAAGACACCAGCAAGACAGTGGAACCAGCGTAGCAAGTTTCTTGGTCAATCGACCCTGTACTATGGTGTCAGAGTTTGTCGTAACCGCCTTTCGGCCTCTGACGTGGTAAAAATCAACAGTTTACGTGTCTTCCAAAGCATGGAAGCATCTTTCGAGGCGAGTCAAGCCTGCAAATGACACAGTTTTGTCTATACATAATGTGTTTGTTAAGGTATGCGAAATTGTGTGAGCTAACTGGTGCCCTCTGGCGTCTGATATGTTAATCTCTGTCGCGAGTTGAGTCCAGCGCCGCTCAGTGTATTGTGCATTTAAAATATTCATTAAATAAACTCTGTTGATTATAAACGGCCTTTATTCTAAATAATCCAATAGTGTTATAGATAAACTGATTTTAAAAACATCACAGTATCTAGCTGGATATTGAAAATGACTTGACCTCCGCCCGCTGCCAGTCGCGCCACACCCTTACCTATTGTTTTGCAAACTCCCAAATCAAGTTTTAAACTATCTATCGAAACTATAGTGCTTAAACTATTTTCCCAGCGAATTAATGCTAACGTGATTAATTATTATAATGAGAGTGATTTGCTTTGCTGAATCGGGAAATTTATGAAGTTTCGTAATCATTCATATCGAGTGGGTTTATAGTATTAGTTTTTGTTGAGAAGATGATACTGGCTGCTAGATATTTATAATCTGTCACATGTTCATTCAAACGAAATATACATCGTGAAATTTTAGCCGTTTTGGACCCATCGTCCAGTGACTCCATCCATGCAACTGAACAACTTTCCCCCAAGATACATGGGTCGAAATATGGAGTAAATTTTTGGACCTCCCATACAAAATGTTTAATCACGTGACCTAACTTACTATGGGAAGTCCAAATTTGTTTTTCATGTTTCGAGCTATGTTCCTTGGGAAAATTTGTTCGGTTGCATGAATGGAGTCACTGGACGATGGGTCCAAATCGACTAAAATTTCACCGTGTAATACTTCTGTAAAGTTATGTCTGAAATGAAGGTGTTTTATTTGTAAAACATATATAAAATACTTGCTGCTCTGCCAGCGTCAAAAGTAGCCTACGTTTGACCCCGGATCTTTAACTATATTCATACCATATTTCATTAAAATCCGTTCAGCGGTTTGGCTGTGAAAGCGGAACAGACAGACAGACTTTCGCATTTATAATTTTATTTATTTTATTTATTTCATATACATACATGCAATATCCTTACAGGTAAACACCCAATGCGATACAGCAGACATAATTTAAAATAATAATATAATATTGCCAATTAATTACTTATTTCTTAATACCATTTAAATAAAACATGCATTATTCAACAATAAACAAAATATCACAAATAATTTAATTTAACACATCCACCTTAATGGGTAAACTTTGAATTAGTATATATTATTATTTTTTATTTTTTTTTCTACTTAGAACTATAAATAAAATGACATGTCAAATAAATATGAATTTAATAAACTAACGTGTCAAATAACTTAAACTGTATAAAGTAGCTCTGGCGAATTCACTCAATGAACACGAAAATATGTCAATACGACCATGCACTTCGTTCAAAACGTGAATAGTGCGCACATACAGAACTTTTTTTAATAAGTTAGTTCTGGCTGTTGGTACCGCCAGAAGTGGAGGTCGCCTTCGCCGTTGTGCATATCCCTTTGGAACATTAAAAAATATAAGCTGAAGAAGACCGGGCTGCTGTACTATCCCTCTGAGTAACTTAAACACATAAACAGCTAGTGCTAATTCTCTCCTAACTCTCAACTCATTATACCCAACCATTCCCAACACAAATAGTGTAGGGTACATGAGTGGGTAAAAAGGATAAACTCCATATAGTTTCCTGTATAGGTGCCTTACAAATTTATTTTGAATACGCTCCAACATAGTGATGTATTTGTCTTCATAGGGCGCCCATACTACAGAGTTATTTTCAAGTTGACTCCTTACTAGTGCGTTATATAGTGCTCGAATGGCTGTAATGCTAGAAAAGTCCTTGGTTTGTCGGAGTAAGAACCCCAAATTTCTGAACGCCTTTTTGCATACATCCATGATATGATTGCTGAAGTTTACTTGTGATGTAATCGAAACTCCCAGATCTCGCACCTGTGTTACCCGTTGCATTGGCACATCATTTACTTTATATTGATAGGTTATGGGTGATCGCGACTTACTAAAAGACACCACCGAGCATTTGGATGCATTGAAGGAAAGTTTATTTTGCTCACTCCAACGAACCAATCTCCCTATATCCTCCTGCAAACGATCACAGTCAAAAGAAGATTTTACCTCAATGAAAACCTTTAGATCATCAGCAAATAAAAGACACGTACTATGTTCCACAACATTTGGCAAATCATTGACAAATATGAGGAAATTTAGAGGACCCAGTGTACTTCCCTGATTCACGCCAGACCTAGTGTAGTACGGCTCCGATTCGCATCCTCTATAATCAACATACTGCCGTCGGTTCCGCATGTAACTAGCAAAAAACTGGAGCACTTTGGGTGTACAACCTAACTCAGCTAATTTTATGAGCAAAACATCATTATCCACGGTATCGAAAGCCTTCTGGAAATCAAAATACCCAACGTCCACCTGCGAGCCTGAATCCACGGCGGGTATTACATCCTTTATAAAATTCAACAAATTTGTTGCTGTACTACGTTCCGGTCGAAATCCATGTTGCGCCTCAGTAAGTAGTCCCTTCACCTGCCCATAAACCTGGCAATGAGTAGCTGACTCAAACACTTTAGCAGGAGCCGATAAGACCGCCACTGGTCTGAAATTGTTAACATCCTGGCGCGCTCCACCTTTAGGTACTGGTATTACACGACTTATTTTCCATAAATCTGGAAATTTGGCTTGACCCAGACACAAGTTATAAATGTGCTGAAGAGGTCTAGCCAAAACACCACGACAATCCCTTAAAACAAATGCTGGTATACCGTCAGGCCCAGCTGATCGTTTTGGCTTCAATCTCGTGAGAGCCCTGTTTACGTCTTCCAGACTAAAATCGACCAAGTGTACTCTAGCATTTGTTGCCGAGCTGGCCGCCACTGCCTCGGCGACATCCAGCGTTGCAGGTTCCTTACTGTATACTGACTCGAAATATGCGGCAAACTCCTTAGTACATTCCTCTTCTTTAAGTTGCCTACCGTCTTTAGTAATAGTAGATCCACCCGAAGTTCCTCTCAGTGATCTCAAATAATCCCAAAAAGACTTAGGATCTGTACAAAACTGTGACTGTATTTTTTCCATATGTTGGCGATGTGCTACTTCAATATCCTTTTTAATTTTTGCCCTACAACTAGCAAACTCCTGATAATATTTGACATCTTTCGTTTGCTTATATTTCTTGTGCAGACTACTTTTTGATTTTAAAGCACTTATAATAACTGTTGTGTACCATTGTGGGTAAACATACTTATTTCTAAGTCTGTTTATTTTTTTTTTGGGCACATACTCATCAAAACTGTTAGTAATTTTACTATTAAAAAAATTTACTATTTCGTCTACATCTTCCATTCCATACATTTCATTCCAGTCAATAGATGCTAGCTTATTATATAACAATGGGAAGTTGGCCTTGCAGAAATTCCACCCTGGTCTAGCATTACTCGTACCTTTATCACTTACCGTAGCTAATGGCAAAGGCAGTGACGCAAGGGAGAAGCTTACCAATAATGGTGGGTGATATCTGTCTACAGGTACCATCTGATCGTCCGCAAGCTCTACTCCAACCTCACCACTCAAACCTGAGCTCAACACTAAATCCAAATATCTTCCAATAGCATTTGGTACCTTATTCGATTGAGTGAATCCGCAATAAGCTAAAAAACATTCAAAGTAATTATTAACATTGAGAGAGGCTGAATACAAATTGAAATCTCCTACAACAATTAGTTTCTTATATCTGTTAAATGAATCTTCTATAATTTTAAACAAAGTCATATATTCATTATCTGAGCTACTCGGAGGAATGTATACAATATAACATAAAAATAAAAACTTATTATGTATATACACTGTTGCCGCTACCAGTTCAAATACACACTTGCTTAACTCTATATTCCCCAATACATGGGCTGCACGTAATTCGTACTGGTGTTTAGCGATGAGAAATGCTCCTCCCTGCTTGCGACCATCCATTCTATCGCACCGTATTATATTATAACCAGGCGGAATAATTTCTTTATCCTGTATAGATTTATTACATCCTGTCTCTGTGATTGCATATAGATCCGCCTCAATAGTAGCCAGATTATTTCTGAATGTCTGTAACTTTGTACGAAGCCCTTGTACGTTCTGATAAAATAAACGTACATCTTTACATGCTAGTACTTTTTTGGGTGAATTTCCGAAACCAAATCCATTCACTAAATTCTGCATTTAGTGGCCACGCATCCGCTTGATTTATTTTATCAAAAACCATTTCCGGAACTCCTACTATAAAAGATGCATAACTTCGTGGCGTTTTTGACTTCACTCTTTCTACAGTTATGTCATCGACACCACATATTTTTCTGACATACTCGTTCATAGTGTCAACTGGTGTATCAAGATGTAAGCGCCACACATGAAGATGGCGTTTTTTTTCCGTCGCTCTAATAGTTAACAGTTGTGTATTTGCACCTCTTCCCACATTCTGTGATAAACACTTTTTCTGCCTCTTTTGAACTGTTTTCCATTCATCTCTGCTTTCATCATTTTCATCCCTCTGATTTTCCTTATCTTTTCTTATATCTGATGCACCATTTTTTCTACTTTCATTTGTTATTTTCTCATTTTCTGCTTTTTCCCCACTCTGCTTATCTTTTTGACTGACTCTGTTTGTAGATTCCGGGAGGTTAGTTTCTTTCTCTCCTTTAGCAGCAGTCATAACCTTTACAGTTCCACGCTTGTCTACAGAGCTTCCATTATTAATAATTTTTCGATGCTTAGTTAACGAAATTTCTTTAGATGTTACTTGACTGACCTGTTGATCTTGGTTATGAATACAGAGACTATCGCATATTTTGTCCTGCAGCCCCCTCATACATTTATCTAAATTAGACAAATAACTTGAAGTTTGCAAGAACTCATTCTGCAATTGAACCAAAACTTTTTCCTGGTTGTCCAGCCGCGAAATAACCTCCGACCTCAATTTTTTAATTTCATCCAATAAGACTGCGTCCTTCTCTTTTGAATCAGTAGCTATTCCTTTCGTAAAACAGCCACGCTGAGTGTTTATATTATTTTGTGGTGTAAAACTTATATTCAAATCGGGTGCATTCCTTCGGACCGGAGTGTCAGTATTTCCACGTTTAGGGTTTAAGCATATACATTCTGGACAAACCCATTGCTCCTTATAGTCTTGAGAGTACGTTTCAAAGTTGTTAGGATCAATATTAAGACATTTCAAGTCATAAACCTTTTTACACTTTTCCTTGGTACATTCCATGAATGAGGTATTGTAAATAGTAGAATCGCAGGCACTACACTTGATTGGCATCGTGTATATATGTTTCAATCTTTAATAATTCGAATTTAATCAAATTTTGTCCTCCCAGAGACAGTTTCGGGCCGTGCTGTGATTTGCCGCTTCTGCACTCTTAATCAATGGCAAGTACCTGATACAAGTGGATATGCGTCATCGGCGTCTATCTGCAGGCATTAATCACCCGTCCGCCACACGCGTAACCGCGATATTTGCTTGCATACGCGGCAATACTGCTGTATCACTTACCGTGCGGTAGATTTTGCACTAAAGTGTAGTCACGGTTATTTTATTATATTATGCTTTTGTTTCACTGGATTTTATTTGTTAAATATCACTATAAATTGTTCACTATGTTTTGGTACTAATTTCTGGACTAAAGTCTTACAAATTCCCGTTAATTTATTTGTTTTAATGAGAGCCTCTAGAAAAACACTATCGACAGAAAGGACGTCGGTCAAAGAATGAATATTATTAGTATATTAGTATTATTAGTATATAATAAGTATGAAATATTAGTAAATTAGTAATTAGTAACTAGTAATATTAGTATAATTAGTATTAGTAATATTAGTATATTAGTATGGATTATTCAGGACTGCGCAAAGGAGCCGAGGACTCGTATTTTCCTTCAATTTTCCGAAACGTTCTTACGGTCTTAGACGTGGTTCCTTTAGCGACCACCAAATGACAGCGGGGACCAATGACTAAATGTGCCTTCGGGTTCAAGAAATCACTTTT
The DNA here is from genome assembly GCA_947363495.1 of Euzophera pinguis. Lineage (NCBI taxonomy): Eukaryota > Metazoa > Arthropoda > Insecta > Lepidoptera > Pyralidae > Euzophera > Euzophera pinguis. Next base: position 2,676,410 of record OX376183.1, read on the forward strand.
ATAATCAGATAACTGAGCTATTCAAGCCTGCAATACTTTAACCTTAACTGAAAACAACTAAACGGGAAGCATTTTTCCTGTGGAAATCCAATCCATAACCCCCTGTCTAAGGCGCCTTAACTGCCTCCGTGCTTCTCTACAAGAACGGATAGGAAATGAGGAAATCCGTAGGAGAACATGACGTTACCGACATAGCCTAGCGATTCTCGTCCACTGCTGGGAATAGGCCTCTCCTAATGTTTCCAAAATATCTACCGTTTGCCTGCTTCAGCTCATCTGACCATCTATCCAATGCTGCGCTTAACGGTTGGTGGTCGCCATTTAAGAACCTTCCTGACCCATCAGCCATCTGTTCTCCGCGCTATATTACGCTATTATACTTTAAAGATCTTATACGATGAGCTATGTTAGTAAATTTGTATGAAGTAGTCCGTCTGGGGAAGTACCTCCACCCTTCAAAAGACCGCAGCCAAATAACAGTGTTGTGTTCCTACTGGTGAGTAAGGTCGCCAGGATCCAGAGAGGTCGCTGTGCTGATAGCGGACAGGTCGGCAACGCGCTCGTGGCATCTCCGGTGTTGCAGGCGTTCATAGGCTACGGTAACCACTTACCATCAGGTGGGCCGTACGCCTGTTTGCCTACATAGTTGAATAAAAAACAAATTGTTCTCCTACGGATCTCCTCATTTCTAATTCGATCTCGTAGGGAACCAACTGCCTCTGTAGTGCAGTGGTTAAGGCGTCTGCCTTTGACCCAGAGGTCGCAGGTTCGATTCCCACGAGAAGCATACTTTGTAAAGGTTTGAATCACCTGATTGTCTGATAATAAAAATGATTCCGTGCAGGCAAGTTAAGCCGTTCCCGACTGCCATTTAGTGGTCGTTTAAGAATATCATTATCCTATTGATCTGGTTTCCCTATTAAAAAGGGTTACGTAGGTCAGACGACAGTCGCTACAATGTAATAGTCAGTACTGCCAAATCTAGGACAATGATTAAAGCGTACCCTGGGCTCAGAAGCGTAAGCTGACGACGCAACTAGGAATACACGCTAGGATGAAGAGGGAAACACCGATCATCGCCCTCTCCATAGCTCTTTTTCGTACACAAAAATCTATTTTAAGGAAGCCTAGTAAGTATACCAATACATAATGTAAATTGTGTACTGTTAGCATATTTATAGCTTAGCATAAAACGTTAGCAAAATAAACGCTATTAAGAGAGGTAGGAGGGGAAGTACCTCCACCCTACAGAAGACCGCAGCCAAATAACACTGTGATGCAGTGTTGTGTTCCTGCTGGTGAGTAGGGTCGCCAGGCTCCAGAGGGGTCGCTGTGCTGATAGCGGGCAGGTCGGCAACACTCGTGACATCTCCGGTGTTGCAGGCGTTCATAGGCTACGGTAACCACTTACCATCAAGTGGGCCGTACGCTTGTTTGCCTACTTAGTTGTATAAAAAAACGCTTAGAGTAGCCAGTGAAGTTGGCGTGTTTCTATGTATGGCGGTTGATAAACTGTAAAGCCTATATTCTGTAATCTGTGCTAATACTTAGTGTAAATTGTGTACTGTTAGCATATTTGTAGCTTAGCATATAACGCTAGCAAAACAAACGGTAAGAAAGAACGTCGTCGGCAGCTGGCGCATGGGGTGCTAAGCGGATTGCTATATTGTCCGCGGTTTAAGTCTAAGGCATAAGCGACTTCTGTGCTGGTGTGTCTAATAAAGTGCTGCTGGAAGCTTTCTAAGTTCACAGGAGTTTCCCGATAATAATAAAGTAAATAAAAAAATAAAATATTAATAATGCAGAAATATTGGGAAAATTTCCGAATATTTCCGTGGTTTTATGTAAAAGTTGTGATTTGATTAACGTTAATTAGAATGCATCATCATCTCTTCCATACATTTTAGAACAAACTAAGGAAAATGTCATTCATCATCATTTCAGCAGCAGTGAGTCCACTGCTGGACATAGGCCTCTCCTAATGCTTGCGATCTTTTTCAGACTTCTGACATCTAGTCATTACAAGGATGCCATAATTGCACAATAGCTGAGGACTTGTGAGAGGCATGGAGTAATTACAAAGAGGAGATACCGTAATAAGCGTTTTGTAAGAAAGTATTTGTTAGGCTACACGGGGCGGAAAGCAGGCTTGCGGGGTGCTTGGTTTCGGCCGTGTCTCCAATCTTGGAGCACGAGCAATGACAAGCTCCTCCCACTTTTGTGTCGGCGAGGCGCCAATGATCACATCACTGCGCCATTTCAAACGGCATCTCCTCTTTGTAATGGCTCTATGGTGAGAGGCAAACGACCGAGAGGTGGCCAAGTACTAGTCAAAACCAATAACCTTTAAGCCATTTTGACTCGAAAGAAAAAGAATAAACCGTAATTCGAATGCATCCTTCTACGAAAAACGTTGTCTATGTCCTATGTTTGTTTGGTTGACTGGAAGAGATCCCTATTTGGGATAAGTCCGCCTTTTGTTGTAACCTGTATTCTGATACTATGTTCTTTGTGTACAATACAGATTTCGACATACATATATACATACATACGTTCCTTTCTCAATGAATGCAACAAAGGCTCACCAAAAAGTGGTTTGTACATTTAAAAACAAACCCGCTTTTTCTTACATTTGAGACCAAACAAACGAAAATGTCATTACAACGATGGCATATTACTAGCGCCTCGTGTCGCGCTTCAAATTTGTATAATTCTATACATTTATTGTTAAAATGAAAGGCTCCTCATGTGAATATCGTCATCGTAATCATGAAATGTTTCGTGAAAAGAAAAGAAAAGTACTGAAATGTGTTTATCAATGAAATCATCATCATCCGTATTATAGCGTGTATTCCTAGTTGCGTTGACAGCTTACGATTCGGAGCCTAGGGTACGCTTTAAGTGATGGTCCTAGATTTGGCGGAACTGGTTATTACAATGGAGCGACTGCCGTCTGACCTCCGTAACCCTTTTTATCGAGGAGCTCGTTAGTCGAGCGAATTACGTGCAATATCCTAACCAAACAGGAAACAACTAAACAAAGTATGATTCCCGTGAGAATCGAACCCTCGACCCCCGGGTCGAAGGCGGAAGCATTAACCACTGGACCACGGAGGCAGTACTCGATTGACTATGGCCAACTTATCAAAAACAATATATTCTAGCGGTCTCATCATTTTAGGCGCAGTCAGTCTACTGCCGGATATAGATCTCTTCTAATGATAACCAAAATGCCCAGTTGTAAGCGGCCTGCGTCCAGCATTTGCCTGCGACCTTTTTCAGGTCATCTGAACCTGATAGGTGGACGTCCAACGCTGTTGCCTAACGGTTCGTGGCTGCCATTCGAAAAACTTTTCGGAGAGGTAGGACATTTTGTAAGGAGTAGTCCGTCTAGGGAAGTACCTCCACCCTAGAGAAGACCGCAGCCAAATAACACTGTGTTGCAGTGTTGTGTTCCTGCTGGTGAGTAGGGTCACCAGGCTCCAGAGGGGTCGCTGTGCTGACAGCGGACAGGTCGGCAACGCGCTCGTGGCATCTCCGGCGTTGCAGGCGTTCATAGGCTACGGTAACCACTACTATTAGGTGGGCCGTAGCCTGTCTGCCTACTTAGTTGTATAAAAAAAATCCTTTCTGCCCCATCGGCTATCGGTTCTCCGCACTATTTGGTAGTTTCTATTTTGGTAGACTGAAAAACATATTTTGGCCCACAATGAACCTATTTCCGAGTAAGTTGAAGAAAAATCTTCATATTATAATCTTAAATGCCTATTTACCTTGAAACTCTCATCGTCAGAACTATAAACAAGTCTCGTAGACTTTCATAGACAGTGTATGTATAATACCTATAGTTTACTACTATATTGTAACTTTGTTCTTGTTTACGCCTGAACTAAACAACTTTGATTCTAACTTGTTATCGCAAAAACTTGCTCGGAATGTGCGAAATACTTTAATGGTTTTGGGTTATTCGGAAAATGATCTTGTTGTGAATACCAGAAAGGAAAGTTTGTAAAACCACAGTTAACAGAATATTAACAAGTAACAAAGTTCTCCTGTAGTGCACAGTTCACAGCACTGGTACCTCTCTTAGTGGTTCCAGGTTTTACTACCAAGCTTATAACAGGTTACATGGTGTTCGTTTGGATTTATAGTACATCTGTTCTTATAAGTTGACTTATAGTCGTATATAGAACAAAATTATAGGTGCAGTAAAGGCTAAGATTGTCTATAAAAGTATTACATAGGTGTAAATATACTTGCTCGAGTAAGCTACACTTATAATCAGACGATTATACACAAGAAGTAATTATAAATCCGCTACAAGTGTCATACGTCAGTAATAGTAATGTATAAAACAAAATGCACTTAGAACCATTTGCAATTGTGACTTGATATTATAGGGTGTATAAATAAGTCAACTTTAACTGTACTAATTATAAGTGAATTCGTCTACAGCAGTTTCTTCTAAAAGTATGTACTTGGTATTATTGTGGACTTTTGAATGCTGTTATAGTCTTAATTTCTTTATAAAGGTTTCTTGTTAACTATTAGTGTTCAAAGATATCTTCATGAAGTCCATTTATGCTTTTAATATTTATAATTAAAAGAATATGGCGCGACAATGCTGTTAGGACTAACATTATTTTTAACTCAATTTAGTAAATAAGCCGTGTTCAAAATGCGAACAAAATTTGAGATGTAAAACACAATATACTTCACCAAAAATACTTCGTTCGAAGATCAGGTTAAGTCTCACTACCTTTCCGAGGTAGTATAATTCTCTCTTATATTGTGATAATATATCGGCTGTCACTAACTTTTAACACTTATTGACAGTATTTATTTATGTATGTTATTTGTAAGTTTATTCTTATTAATTATTTATGCAAGTATATTATATGCGTCTTAATGTAGGTATGTACATTAAAACTTTCTGCACCGCTCACGCAAGTGTTTTTTTTACCGCAGCTCATTTCTACCCTAAGGTTGGCTGGAAGAAATTGCATAAGTGATTAGTCCGCCTTTGTACCCATTTAGTTGTAATCGATTTAACTATGTGTTTCTTTTGTTTGTAAATGGTGCAATAAAGTGTTATTTATTTTTTTTTTTTTAATATCTTTATTGAGAAAGCTATCACGTAAGAGTACACAGCAAAGGACTTAAGCATAAGCTACATGTTTATAATGTACGTGACAGACGTCTCAATAGGTGGTGGCTCAGTGATACGCTAGACATGCAGGCATGCCTAGCACTGATTTTCAGCCACCACCTTCTGAGGAGTCCCGGAACAAAGATTTAAACCCAAACAACATAATCCTTGACAGGTGTCTTACTACCATCTCACACCCCCATCCAGGTCTGAGATTCAAATTCCAGCAAGTGATCAAGATATCGCCTTACACACCATATTGCAAATCCCACCACTCGCACCCGGACGGAAACAAGAGATGATAGTAATCCACCTGTTCAATACCTATTTCTATGGCAAAAATTTACTGTTTATAATAGTCTGTGACTGATCTGTGCCACTATGGTGCCACTATAATTAATTCATTCATTCATTCATTCTTACGCGTTTGTCGTGTAAACATGTGTGCACGTATAATATTACGAACGAAATACTTGTTAATTATTATTATTTTATTTTTTTCTTCACCAACCGCACAACACAACAAAAATTCGCAGCTAGTAATAGAAGCGCGGGGTACGTTGCACGCCTGCCTGGTTCTAATATGCTCATAGTGAACTTCGCGGGAGCAAATGGTTCTCCGGAGTCTAACTATAAGTGTATTATGGACTTAAGTCGTGGTTTCTGGTTCTATTAGATGCTCATAGCTGGCTTCGCGGGGGCAGATAATTCTGCGTAGTCCAACTTTAAGTGTTTTATTGGTCTAAGTGGTGCTCGCCAAGTCTTTTAAGAGTGTTTTATTAGCAAAAGTACGCGTATAAAATGGTCCCTTTTCCGTAGTTATAAACTTTTACTAGCCTGTTATAGACCTGGCTGCGGAACCACTAAGTATACATTTTGTTACTTGGGACACAGATATTCAGCCAACATACATAAGCTAACCAGGGTGCTAAATTTGGTGGTACAATGAAAAGAATTGGTGTCTGAAAATGGTGCAATAAAATTATGATTTGATTCACTAAAGTCTGACCTTGAAATACAGAAATAAGATTAGGTAAAAGTGGCATGTGGGTGTTACCTGAGCGCCACAGTTAAGCCTCGTAAGTTAAGGCTCGAGAGGCATAATAACTGGCCCACATATGGCACTATTGTGGCACTTCTACCTAATCTTATTCCTGTGCCTGGAAATCTGCGTAGACAAAGTTGATAATAGCCGGTAGTTATAAACAACATTTAGCAACCGGTTGGTAATCATTATAAATTTAAATTTGTAACATTAATTACAGATCAGGTGTTCGAGTTGCGATAATTAAGACTTTCAAATTGTATCCAAAATGGCCGCGAAGTTTTCGAACAAGGGATAAAACTTTTGTTGAAATTTAATTGATAAAGTGGTATTTTGAGAAAAGTAACTTATTAATTGTACTGTTTTTTGGCGACACGAAATAACGAATGTTAAGCATTTATTTTTAGGTGACGGACCTCCTGAATAGTGGTCAACACACCTGACCACTATTTAGAAGACCCCATAATCGATCCCCGGTCAGGTTAAAATGGAAAATTATCTTTTTCTGATTGTATATAGTATTTGTTATAGAATATAGTATCGTTGAGGTATGTATAAATGATTTGTTTAAAGAAAACTTTTGTTAGTGAAATCGGCAACCGGACGGACAGAGATACTAACTAGATAATAAAGACCTTTGGTTTTCCCTAGAAGCCTCTTTTGACCTTCACCAGATAAGAAAAAAAAATGTTCTGATAGCATAACGTTACTGCGTGCTATAGAAGGCACGTAGGCCGTTGGTTCTTGCTGACATTTAGTGGTCTTTAAGGGTGGTTCCCTCAGTCAGAGGCCGAGAGGCGGTTTTGTACAACATCTTAGCGCCTTCCAGGATACATCCTCGGCTGATTGCCTCAGAGCCCAGGATCCGTTTTCCTACTTTTTCTTCTCCATTTCGCACGGCATCCCTGGTTGTTAGTCCATCAGCACGCATATCGTATATCATATTCGTTGCGACGTCGAGCCAGCATTTTTTGGGTGCGTTTTGAACTACTCTGACACCAGAAAATGATGATGACTGCATGACGAAGAAAAAAAAAGATTTTGATGAAATTTGGCATGAATATAGTTGAAGACCCGGGATCCAACATAGGGTACTTTTTGACGCATTTATAATTAAAGTATTTTTTTTTTTATACATAATAGTATCAGGATATTGTTTTTTAAATCGAAGGCCAATTTCTGCAGTTCGCAATTCGAGTCTCCTCCGGGACGACCATTAAGAGCTCCCGACTATTAGCTCAATTTTCAGGGGACTTTGTGAAAACGATTGGTTCACACTTGGGAATAGACGTTCGTAAATCGCGTATAGTAAGTAGACTGGCTCCATATAAGAATACATACTTTCAATAAATATCATACTTTTCATTGTGTAATGTTATAAGTGCATAAGTCTGTCTGTCTGTTACGCTTTCACCGCCCAACTGCTGAACGGATTTTAGTGTTATTTCAAAGTGAATTTGGCGGGGTCAACCCCAGGTCTTCAAATACATTCATCCCAAAATTTCATCAAAATCCGTTTAGTGATTTAGCCGTTAAAGCGTAACAGACAGACAGACAGACGGACAGACAGACTTCCGCACTTATAATATTAAATACAAAGTATAAGGATTAGTATTTAGTCTAGATGATGTAAACGTAGACATTTTTTTAATTTTAGATTTTTAGTCCATTCTACTGAATTTGACTACAAGGTCAACGGACCCCGCTACCCTGGTAGCAAGATTCATACAATCAATCTCTCGAATTCATTAAATAAAGATTAATCAGTTTTTTCTTTTCGGGAAAAAAATATTATCGAAGTGAAGATGTCTGATATTTATTTAATACAATAACGATATAAATCAATATTATATAACATCAAAATACACCTTATATTTATTCGCATAAGATTGAAATTCCCAAGTCAAAAACATTTACACATAAATCATTATGATGCCGCCAAATGTTGAGATAAGTTGTAAATAATAGCTAAAGTTTTCGAAACAATTTCGTGAGTACAAAAAAAACAGTTTGAGAACCTTAGAAATCAAACGAAATACGCGTGTATCTAAGTATGTATGTAAAATTCTTTATTGTACATTAAAGAAAACAGTTTATACAACATCAACAGAAAAAAAAAAATCTTAAATATTAATGTACAATGGCGGACTTATCCCTATGAGGGATCTCTTCCAGTCAACCACTATAATAGAGGAAAGTCTGTGACTGTTGTAGGAGTAAAGATTATCAGAACTAACTTACATGTACAAAAAACAATAAATAAAAGCAATTTTCAACTAGCTATAAATTACCACCCATTCATAATTCTTAATGTAGATTAAATGCAGTGCAAAAAAAAATAATATAACAAATCACTCTACGGACAATTTATAGACTAAGTTTGCCAGACACCAACAAAATTGATAACATTTCCATTGTTTTCAACTTTCTATTTGCCTCTGAATAAATTATTAGCTGTTCCAAGGCTTTGCATGTGTGTATTTAACATCGATTTTTGTCTCGAAGGTTATCAGCTGGTAGAGAATTCGATTCTTACTGGAAGCCTATTTTTTTTAGTTGTTTCCAGTTAGGTTAGAACTATATTTTATATTTAGACAAATTGTCTGATAATATACCAGAATCCGTGTTTCGGAAGACACGTTAAGCCGTTGGCTCCGGCTACTATTTGGTTATAGTTAAAAGTACCGAGAATGTGGTCATTAAAACAGAAAAGGGTCAAGTGGCTGTACCGAAAATTTCTAACACTAGGGTATACATGGTCATTTGACCAGGTTCCACAATCGAAACTAATAAAATTTTATTGTTAACAAGTAGGATTCAATAATATAAAAACAACATTTTTAACATAAGCCTTTTTTTTATATTTAATGTTCTGTTACGTATAAACGTAAAAAAAACTATTATTGAATCACTCTTTTAAAATATTTACGTAAATAAATATTTTTCTATTCTCAAGCTGAAAAATAAAAATTCTAAGTTTAGTAACAGAATATCATAAACTATTTATTTGCCAAAAGCTTTTAAGTTATTACCACGAACCTTCGCCCTAAAGGAAACAAGGGAAGCTCGCCTTGGGATTCGCAAATTAAATAAATATACGAAAGTTATGTCTGACTTGCCCGTTTGTTATACAAACAAAAACATTAGAAGTGATAACTGCGTATTATTTTATTACATCTACGCCGTTTATTCCTAAAGCATGTTCTCTTTCTCTTTTTTAGGATTCTATACCAAAATGGTAAAAACAGAACCCTAACTAAAACTTCACTGTATGTAGGGTTCTATACCCAAATGGTAAAAACAGAACCCTAACTAAAACTTCACTGTATGTAGGGTTCTATACCCAAATGGTAAAAACAGAACCCTAACTAAAACTTCACTGTATGTAGGGTTCTATACCCAAATGGTAAAAACAGAACCCTAACTAAAACTTCACTGTATGTATGTACATACATAAAATGCGTGACAGACTTCTCAATAGGTGGCGGCTCAGTGTTACGCTAGACATGCAAGCAGGACTAGCACTGATTTTCAGCCACCACCTTCTGAGGAGTCACGGTACACATGATGATAATTTTTAAACTGTAAGCACACAATTACCTATTAACTTACAATTTATTGAATTACTTAATGAATGATTCGCGACATTACGAACATCCCTGCCAAGCGCCGCGACAACGCGAACATTCTTATTTACGCGACAGTGTGGCCGGGGCATCACAGGTGGCCCTACCATCATCTCCAATAGCAGGGCAGAGACGAGCGAGCAAGCGAGATGTCGCTTTACACCTTGAATTGCGCCATCCCGCTCACTCACTAGCCCCCACCGCGCGTCTAGAGGTAAACCCATGATGTTATTCTGTTGCCACAACAGAGTAAAATAAAATATTTTAGGGCGACTTCTATAGACTACAAACAAAAAGTGGTTTATTGCCTTGCTCGATTCGATATTCACAGAATCCATACTAATATTATAAACGCAAAAGTCTGTCTGTCTGTTACGCTTTCACGGCAAAACCGCTGAACGGATTTTGATGAAATTCGGTATGAATATAGTTGAGGACCCGGGGTCAAACATAGGCTACTTTTTACACAGGCGGAGCAGCGGGAAAACGTTTGTATGATAAACCATTCTTGCGCAAGTCTGACTCGCACTCAGATGATATCTTGATTCTCAGTTAGCCTCAGTTACGGTCGTAACCATGGAGGAGATGGCGTAATAAGCGTTTTGTAAGAAAGTATTTGTGAGGCTACACGGGGCGGAAGGCAGACGTGCGGGGTGCTAGGTTTCGGCCGTGGCTCCAACCATGGAGCACGAGCAATGACAAGATCCGCCTACTTTTGTGTCGGCGAGGCTCCAATGATCACATCACTGCGCCATTTCAAACGGCGTCTTTTTGTAATTGCTCCATGGTCGCGACCGAGGACTTAACTTCCCAAAACAGGCTACTATGGTTTATCTCCTGAAGTGCTCCAGTCATCCAGATTCCTGCACGGTTGAGGATCTGGAAGCGGCCAAGGACAGAACGGTCAGCGTTGCTACGTATTGGGCTAGCCTTATCGTAGCCATAAAAGGAAAAACAGGGTACGCTTTTTATCATCACAGTCTTTGCTTTGGCTGTGCTTGTTGTTTGTTTCAAATGTCTGTCTCAAGAAATCCAGATCCTACAGATAGTAGGGAACAACGGCTTTACGTGTCTTCCGAGACACATAATCGTCATTTTTATAGGACAATCAGATGATTCAAGCCTGCAATGTCCTAACCAAACTGGAAACAACTGTACAAAGTATGTTTCCCGTGGGTATTGGATCATAAATTAAAAAATACCAATAGACTATTCATTTTACTGAACAAGGCACACTTTTCATTTCATTACAAGCATTTTTTTCTAGTTTGCATCTGCTAGAATTCGGGAAAACTAATCTAATTCGTTCACACGGAAAATTAACACTAATCATAATATATCGGAAGTTATCCATACTAATATTTAGATCTGTCTGTCTGTTATGATTTCACGGCAAAAGCGCTGAACGGATTTTTATGTTTGGAATGAATATTATTGAAGACCCAAGGTCAAACATAGGGTACTTTATGACGCAGACGGAGTTGCGGATAACAGCTAGTCTAGAAATAAATGGTCTCAGGTCTTTTTGAAATGATCCAGTGAAATCTTTGTACCCCATGGTACCTACATTGCACATGACCATGATTCCAATGACATTTACATAATTGTACAGTTTAAGCGATCATAGTGTCTTTTTAGTATGGTTTCAGTTCCACCAAATCAGGGATCATGACCTACAGCGTAGCTCTGAAACGTAAGTTAAGGACGCAACTAGAAAAGCAAGCGCAGACAAAGATTTGCTAGATCAAAAATAAAATAAAATTGTAAGCGTTTACATCAGACATTCAGTCATATCGTTTGAAAAAAAAATTATTCTTTGTATTATTTACCTTCGTAAACTCATACTTATTAGTCGTTCCAAAAGTTTTTTTTCTCTAAAAAGTTTTCTCACATTTTTTACACTACAAAAATAAAGAAAATTTTACACTCTATATTTGAAACAATATATATACGAGAGTATGTTTTCACTAACAATGTTTCCCGAAGGAAAATAATGAAAACAGCCTGTATTTTCACCACTTTATACACAATAGAACACGATTTGTAAACTTTTTATAACCTAAATCTTATTTATAGGTGAAGGCGGGAAAAACACCTCAGGCCGACCGATTTCACAACCTTACTGAAATTTCAGGCTACCCGTTTCGGTTTTACTACTACACAATTATTACTTATTTATTTTAAACCTTAGTACATTGTCATAGGATCTAATATAGTTTGGTTGAAATCTTTGAGGTGCTCGCCCCTAGTTGGTTCGATCGGAGCTTGCAAGGAGATTTCGACTTTATTCGTTTGTACTTAAAGTTGTTTTTGATTTAAATTTAGGAATGCAACAATACAAAATTAGCTTTATTTTGGTGTAGACCCTTGCTGTACTTTTCTATATATTATTTCGGTTTTCAAACAAATTTCATACTTCTGTGAAATACATTAAAGTTGATATTCCAATGAGATTTCTACCGCTAAGTTAGACACCGTTTTCAATGTTATCATTAGCGGGGTTAGGATATATTATGGCGATTTTTGGGGGATTTCATAATATTAGTTATTTCCTCGTTTTACCTTGACCCTTCTTTGTATACGTGGTGGGTTACTAGGTCAACCGACCCTTTACTCCATGGTGTAATTTTATCATTGGTCCGACAACCTAATCCATGTCGTAGGAAGACTGCATTGTTCACATTGAAAATCTATGAAGAAATCCTATGTCCAGCAGTGGAGGTTTTGATTAAGATGATGATGATAATTACCAGTTTTAACCAGTGCTTAAAACGCATACTTAAATCCCATGAGAACAGCATTTTTTCCGAAATAAAATATACTTCTTCTATGTATTTTAAACTCGTATGGTTACGTACATTAGTATTTAGAAAATTTGGGAAGATTATTTTGATCCAACATGTATGACGAGCTCGATAATCGAGCGTGGTGCGCGTGTCAAGCGACGGCAAGGCGCGTCTCGAATTAGATTGGTCGCCATTTAGTGGCGTAGAATTTTCTATCTCTAGCTACTGCTCCTACATGCTTTGGAACTATTCGGAAAGCCGTTGTTCCAGGTTGTTATCGATAGATGGCAAGTGTTAGGCTGTGTCAGATGTGTTTAGGCAGCCCACAGGCAGCCTGAAAAAATTCTGGCAGTGTTGGCCACTAACACACCTCGGGTCATGTTCCTGTTGGTCTGGTTTCCCAGTAAAAGGTTGCCTGGAAGATTATGCGATAATTCCGCCTTTTGTATAAATACGAACTGTGTTCATGTTTTGCTTTCAAAATATTATATTACTTAGAATATTAGAAATGTAGAATTGTAGATATATAACTGCCTCCGTGGTCCAGTAGTTAAGGCGTTCGCCTATGACCCGGGGGCGGTGGGTTCGATTCCCACCGGAAGCGTACTTTGTTTAGTTGTTTCCAGTTTAGGTTAGGACTTTGCAGGCTGGAATCACTTGATTATCTGATAATTAAGATGATTCCATACTACGGAAGGCACGTTAAGCCGTTGGACTCGGCTGCCATTTGGTAGTCGTTAAAGGAACCACGTCAGAGGCCGAGAGGCGGTTCCGAACAACTCATGATGATGATGTAGCTTGATATATAGATTCAAACCGCAGTTTTAGTCGTCAAATACTAAAATAGATGTCGACGAAGCTAACCTAAATCAAAGTTTAGATTTAACTGCGAAATATTTTAGACCAATTGACCCATAAATAAACATGTTGCATTGGTTTGGCTTTGATCTCACTTTAATTTATAGAACGCTTGTTAAATGGTTTATTAGGTCATTTTTAGATTGTTAAATCAATTTTAATTTTAATCCTACTTTGTTTTGTTGAAGTTTTGTATTTAAGTATATTAAAACTAAGAACTTAAAAATCTTAAAACTAGTGTCCCTGTGGCATGGTTCCAAGAACGTCAGCCGCATTCTCGCGCTGAATAGCAATTGCTATTCTTTGCGCGAGATATGAGCCGGCCCTCCTGTCACCAGCTACTTATATTCATAGATCGTTTTTCTTTAATATTCTTAGGTACTAGGGGTACTCCGCTTGGGATTCACGGGTTGCCCTTGTCCTTTGAGAGGCTTGCGCGGGGATATGGATCCAACGCGTAGAGGCCCTTTGGAGAAGTTGATGTCATGTGGTGCTCCTGCCCAAACCCGTCCTCGGCTATATCAATAGATAACATTTCCATGAACAGGTCTAGGCAGAAGGAGGAATTATTGCTAATGAGTGAAAAGAATAAAATGGGTTATGGTTATGAAGTTTGGATGGATTTAAACTGGGCTAATGCAATAGAAATCGGACACCTGCCATAATCATGATTACTGACTATTAGTGGCCGGCGGTGACTCGCCACTCAGTGTATGGGCCCCCCAAATAGTCGCCACGTTTGGCAACAGAGGGGGCAACATTGGAATGAGCAGCTAAGGGTGCCGAGAAGTGCGGCTCCGGTTTCGCCATCGCGAGTTTCCTCGTGAGCGGGTTTCCTCGTTATTACGCCATTACGTGCAATACACTTCCACCCTCGAGCATATAGCTCTTGCGACTGCACTCTGGTCGGCCGGCTAAGGCAAGCCAGAAGTAGGGGTCCAGGGAAGGTTGAAGGTGAGGGACGTAGGCCTCCCCTGGGAGCACTCAAGTCGCGGTGTCGCCACTCACCAACAGCTCGCCACAAGCTGCCCTGCGGAGACTGACTGCACTGGGAAGGGAACCCAGTGGGCGATGAGGTCGTCACATCCCTACGCCTCTAGGTGTACTATTATTAAAATCTATGACTCATTCAAAGTCGGTGTGTCGAACGATAATCGTTTACTTTATGACGAACGAATGCATTGCAACTTAAGTAAACTGGAAACAATTAACCAAAGTATGTTTGCCTTGCGAACCCACCATAGAGAGGTCACTAATAATGCTACGTGAAAATTGACTACATTTTTTTTTAATGTACAAAATTTACACTAGCGGCATCCCACACAAATGTAACTAATATAAAAAAAATAAGAAAGTTATTGAGTTTGACGATTTTTGAAAAGTCATCCTGTCTCGAGGCTGATTCTCAACCCTTTAAAGATAAAGTCCAATTCGAGATTTATCGCAAAGAATGGCGACGGACAACTGAAAACCATCATCCGTCACCATATTCTGTCACATTCACATATCTCGAATTCGAATTTATCGGCGCAAGAATCGACCCCTTGTCCTGAAAATACAGAAGTCTGCAAAAGGCTGTATTGAACAAACAACAACATTTGCAAGCATGCGACATTGCGTGTCATCGGTTATAAAACTAATTTATGCCTTTACTTACTTTTAATACGGCTGTTTATACTTTTGATTGGCAGAGAACATTCTTTTTTTTTTAATTCGTATAAATGTCGTACGAGTTTTCGCGTGAGTGGTATTTATTTATTTATATTTTTGAACACACTAGCAGCTTATATTAGCTGATGCGTGTGCATCTTGAAGTTTGGAGAGTTTATAAAATTGTCCAATCCGTTTATAAAAGCGTTGACCGAGGGTGCGCTGACGACACTCTCAGGGAGTCTGTTCCACTCTGCTACTACACGATTGCATAGAAAATGTTTTTTCGGTTTTCTTCTTGCTCTTGTGTGACATAGTTTCAATGAAGGTCCCCTCAAGCGCACATTTTCCGAGAGTTGGAACATATCACGCAGTTCTAGAGCATCATAATATCCTCTCAGCATTTTGAATGTTTCAATTAGGTTGCCTCTTCGTCTGCGACACTCTAATGTTGTAAGCTTAAGAATTTCTAGTCTTTGATCGTAAGGCAGATTGCGTATACATTTAACTAACTTTGTTGCTCTTCTTTGGACATTCTCAAGGAGGAATTTATCTTTTTTGAAATAAGGGTCCCAAATTACATAGGCAAACTCTAACAGTGGTCTAATGTATGTTTTATATAGCTTGATAAATGTTTTCGGTGACAGTGTTGCAAATGTTTTACGAACCAAATACAGAACAGAGTTTGCCTTCTTAACAGTGTTAATTATGTGTGTTTCCCACTTTAAATCAGATGTGATTGTTATGCCCAGGTCTTTTTGTGACTCTACAGGGGTCAACTGCCGATTGCCTAGATGGTAAGTCTTACGAGGATTTTTCTTCCCTATATGAAGTACGGTACATTTTTCTATGTTAAGTGATAATAGCCACTCTTTTGTCCATTCAAATATGTCATCAAGTCCTTTTTGAATATCTTGGCATTGCGTGTTTGGGTTACCAAAAAATTTTGTGTCATCGGCAAACAGAGAAAACGGCATCTTTAATGTGAATTTTAGGTCAGTCAGATATAAAATAAACAGTAGGGGTCCAAGGACTGATCCCTGAGGCACTCCACTAAGAACAGATCGTGGGCTTGAGAGAGTGTCACCCACTCTTACACAAAAAGTTCTACCCGTCAGGAAATCACCAATCCATGCCAGCAGCTTACCACGTATACCCAGGTGTTCCAATTTACACAGGAGCCTTTGAAGAGGTACACGATCGAATGCTTTTTCATAGTCCAGGTATACAACATCGGTTGGGTGACCGTTATCGTGATTAATTATCCATTGATTTACACAGAGTAGCAGATTGGTTGCAATAGATCTTTTTGGTACAAAACCATGTTGTTCAGCTATAATGATTTGCTCTTGTGAGAGGAATTCTCTAAGTTTATCAGATATTATTTTTTCCATTGTCCGGCACAAGATACTGGTTAGGCTGATGGGTCTAAAGTTGGCAGGATCTAACTTGTCACCCTTTTTGTAAATTGGCACAACAGTCGCAACTTTCCAATCCAGAGGTAATACTCCATCTTCCATGGACTTATTCATTATTCTTGCAAAAGTCTCTGCCAGATTTGATGAGCATTGTTTAAGAAGTATAGAAGGTATATTATCTGGGCCAGGGGATGTACTATCTTTAAATGTATTAAGCGTATTACAAACAGATTCAGCAGTAAACATAACATTCTCGATAGAATCATCAACTCTCGGCATCACCAAGGAAGGCATCGGTCCATCAGGCTCTCGTACAAAGCTTCGTTCGAATTGGTCTGCAAACAGTTCAGATATCTTTTGCGGGTCATCTACAAGCTCTCGTGCATTACCTCTGAGTAAATTTGGCACACTTACTTTTGAATTTAATTGCTTTCTAACATAACCATAAAATGCTTTGGGTCCATTGTCTATAATATTATTTTCGAAAAACGCTCTTCTGCTTTTTGATAGTTTGATTATTTTGTGATTTACATTTTTATAATCTTTTAGAGCTGCATCCGTTTTAGAAATTTTGTATATATTCCACAATTTTTTCTTTTTGTTAGTTAAATCTAATATTTCGTTATTTATCCATGGTTTTTGATAACTCTTTTTCCTTCCTACCTTAGGTTTTACATGGTTTTCAGTTGACTTTTGCAGTTGTTCTTTGAAGGAAAGCCACATTAGGTTTACATGTTCATCACTTATATTTAAATTTTCTTTTAAATGTATATTGATGTTATCAAAATCAGCTTTAAAGTAATCTAGTGACACTGCGTTTGGTGAGACATTGGCATCGTGATTGTGATTAATGACTTGTATACTGGAAAGTAGCACTAAGTGGTCACTCTTTCCAACAGGTGGTAAGTATTGTACATTAGTTAGTAGGTTAGCATCATTGCATAGTATAAGATCCAACAAGGATTCTTGATTGTTGCGAGTTCTAGTTATTTGAGTCACTAATTGAGAGAGACTGCAGTTAGAGTACATGGTTACAAAGTTTTCGTGTAACTTGTCTAATGAAGCACCAATGACAAGAGGCCATTGAAGTTTTGGCAAGTTGAAATCTCCAACAATAATAACATTCCGTTTGGATGCTGCTTTTTCCACAGTATTAAATAAGATTTCATCTGTAGTTTTATAAGTACTTGAAGAAGGCCGATACACACAAGCTATGAGCAGATCGAGGTGTCCATACTGTATATCCAACCATAGCGCCTCTATAAGTGGATTATGGTATTCTGTGTTTAATTTTGCCTTGATGGGAATGTTATTGACATGACATACATAGCCACTCCGCCACCCTCTCTGCCACTTCTATCTAGACGAAAGAGTGAGTATCCAGGTATATTAACTATACTATCACTGATCTTAGGCTGTAAATGTGTTTCCGCTATCAGAATAAATGCCGGTTTATATTTGTTCACTTCAATGAGGAATAGATCGAATTTTGCCGTTAAGGAAGCCAGGTTCGTATATAAAATGCAGAGCTCTATAAGGTTTTGATTAACTACTTTTTGAATTCATTACTATCTTGGGTATCTTGTTGATATATTTTATGGTCAGATTACGCTCACCTTTTTCTGTTCTAGCAGCTAGCTCTTCCCGTAGTTTCTTGAGCTGGTCTCTTTGGTATGGTGTTATATCGGGTTTGATTTTAACAGTGTTGGGCAGCTTACCTTTGTTTTTCAAAACATTGATAGCACTTTGTTTGTTGGAAAGTACTACTTTTAAAGGACGAGGATTATCAGCATTTGGTACCGGCTTACCTAGGCGGAAAACAGTCACTATATCAGGTTTGGCAATTGACAGAGAGCCCAGTGCATTAGAGACCTGAATCTCATCATGGGATTTTCTATCATCTGGCAAGTTAGCTTTGGATTCAGGCAATCCGAATACAATTATATTGCGACTTCTGGTTTTTCTTTCCTCTATTTCGTTAATCACAGAGTCTAAGTTAACAGTGATAGACTGATTTGCCTGCAAATCTTGGACCTGCTGTTGAAGGATCGTAAGCTGTCTACGCATTTCAGGGACCTGTCCAAGGCCTTCTTCACAATCATCGCACAGGTATGATAATTTTGGTGATTGAAGACCAATAACACGCATCTCGGTTGCGGTTAGACCACTGCATTTAGTGCATATTATCCTTTTGCACCCTTTGCAGCTAATTTTTGGGGTTTTATCATTAATCTGTGAACTACACTTAAAACACAGAGCCATTTTTTGTAAAGATACACAATTTGTAGATTTCCAACACTGGCAAGAGCGATTGTCTATGATCACACTTCTTTTTAATCTCAATGTCAGCTGCCACTGCCACTGTCAATGTCATTAACGATCAACTGATATTAAAAGTGGGTAGTTGAATAAATCCATTAAAATTTGAAATTGAAATGTCAATTAGTAATTTCAGGACACTATTTTTCACTTTTTAGTCAACAGATTCACAGTATTTTAACTATCTAAGCTTTCTTTTATTGTTTATCTCCAAACACAACTCGGTAATCACTGTGATTAAACACTTTTTGACTAACTTTTAATTTATAAATGACAGAGCGTCGAATTTTAAAGTTGCATAAGTGACAACCACCGTGGTATTGATCTTGTATTCTGAGATTAAAGTCGAGATTTTTTTTGCAATGATGAGAAATCAGGTATTTGTATAGTGTAAACAAAACTAACATACATTTATTATCATTAAAACACTTGGATTCTCGCTCCCCCACCGCGAATGGTGCCTGCTAAACAGACTAAGAACTGGCTGCGGTCGAAGCAGAGCGTTCAAATTCCGTTGCGGCTGGATTGACTCTCCGGCTTGCAAATGTGGTGCTCCCGTACAAGACGTGTCACATATTATCAGTGAATGCCTACTCACTAAATATGACGGCAACCCGGCAGACTTGCTTACCCTGGATAACAACGCAATCCAATGGATGCAGACACTAAAAGTTTCTTTATTTATTTATTTATATCATGTACACGCCGTAAATATACATTGGAAACTTAAAATTAGGAAAACTGCGTACAAGGGTTCTACTTATTTCTAAAAAAAATTCTTCCAGCAGACCCGCGACAGGAACTACGAAAGAAAGAGGCAAAGTGGCGTACAATAAAAAGAAAACAAAAATACAAAAATAATAAGCACAATTTAAACCTATTTTATAATAAACTAAATAATAAATACAATAAATATACCTACTAATATATATAAATAATTTATATAATACGATTTATGAGTTTAAGGAGAAATAATGATCTCTTACTCGCTTCTTAAATGTGAACAGAGTTTGGGACTCTTGAACGATAGTTGGTAAAGTATTCCATACGGGTAACCTGACTGCTTGAACAGAAAAAGAATGAGAATATGAGGCAGTGCTATGCGGAGGAAAAGTTAGGATAAATTTACGGTGCGATCTACAAAGTTATTAGTTATGGAACGACTTAAATTTGGCCATACGATTAATAATAATAATTTATTATCATACATTCAGTTTAATTGAACTATTAAACTTATTATCAAGACAGGCTGTAAACACAGTCACGAGCATAAAGATTAGTTCTTAAGTCATTAATTGGTTTTAAAATTGAATACAGTTGTATCTGTACAAGATCGATGGATTATGTTATGTCCAGAGTCTAGTGGTTTAATAGTTTACCATAGAGCCAGAGGTCATAGGTTCGATTTCCACGGGACACATACTTTGTTTGGTTGTTTCCAGTTTGGTTAGGACATTGCAGGCTTGAGTCACCTGATTGTCTGATAATAATGATGATTCCGTGCTTGTAAAGGCACGTTAAACTGTTGGTCCCAGTTTTTGGTGGTTGTTAAAGGCACGACGTCAGAGGCCGAAAGCTTGGTAACAAGGTGTGCAGGGTCGATTGGCCAAATACCCATTTAAATATATTACTAAACTATGGTACAATCATTGAGCTACGTAATGTTTTGTTTCTTTATAAATGTATCTTTTTTTTAGCATTAAGTTCGCCTATTGTGCTATCAGCTATACAATTGTATTTTACATAATAATATATGTACATTAAGTTTATAAATAACATTTTTTTTAGGTATATTATATTGCTCTCAACACAGTGTAAAATGGTTAAGACCACCATTTCAAAAGATTTCTACATTTCCCTTAGAATTTATCCTATTTTCCGTCAATTTTCTGGGTCATAGAAGGTCCGAATTGAATGAGTTTTTACGGAGCTCGAGGTCCCTTGCTATACAAAACTGCCTGTAATTTATCTATCCACAGATAAATAAACCTTACTACACAGGACACTATTTTCTTTACCTGTGGGTGTGTTTTGAAACATCGTCGTCCAAGCTTGTTTCCGGGTTGCTTTCTCAGCTTGCGCTTCAGAGCCCTATTTTTGAGCTGTATGCTTTTTGCTGTTAGCAAAAAGTAGCCTATTTTTGACACCGGGTCATCAACTATATTGATACCAAATTTTTTTAAAATCCGTTCAGCGGTTTGGCCGTGAAAGCAACAAGACAGACAGATGAACAAACAGACTGTCGTATTTATAATATTAAGTGTGGAAGTATGGATACCTATGTCGAATAAAAATCGTTCGATATCAAACAAAATTCATTCGATTCACCGATTTTGCGTGAGTAACGCTTTATAAAAATACCACCCAATAGGGTTACCCAAGATGTGTTTAGTGGCTAAAACTGTCAGATTTTTTTCAGGTTGCCTAAAGGCATCTGACACAGCCTAACGACTGGCATCAATGGATAATAGCCGGGACCAATACCTATCTTAAGGTGCCTTCCGAAACACAGAGGAGCTAAGATAGAAAATGCCACTAATGGCGACCACATAAAGGTCGCGTTTCGCGGTCACTGAACACGGAATTACGGATACGTGTGCCACGCTTGGCTATCGAGCTCCTCTGTAGCAGACACCGGCGAGGGCGATACCTATTACGACTAATACGCTTCGGTCGCGTACGTACACTAGTCATGTGTGTGTTATAGGGTTGAATATAAAACCGTATTTGCGTCATAGCCGTCGCAGCGGCCGGGCGACTGAAGCAACATCCTTGCATTATTCTGCTGTCGATTTTCACACTAAATCTGCGCGGCTCAGTGCGATATCAGTTTCGGATGAAAGGGTGTGTGTCCCTTCTGTACGTTAGTACCATGGAGTAATTACAAAGAGGAGATGCCGTTTGAAATGGCGCAGTGATGTGATCATTGGCGCCTCGCGGACACAAAAGTGGGCGGAGATTGTCATTGCTCGTGCTCCATGATTGGAGCGATGACCGAAACCAAGCACCCCGCACGTCTGCCTACCGCCCCGTGTAGCCTCACAAACATTCTTACAAAACGCTTATTACGGCATCTCCTCTTTGTAATTACTCCATGGTTGGTACTATTAATAATTCAGTGTCTGTAGGTTATACGATTCGGATCGAAAAGTCAACATATCCAGGGAATTTATAGGTTTGTTTTCCAGTTCAAGGCCAGTTAGTACTTAGAAAGAGATGCGTCATGATTTAAGATAAAATAAATTGATTCCGCCACAAACAAAGATCTGATTCGGAGATCCATTAATAAGATAGAGTGATAAGTACTTTTCTTTTTCAGCATAACAACTATATAAAATTCTTTTGTTACGTCGATTCAGGAGTATCATTTATTCTCTTTAGCTTTGTCATCGATTTAGTACTGGGCATGTCGCATAGTCAACGTGTCCTGGCTTTACTAAAAATCAGTGAGCCTAATGATTTTCGTTTGATTTTGAATGCTATTCGACATCCCTAATCAGTAAGTTTTTGAGTGTGTCATCGTTCTCAAATATAGTATATTAAAGACCCTTTCTTTAGCCGTAGATAGGATTATTAATGGCGTGTTTTTGGAAAAAAAAATTTCAGTAGATAAAGCAACAAACAAATACAAATTTATATTTTCCTTTATAATGTTAGTAAGGATAATCCAATAATATGGCAAATTGACGTTTGAGGAAAATGCTGCAGTGGAGTTTGTGGCGCCGCTTCTTCTGCACTTGCGCTTTGGAAGTGTTGGTAAACTTACTACAAGTAAATTGCCGTCAATAAGTGATATTTATATCCTATATTGAAAATAACCGATTTCATTTCATTTTATTCAAGCCTGTAATGTCCTAACCAAACTGGAAACAACTAAACAAAGTACACTTCTCCTGAAAACGTAATTGAGGATGGAATGTATAAAAATATTTCTTTGTAGATGATCAAAACCAAAAGTATGCACATAAAAATACTACCTTTCGTAGACCTTGCGTGACAAGCATACAAATAAAACCCGTTGTCTTAGAAACTTTATTGAAACATCAGTCAAACTAAGAAATGTTCTTCCGAGAACCGTACTTTCGAAACTTTCTAGCGGCAAATTACTTTGTTTTCGATGGTAGTCTTTTTATTACACGACTAACTAAGAAAGGAGTGTTATGTTTTCAGCGTTCATAAATTAAGGTATGTATAATGTATTACAGTTTGCTACTAAAAGAAATACATAGAAATGCATTTGTTTCAGTGCACTAATCGTTACTACTCGCTTTTCATTCCCGTGGCTTTTTAGTGCATGATGGTGCGAAGCGGAAAAAAAGATTGTGGCGGCTGGCATGCGAACTCAGTGTGTGAAGCAAAAAGGGCCTTACCTTACAATCCACCAAGCGAGGCAGTATGTTAAATGCATGGGATAGCGTGCGTGCATGCAGAAGTGCGGTGTTAGGTGGAAACAGTTATATGGAAGCACACAAGTCCAACACAAACACAATTCACATTCGTGTAAGTTCTAAGCGCGGTTTGGCGAGCGGCGGCGGTTGAGTAATGAAGCGTGAAGTCACGTCAAGAGAGAATTTGCGACTGAAGACGCCAGCGCCGGGACCGGGATCGGCGTAACGCTCGCGCGGGGGGGTCGATAAGTCGATCGCACTCAAGACTCGCTGTGGACGGCAGCAACATCTATCGCGCCAGGCAGCCCTAAGCTAAACACACACAGAGTATACAAGCGCGCCAACAGTGCATTTTGTTTAGCCGCGTCCGCACGCTTGGCAAATCTCAACAAACCGACACAAATACAAACGTGTGAATAGAGGTTTTGGCTTGGTTTGCGTAATCATAATCATAATCATTTATTCTTTTGTAAACATGTTGAATTCAAGATGGTACATTGAAAATATTACACACATACATTGTTCGCGCCAGATGGGCTATATTTGCGACTGGAATAATCTGGTATGTTTGGGAACAAGGTAATTCTTAAACTTGGTGCACTATGCAAGAAGTCACGGCCCAAACATAACATTACCTATAAAAAAAAATAAGGAACTTTGACATTTGGTGTGAACTGTCAAGTTAGTGAAAGTCTTGCTTCCGAGATGCGATGGCGCGCGCGCGTGTGATGTGATTTGAATTTTTATCGTTAATTTGTGAACCTTTAGCCAGACACTGAAGCCCTGGGACTGGTGACATCAGATTCTTCGTGCTACTTATGGTGGTGAGTGCATTGAAGCGTTTTACCTTGTTTTTTTTACAGTCCACTTTATTTCGGTCGCAATCCCGGGCAAACCAGCGCAATTTTTTCAAAGTTCGCGTCCATAGATTAATAATTGGTCTCGCGCGCTCGACTAGATACCGCGCTGTGAAGAAAAATCAGTTTCCAGAATGCGGCCACTTAATAGGAAAGTGTGTTGCCAGCTACTTGACTGGTGCCCGACCAATGGGAAAATTATAAATATATTTTTCTCTATTTGGACCTCCTAAACAAATTTAAAATTATCTCATAGGTTTTCCTGTAATTTATGAATCGAAATTCTGGAATCGATAGTTTCGGAGATAAGGTAGGGGAAATGGTTAGTTTTTGTCTTTCTTTTATAATTCTAATATTGAATCCTAAAATTGCAGAAAAACTTTCTTTTGATTTATTATTACACAGTACAGTATGTTAAACGTTACTTTAATTTTCTATTTAGCTTGGAGCTAATTGATTACTGACCTCTTTTTAGTTGTAACCCGGGTTTAAATACAGATAAATAAATAGACATACACATCCTATTAATATTATAAACGCGAAGTTTGTAAGTATTAATGGATGTTTGTTACTCTTTCACAACTAAACCGCTGAATTGATTTTCATGAAATTTGGTACGGATATAGGTCAAGACCCGGAGTCAAACATAGGCTACCTTTTGACGCAGGCGGAGCTGCGGTAAACATCTTGTACATACGAGTAGATATTATCATGGCCTTTTTCCATACAGTAGTGTTGCCGGAAAATACATTACACATCGAATAATAATCGATTCTTTGATACTTGAAAATATAATCTAAGGTATCGATAGTGATCATATATCGATAGTATCGATATTGATACTATTGATAATATATTTCTGTAATTTTTTTCTGTATGAGTTGAATGATGTTGTGTTATGCCCGCTGTACATCCCGCCGCCGAGTTCCGGTATATCTGTATAGTATCGGTGCCTGAAATGCTTGGTATTGTTGTTAATCCATTAATCGATTATTTTTCATAAATTCTCAAAAATCAATACTACAGATTAGATTATATCGATACTACAGATACATAATCGATTAATAACCATTGATATGAACGATTACCTTTGTTAATTAAATCGATATAATTTATATCAACCCATTTCAATAATCGACTAATTGTTTGATATTGCAGTTAATAATCGATTAACTGCCAAAATTCGATTAAATTAATTATATCAATACTTTCGATATCATAGATTATTTAAAAAAAAAAAACAAATTCGATTAATCAATTATCCGGCAACAATACCCTACGGGGTACCAACTACCTAAAGGCCATATTTAGAATGTTGGTCGGCGTAAAGTGGAAATGGAATCAAAATAGTGGTAGGTTGCTAGTCGCATCGCCTACTGATAGGTATGGTTCTTCGATTTTCGCCCACTTCCTCGGCCGGCTTATATGGTCTGCGCGGGAAGAGAAGCAGTAGTACATTCCACGTATTTACTTTTCTCCCAGATCAGCATTAAAGAAATAAGATGTTTGTGGCGTGCGTCCACGTCTTTTAATTAAAAAGGAAGCTATAGTTTTATTAAGTTGTATAGTATTAGTATTATAAGTTTTTTATTTTGATAATTACTTGTAAATATTTTAAATAAACTGCAATACTAAAACTTGTTAATTTTAGATAATTTAACTTAAAAATTTGTATATTTCTAATGTCAACGAACAAGCGGACAAGTGTTGTTGTTTTATATAGATAGCGAATGCGATGCGCGCGCATGCATGTCAGCCGCTGCGATCGGCTCGGACGATGCGCGCGCAGCCCACGCCACGGCGATCCGTGCGTCTCGCCGCCGCCGGCTCGCCAGTCCGAATACCATCTTGAGACTGAACGCACGTTGCTTGCGCTCGCATTCGCGCGCTTACGTAAACTCATTTCTCGCTTGATCCGTTCCTTCACTTTTCTCACCTGTATTTTGTGCTTATCATAACCTTGTGTTAATCTTTAAGTTGTCGGTGTGCTTGTATTGTATTTGTTCTATTTAATTGTGCTGAACTTTTAATTATAGTGTTAAATTACATATTGACTTTATTTAATTATCCCGCCTCATAGCACGATAGCCTAACTTATCAAACACATTACGCACGCACCCCGCTTTATGTTAAAGACAGACAAAATTGTCAGAAAAAAATTACAACATCTCTCTTTTGGAGTCGGGAGTTAAAAAACAAAATATCTAAATAATAAAAATCGAAACCTCGGGGAATTTGGGATTATTTAATACACGGCAACATTGAGCACCGAGCGGTACTTCGCGCCATATTTTAGGGTTATATTATTTTCGTGAGTAATTTATGTCCATATTTCGAAATAATACAATACTTATTGATGGTATGTAATACCAGTATCTTCCTTATTTCTTTTAGTATTATTCTTACACAGTTTGACTACGCAAACTGCACATTTTGCGTCTACTTTTACATTACATTTTATATTTATCTAGACATCCAACTCACTCATCGGTCGCGGCATGACTGACGCGGGTATTCCGCAACCATGCCGGTTTCGGCATGGTTTTAGTTGCGAATTTATGTAGTATGCCGACGGTATCTAGTCGTAGCGCAGCGGAGACCAATTATTAATCTATGTTCGCGTCATTATAATTTATGGCTGATTAATTGGCGTGAACACGTTTGGTCCATTCGACCCGAGATTCCTTGTTTTGGTCATTTAGCTGCAATTATTTTGGTTTTAGAGCCACAACTTTGTTGGCCCTTAACTAATCCCTTAACTTAGTCAGGATACTTAGGATTTCCATGGTAAGTTGGACACAAACCGATGGGCAGTGCCACTTATTCATGATAAAATATTAGGTATTATTAATTTAGAACATGCCGATGGGACGTTTCTAATATTAATCCTAATAAATAGGCTTAAAACGATGGTTTTTTGTCCTTTGTACCGCTTGCGAATTTAAATCGATGGATTTTTATCGCAATGCATCCTATCATTTCCTGCTAATTATAAACTGTTTTCGTTTTATAACAACATAGTTTGAATGTGTCTGGTTAGATAAAGGTTTATTTCACAAATTTAGACATATTTTGTCATTTTCCATACGATAATTTTATATTTCGAATTGGAAGGTATTCTTACATTCCAAACACTCACGCCGAGAATTTGCTCTGCTGCGTAATTCGCATACGATAGGTACATACCGGTGCATACCATATTGAACCTTATCACGTAATAAATACGCCTCTGTATTACATTTCGCTTGATTGTATTAATTTAGTCCTCTTTTCTTTTAAAAGTTTTTAAAATGGCGAAATCAAAATCTAAAGAGGATATTTATAGTGAAATCGAGACTTTTCCTCCTATGATAAAATTATTAGAAGCTAGGCAAAATTCATATTTTATGAAAATTCAATCTATATACGAATTATCGAAAAATATTAAAACATTAAACGATAAAACTACATTTTTAAATACCACAGGAAATATTGAAAAACTTCGATCAGAATTTCTAGTAATTGTCGAACAATTAAACCTGGAATATATGAAATATGATGAAAATTATTCTCCGTCATTTAGTACGTGGGAATCATTTGAAGATTTATACTCTCGTATTCAAAGGGCGATAAGCGACATTACGGAAACTAAAAAAGAACTTCCTAGTTTTGCGTTTAAACAAAAATTGAAATTGCCAGCTATACAATTGCCGACATTCGACGGAGATTCTAAGTCTTGGACATCTTTCTTTGAGTGTTATAATCATCTCATTCATAATAATCCCAGCCTTTCTGAATCAGAAAAGGTATATTATTTACGTGGTCAATTATCAGATAAGGCGCTCAATGCCATTGCAGGCATTAACCCGACAGCTCAAAATTATCAGCTCATGTATTCAACATTAGTTGAAAAATATCAAGATGTGCGTTCATTAGGGACTTCATATTTAAATCAACTTTTAGATTTTAAAACGTTGACAACCGCTTCGGTTGGCGGACTTAATTCGTTTTTAGACAAGTTTGGCAATTCCGTATCAGCTTTTGAAAGACTCGACATTTCCGATAAACTCGATTTTTTATTCTTGTTTTTAGCATCGAAAAAGCTTGATAGCGAAACGCTTCATTTGTTCGAAAATAATTTCCGCTCCGAAAAGTTACCTACTTATAAACATTTACTTACGTTCGTGCGTGAACAGTGTAAAATATTAGAACGCACAAACTATTCTACCTCGTATTCAAAGTCGGTTAATAAGCCTTATATTTCAAACAAATTTAAATCGAATAATACAAAATCTTTTGTAACTTCGAATAATAACACAAATTTATGTTTTTTATGTAATAAGGAACACGATCAATTTTTTCGTTGTCCTCAATTTATGAAATTGTCTCCTGTTGAGCGTTTTAATACAATTAAAAAACATAATTGTTGTTTACGTTGTCTTAGTATGAAACATAAAACTTCTATGTGTAATTCTAATAAACTTTGCGGCCAATGCCAATCGAATTCTCATCATACTTTATTACATTTTCCGCGCTCCATTTCTGAACAAAATAAATCAACAGTTTTGTTGACTAATAGTGACACTTCTTTGTCGGCGCAAGTCGAACCTACGATCGATGGATTAAGGACGACTTTCCGTGCCACTGGGCCGTCGGCGCCTACGCTGCCAGTGAGCACATCCCCGCTCGTCGAATCGAAGTCCACTATTACCTACGCCGATAGCCGCGTTCCTGTTTCATTGTGTTCTATGCAAATGAATACGTCGCATGCTACTACGGTTTTACTTGCTACTGCTCGCGTGTGTATTTTTGACGCGCATGGCAAACCAAATATTATAAAGGCGATTATTGACAATGCCTCTCAAAATCATTTTTTGAGTGACGAATGTCGTAAACTTTTATCATTAAAATATGATACGTTTCCCCAACCAGTTTCCGTAAACGGGTTAGGTGGTTCGTCTAGTAAAATTATAGGTATAACTGATGTAGTTATTTCTTCGCGCTTTGATAAGAATACGTCATATTCTTTTAAACCGCTAATAGTAAAAAATATTACGGATTATTTACCTACCTCAAAGATTGATAGGTCTAGGTTGAATTATCTTTGTAATATACCGCTAGCCGATGATACATTTGATACACCCGGTAGGATCGATATGTTAATTGGCGCACAATTGTTTCCGTACCTACTTAGGGAAGGCCGTGTTCAGGGTCCGCCTGGCACACCAGTTGCAATCAAAACTTCTTTAGGTTTTGTATTGATGGGCGATGCTCCTATTTTAACTTCAAATAATAAGGAAACTTACTCATTTTGTAGTCTTACTAATGCTCCGTTAGATACTATACTTCGTAATTTTTGGAAGTTGGAGGAGCCCCCCTCTCATCCTTCCGCTTTGTTGAGTAGTGAAGAGGAAGAGTGTGAGAATATTTATAAGGATACGACTTGTCGTGATTCTTCGGGTCGCTATTCTGTGGCACTTCCTTTTAAAAGTGATTACAAACTTTTAGGTTCTTCCAGGGACATAGCAAAAAGGAGATTTATGTCATTGGAGCCTAAATTTCAATCTTCACAGTCCTGTCGAACTGCTTTTGATTGTATAATCGAAGAGTATCTCGATAAGGACTATCTTACCCCTGTCTTGAATCAAAGTGATACGTCTGGTTACATAATTCCACATCACGGCGTTTTTCGTCATTCCTCTGTGTCTACTAAAGTCAGATTAGTTCTGGATTCTAGTGCAAAAACTAATTCTGGCGTATCAATAAATGATGTTCTTCATGTAGGCCCTAACCTACAACCAGATCTATACGCCGTCTTGCTTAAGTTCAGACTCTTCAAAGTAGCGTTTTGCGCCGATGTAAAACAGATGTATTTACGGATTCTTATTTTGCCTGAATTTCATAAATTTCAGCGTATATTTTACCGGTTTGACCCGACCGACCCACTTCAATTATTTGAATTTAAACGCGTATGTTTTGGATTTTCTTCAAGTCCTTTTCTCGCGCTTCGTACGTTGAAGCAACTCGCGACCGATGAACGGTTTAGGTTCCCCTTAGCAGCTGACGTCATAGATCGCGGTGACTTTTATATGGACGACATCTGTTGTAGTTGTGAGTCTTTGTCAGAAGCCACTACTCTGTCTTCGCAACTTATTGATATGTTCTCAGCTGGAGGCTTCGAACTTTTAAAATGGTCGAGTAACTCGAATGAGTTACTGTCTTCCTTACCGCTCGATCATTTACACCCGCAGGCCGTAAATTTCGATTCGCATCCTATTCAAAGGGTACTAGGTATTAAATGGGATCCTAGCACTGACAACTTTTTATTCGAAATAAATTCGTCTGAATTTGATAAAAATAAAATTAATTTTCCTACGAAACGCATAATGCTTTCAGTCATTGCACGTTTATGGGATATTCTCGGTTTTGCCGCACCCCTAATTTTGTATGCCAAGCTTATTATTAAACAGCTTTGGCTTTTAAAACTTGACTGGGATGATTGTCCTCCTCCACCTATCTTGAATTTGTGGATAAAGTTTCAGGAAGAGTTACCTCTTTTAAGTGACTGGTCCATACCTCGTCACTTAGGTGTAACAAATAACAGTAGTGTGATACTACTTGCGTTTTCAGACGCCAGTGAGAAAGCGTACGGAGCTGTCCTTTATTTATGCGTTCAGAATGCGCGTGGTAACTTAGTTCGTTTTCTTCTTGCGAAATCTAAAGTCGCTCCCGTTAAGGTCGTATCGCTCGCTCGTTTAGAGCTTTGCGCAGCTCATCTCATGTCAAAACTGATATCAGCTGTCTTACGTACTTTTAAAGATCGTTGTTCAGTCACACGTATTTACGCGATGTCTGACTCGACCGTAGCTTTGAGTTGGATACATTCGAGTCCGCATAAATTGAAAACTTTCGTGGCTAATAAAATAAATAAATAAATAAAATTTGTTTATTTCAGGCTACTTGGCCCATATTTTAAAAGTCACAGTTTACATTCGTCGCTCTCATACAATTTAAACATTACACTTACATTGAATAAAATTAAATTACATTTAAAATTTAATAAGATTATATAAATGTCAAGGAAAAAATATTAAATAAACTACATTTACTAACTCAATACTGCCTCTCGGCTCGGCAACACGGGATGTGCCTGTCACAACAATGCTGCAAATACGGACAGTCCTCTTTCTCAGCAATCGCTGCCAGGACAACAGGAGAACTCCGTTCAATACGACAGCTGGCAGCTCACGCGGACACCTAGCGCTGGATGACTCAAAGACCATGTACCTGCTTTTTGCGACATTATATTTCAACCCGTGACCAACCGCGTATCCCTCACATGTCTTTAAAAGTTTATTTAAACCACTGACGCACTCAGCAACACCATATCATCGGCGTAACTCAGATTATTGACACACACACCATTGACGTGACAACCTATATATTGACTGCTGAGTGCGACAATCAGTTCATCCATATATAGATTAAATAGCGAAGGAGAGGTCAACCCGCCCTGCCTCACGCCACATTTCAGCGCATATGGTTCGGACATTACTCCGGCCCATCGCACGCTGTTGACCTGATTCATGTACCAATACTTAAAGATGGACACAAGCTCTTTAGGCAGGTTAATATTTATTAACTTTTTCCACATAATATTATACACAACCCGGTCAAAAGCCTGCGACAGGTCAAGGAAACACCCATATACGGGGGTTTTACGACTCGTGTAATATCTGACGGTATGCTTCAAACACAGTATTGCACTCTCAGTAGACAATTTGGGCCTAAACCCAAACTGATTATCGTGCAGGCGCATACAATTATTTAACTGTGTGTTAAGCAAACCGTCAAATACCTTCGCTATTACTGTGGCCAACGAGATAGGCCTATAATTACTCTTGACTGTGAGATCACCAGTTTTATTTTTAACAATAGGTACTACCACCGTCTTCATAAAATCCATCGGAAGGTAAGAGTGACTCACACACAACGAGTAGAGCATGGACAATATTCGGGGAGCATGTGGACCCGCGTGCTGGAGGTGTTCAATAAAATCGTATCCCCGCGCGTTGCGTAAATTGCGTCCTTTTATCGTGGATAATATTCTGCGTGTTGGCGGAAGATTGTCACATAGTGATTTGACTTTTGATCATAAATTTCCCATACTTTTACCGACGAAAGATCACGTTGTGAATCTTATAATAGACCAGATGCACAGTGATACTTGTCATGCTGGACCTCAGCACTTAATTTCTTTGCTTCGGCAGAAATATTGGATTTTATCCGCGAGACGTCTCGTACGTTTTCGAGTACATTCTTATATTTCATGTTTTAAATTAAGACCCAAAGGCGTCACATCGCCAGTTATGGCGGATCTACCTAGGTGTAGACTTGATATTTCGAAACCTTTTTCTCATGTAGGAGTTGATTACGGAGGTCCAATTCAATATTTTCCTATACGTAAACGTGGAGCTAGGAGTCATAAAATTTATATCTGCGTATATATCTGCCTAGTAACACGAGCTATTCATATTGAGACGGCTCAAGATTTGAGTACTGACTGTTTTCTAAATTCATTTAAACGTTTTTTATCACGTCGCGGTCCTGTCCAATTTATATATTCCGATAATGCAACTAATTTTATAGGCGCGCGTAATTATTTGAATGAGATTCAAAAGTTTTTAATTTCTAATTCATTTTGTGACGGCTTTCGTTCCGCTTTAAATGAAAATCGTATTACGTGGAAAACTATTCCGCCCCGATCTCCCCACTGGGCTGGTAGTTGCGAAAGTGCTATAAAAAGCGTTAAATCTCATTTGTTTAGAGTTATAGGGAAACAAATTTTATCATATGAGGAACTCAGCACAGTCTTGTGTCAAGTAGAGGCTGTGTTAAATTCTCGTCCTCTCGGAATTTTAAGTGAGGATCCCTCTGAACCTCAACCTCTTACTCCCGCTCATTTTCTATATTCTCGTCCTTTAAAATTCTTTCCCGCGTCGGAAATTACCGAAGAGCGTCAACATCTCCTATCGCGTTATCTTTTATTAGAGAAATTAACGCAGTCTTATTGGAATAGATGGCGAGAAGAGTATTTGCATACTCTCCAAATACGAGAAAAATGGAATACAGAGGTAAATCCTGTAAAAGAAGGTACAATTGTTTTGCTAATGGAAAATAATTCTCCTCCATTACATTGGCCATTGGGCATTATAATAAAAACGTTTGAGGGTGCAGACAAGCGTGTTCGTGTTGCTTTAGTTAAAACTAAATCAGGCACATTTAAACGTTCCGTAGTTCGTTTATGTCCTCTACCTATACTTTCTTAGATAGGACTCTTAAATAGAGGCTATCTTTCATTAGATTTAAGTAATATTTTTTTTATTTGTTACTTTTTCTTTATTAACTCTGCTAGTTAATTATTTTTCTTTTGGTTACTTTTCTTTGTTAACCATTATAGTTAATTAGTTGTTATACTCATTTGTGGGTTAAACTTATCCTAAGTATTCTAGGTTTAGTTTTGTTTTGAAAGGGAACCTTTCAAGGCCGGGTGCTGTGTTCGCGCCAGATGGGCTATATTTGCGACTGGAATTATCTGGTATGTTTGGGAACAAGGTAATTCTTAAACTTGGTGCACTATGCAAGAAGTCACGGCCCAAACATAACAATACCTATAAAAAAAAAATAAGGAACTTTGACATTTGGTGTGAACTGTCAAGTTAGTGAAAGTCTTGCTTCCGAGATGCGATGGCGCGCGCGCGTGTGATGTGATTTGAATTTTTATCGTTAATTTGTGAACCTTTAGCCAGACACTGAAGCCCTGGGACTGGTGACATCAGATTCTTCGTGCTACTTATGGTGGTGAGTGCATTGAAGCGTTTTACCTTGTTTTTTTTTACAGTCCACTTTATTTCGGTCGCAATCCCGGGCAAACCAGCGCAATTTTTTCAAAGTTCGCGTCATTATAATTTATGGCTGATTAATTGGCGTGAACATACATGTTAATAATGTTGCGTAAGTTTGCAAGCGCTTGTAGCCGACCCGTCGAGTGTCAGTATTTTGTTCACAAATCAAAGGGGTTTGCAGCAAGCGCTTGCGACGCGTTTACATGTTTGTACTCACTCATTCTCGTGGTGAACAGATGTGCTCTTAGATTAATAATTGGTCTCGCGAGCTCGACGGAGACCAATGATTAATCTATGAGATGTGCTGTGAAAAATGAGTGTCAGGTGAAATGAAGACGTCTTAAGCTTCCTGGAATTTCACCAGGGATTATGCTGTATTTTTCGTTATTTTTTTTCAGTCGTTCTCTTGTATCTATAATAAAAATAACTTGAACCAAATGTTATGGCTGATACAGCAACTTCGATGTCCGTCATGCTTGCCTTGTGAGAACAAACTAATGCACTCGCAAGCGTGTGGATGGCGACGTTTGATTCTCAAAACCAAGCCAAACGTTACCAAATTCGCCATTCGCCATTACTAAATTCGCTTTCAAAAGAAAAGTCAAAATTCACCTCACTAGCATAATATCACCCTAAATCGTCATCTTTTTCCGTTTTCACCTCTTCTTTTATGTATGTTTATGTATGTATATGTATAGTTATGAATATTGTATGTAAATCTATGTATGTTTATTTAGCAGTTAAGTGTTTTTTTATGTTTTTTTTTTCTCTCATTGTATTCTAAAATAATTCGCGCCGCACAAAACTTTTCTGTTTTTCCTAATGGTTGACTGGGAGAGAATGCTTTTAGCATTAAGTCCGCCAATTGTAAACTTGTGGTACAATAAAGATTTATAAATAAATAAATAAATAAAACGTTTGTAGGGATTTGGAGTTTGCGACAAATGCCAAGCGTGTGGACGCGGCATTATGTATTTCTATTAGTCGCCGGTGGCATATGGCATCGCGGCGAATTTTGCCGTGGCGAATTGTATCGTGGCCAGGCTGTATATGAGATTGAACGGCATATCAGATTATTGTGCGCGCATTTAAGTCTTTGGATTCCTTGCATTCTTCCACTACAGCCCGATTAGAGATGCCCCCCTGCGGCACAGACGCCCGTTGTTCTCTCTGACCCTGACGACCCCATCACGGTGGCCAACAAACCCTTCGAAAATCTCCAGACTCGCCGGAGTCCGGGATTTTCCATAGTTACATACAACCGTACGACGTAGTAGGAACAGTAGCTCGTTTTCCAGGTACCGAAATGTACCAGGGCGCTTCACGCCACCGATAGGTTCTTAGTAGGCCCTTCAGGCGCAATAGTGTCGGCCCTTATGGCATGGAGCGTTTACTACCGCTCGCGAGTTTGCATCGCTCGCTTGATAAAGGCAAAGCCCATGGCCGAGGTTCGTCCCAACTGGGAGCCCCTTGTGCATTTGCCGAAAAGGCTGAGGATTAATAGCCCTCGCCTCAAACTGTCCCGCTGTAAATTTTAAAGCTCACAAGAGCTAAAATTGTAGGTCATTATCAAAAAAAAAATGCATTCTTCCGAGTAACAAGGGCTATGTGACGTCATCAAAAACAAAATGGCGAAATATATACGCAATGTCAGATTCAAAACAAATTGATCAATCTAATCGAGTCGTGTATCAAAATAAAGCGGGTTATAAGACGATTTCAGAAATGTATATCACAAATGTTTAAATGTACTAATATTCGAAAAAAGTAGGTAGTTTTAGAATGGTCCCCAGTAATGTTTATTTATATATTTATATACTAGCTGTTTCCCGCAGCTCCGCCTGCGTCCAAAAGTAGCTTATGTTTGACCCCGGGTCTTCAACTATATTCATACCAAATTGCATCAAAATCCGTTCAGCAGTTTGGCCGTGAAAGCTTAACAGACAGACAGACTTTCGCATTTATAATATTAGTATGGATAATGTTATATTTCATCATCATAATTTCAGCCGCAGTCAGTCCACTGCTGGGCATAGGCCTCTCCTAATGATTTCCAAAATAACAGGTTGGCAGCAGCCTGCGTCCAGCGTTTGCCTGCGACCTTTTTCACGTCATCTGACTATCTGGTAGGTAGAAAATAAGCTTATTGAATAAATTATAACTTACCTAATAGTACACGTAGTGCCATCCTCGTCGTCCTCTCTCTTTCTTCTCTTCCGTCGTATGTACAGATATGCACCAATTGCGAAAAGGACAGCTATAGCCCCACAGCTCAGTATTGTAATCATCACTATGTCGCGAGTCTTCATTTTACTGGCTGAAAAGAAAAAAAACAAATATTAAAATAAAAAAAAAATACTGTCTATACCAAAGAGAATCGTTCCATTCGACGAAATTCAAATGGTTCCCCATCTTCTATATGTATAAAAATCAATTGCTGTTCGTTAGTCTCGCTAAAACTCGAGAACGGCTGGACCGATTTGGCTGTTTTTGGTTTTGAATTATTTGTTTTTGAATATATTCGGAGGCGGTACGAAGTTTGCCGGGTCAGCTAGTTTCTTATAATAATTAATTACATGTAAAAAGGGTTACTAAGGTCCGATGGCAGTCGCTCCAATGTAATAACCAGTGCCGCCAAATCATGACTTACGGTGTAACCTAGGTGAGGCATAAAATGAGGACGAAACTAGAAAAAGGTTGGACGAAGAAATACTTCGACGCTTCAAAAATTTCGGAAATTACTTGCTTCAAATGTGCCAAGTTTCTGAACCTAGATGCATTTTTATACAATAAATCGCACCTGAATAAATAAAATTGATAAAATCATGGAAAACCTTAAACGCTGGCCAATTGGCACCCAACCAGGAATATTCACTTTATCTTAACCCTTTTACTGCTAAAGTTAGAGCGAAAGATAGCCTCAGTGCCTTTTTAGTACGGAGACCTGACTTGGATAGGTCGCCACCACGGAGCATTTACTAAGAGGAGATGCCGTTTGAAATAGCGCAGTGATGTGATCATTGGCGCCTCGCCGCTCACAAAAGTGGACGGAGCTTGTAACTACTCGTTCCAAAGCGTACCGAGAAACAGATCGCGAGCTCCTAAGTGCATCACGACTTTCCACGGCTTTTTTACAAATTTAGCATTGAATAATTGGTTTCTGTTAATGAAGATATATTTACGGTTCTGAAAGTTATACCTGATTTTAAAACGTTCATAATTTATGAAATATCGCAATGTTTTTAAGATTGGAACTTCGACGTACTAGTGACATCTAATGACAAGTACTTGATAATTTGTAAATAACGTAGTACTTCTACTTTCCGTAAGATGGATATCATTATGGTTAGAGCCATGGCCTAAACCAAGCACCCCGCACGTCTGCCTTCGCAACGCTTATTACGGCATCTCCTCTTCGTAATTGCTCCGTGGTCGCCACAAATATAAATTTTATCTTGTGCATAAGACACTCGATTCATTCAAAAAATCTGACAATATTAGCCACTAACACATCTCGGGTCATATTCTTGTTGGTCTTGTTTCCCTGTAAAAAGGGTTACGGGCAGACGGCAGTCGCGTTATAACCAGTGCCGCCAAATCTAGGACCATGATTTACAGCGTACCCTGGGCTCCGAAGCGAAAGCTCACGACGCAACTAGGCAAACACGCTTGGACGAAGAAGATTAGCTTCTTTCACATCCTGATCATGTTGTCTAGATTTCCAGTTATATCCTCAGACAATCCTTCTGATCAGGTAACTATTTAATCATAAACATAAATAAAAATAAGTTCAAAAACTAAATCCCGACTACTACGAAATGCCACTCTAAATTTTTTACAGGTCGCTAGATGGCGCTGTTTTAATTTGATATGACGTTACATAGCCCAGAATCAGCGGATAGAAAAGACCTTTCCAAAGATGCCCCATTTGTTGAAATATCACTAGTACTTTAGAAGATAATCGCGCACAGATGAACTTAGAAAATCAAAAGCATAACTCTCCAGGTAGCTTTGCTGTAGTCGGGTAAAAATAGCACTACCAATTCCACATTATTTCGTACAAAAAAACGGTGGTAAATTTACAAAGAACGTAAAATTAGGCAAAGGAAATCGCAATAAGCCAAATGCGAATATAATTACACCTCATGCATCAAACACAACCCTTGGCAAGAGTCCAATGGCGGAACCAGCAATTAGGCTCTTGACTTGAACAAGTGGTTGGGTTTAGTATTTTTAGTAACCGGAGTGCCAGACAATTTTGCGAATTATGAAGCAATGACTATTTGTTAGCAAGTTTTCTAGATATTTGAAAGTTTACAAATAATTAATTGAGTTTGATAAAAGTATTATTTATTTATTAAAACTTTATTGTACCACAAGTAAACATACAATAGGCGGACTTAATGCTGAAAGCATACAAATACAAAATACAAATAAATACATTACAATACATTCTCTACCAGGCAACCATATGGAGAAACAAAAACTTCGTGCGGCGCAAAAAGTATACTGACATGAAAATGACAAAGACAGATAAATGATTTTTAAAGAAACTACACTACACATACATACTAAGTATATATGTGTAGTGTGTACTTTTGAATAAAAGGTTAGTTAGTTTTCTCGTATTTTTAACACTTTCTACAAATAATTTATTGTTGTGAAATAACGGCGACTTTTTTGACTTTAAAGAAATTGCTTTAAAAGTCATTAACGACTTTAAGTCCTTTTATTTTTATATACAACTAAGTAGGCAAACAGGCGTACGGCCCGCCTAATGGTAAGTGGTTACCGTAGCCTATGAACGTCTGCAACACCAGGGATGTAACGCGTTGCCGATCCTAAAGGAATTCTTCACGCCCATTTTGAAGGTTGTTATAATCACTGGGGAAAACCATGGAAGGGATTTCATACCAAAATCGCAATTTGCTTAGCTTAACATCAAACTTTACTATGAATTTACTTAGCTATAAGTACCTACCTATATATAGTTGACTAGCTGTGCCCGCGACTTCGTCCGCATGGAATAGTTATTTTGGGAATCATGGGCGAGCGCTCATCATGCGGCGCGTGTGAATTTTGTTTCAGTTATTTTAAAATTGTATTATCTTATAAGATGTTTATTGAAATAAGGTGATGTCAAAGACAATTTTGTTCACAGTTTAATACTATTAATCAATAACACATTTATTTGGATAAAGATTAATATACAACTCTGACAAATAATTTGTAATAATGCATTAATTTCGACCAAATTTGATTATCATAAAAACGGTTATTGTGAGTTAATCTTAAAAGATAGACATATACTGTCGCGGACATTTTTTTAGATAATTTAAAGAGTAATAATTCTTTCATACATATTTTTTGGGTATCTCGAACGGTTTTCGCAGCGCACGCAACGGAAGCCCTCAAAGATGAATAATTTTCCCCGTTTTTTCCACATTTTCGGCTGTTTTTTTCGCTCCTATTAGTCGCAACGTGATATATAGCCTAAAGCCTTCCTCGATAAATGATCTATCCAACACAAAAAGAAATTTTCAATTCGAACCAGTAGTTCCTGAGATTAGCGCGTTCAAACAAACAAATATACTATTCAGCTTTATAATATTAGTATAGATACGCAGTGCAGCAAAACCTGCATTACGTCAGAGGTATTTGGCATCTGACCAAGTTGGAGGTCGAACAAGTGGTTTGGATTTCCAAGGTGCGAAATTGTCCGACTAACTCCGGTAACATTGTTACGCTGAAGTAAATTTACCATGATAAAGATTTTATAAGAACTAGATTATACTAGCTTTTTCCCGCAGCTCCACCTGCGTCATAATGCTTGACCCCGGGTCTTTATATATATTCATACCAAATTTTATAACACAAACAAAATTCCATGCGGGCGAAGCCGCGGGCACAGGCAGTATTTGATAAATTGATACGACACGGAATTTTTTTTGCTTGATAACTACTTACGAAAACGGAATTAAATTGTCGTTTTAGTAACCATACTTCATAACCAGCAACGAAAATGTTTTTTTCTCTATTCATAACTGGTTATTAATTAAAAATATTTTGTCCACTTTCGTAGCCGAGTTTCATAATATGGAAATATCAACTTTCACACACCTCGGGTCATGTTCCTGTTGGTCTGGTTTCCCTGTAAAAAGTCGGCAGTCGCTCCATTGTAATAACCAGTTCCGCCAAATCTAGGACAATGACTTACCCGTACCCTAGGCGTACCCTAGGCTCCGAAGCGTAAACTGACTACGCAACTAGGAATACACGCTAGGATGATGAGTGTTCGGCAATTGCCATTTCTGAATAAACACAAGCTAATGAACATGGCCTCACGACGTTCGTACCATCTCTTCGTTCTCATGTTATCATACTCACTCATATTCATATTTATATCAAAAATTGGTATCCTCTCAAAGGAATACAAGATTTGCCTCCTTACTAATCTGTCCGCAACATGAGATTGCAGCTTTTCGTGGGTACGTATTGATTGATAGAATAACAAAATATATATTTTCATTTCTATACAATTTAAATGATATAATCTTGTGACAGAAGCAACTAATTGTCAGAAGTTTATTTACGGCTAGCCGTTCCGTAAAGTTTGTTATATCTTATTATGATTATGCTTAATACTATATATATTTAAAGTTTATTAGTTATACGAAACAACAAAAGATTTCGAACTGAAACTTCGAGTTTCATAACTGTTAAACTGTATATTAAAGCTTCGTTATATTAAATAATTGTTATATTAAAAAAAAAATTTTTTTTTTAAATTTCTTCTGATTTTTGAGAATTATACTAACCAAAATTATATATTTCGTTGGTTTCTATCCTAAAATATAGATATTTTGTATTTTTATCTTATACTACACACCTGCTTTTCGTGGCAGCTTCAGATATGCTGCTACAAAATGCTGCAATAATTTGCCTCAACCTATCAGAAATGCTAAATCGGTTTCTGATTTTAAACAACTTTCGAAACAGCACCTTTTGAATACACAGTTGAATTTGTTTTAGGATAGATTATGTTTTTTTTTTTTTTTTTTAGACATTGCTTTTATAAAAACATTAAAAAAAATTCAAATATTGCTTCATTATATTTATAAATAAGAACAACAAATAAGTACACACACATGTACACAACGATCAACAAACACAGACACTCAAAGTTGCAAACTCATCCTCTTCGTGATTCTACGGAAGATCAGTGTTACCGGCTGCCCTTCACGGCAAGCGGCGTTCGATGAGTGGACTTCACTGGTATAATAATAAAAATGATAGTTTAGCAGGGCATGAGGTATTCTTCCTAATGAGTCAACTTTAGATATTAAAACATGCGAAGAAGCTAATATTCTTAAAAACCAGAGTCTTAATTAATGTTTATCTTCACAGTTCATATCATTAGCTTTAGCTAGAGTCGATATAAGGTAGTGTTTACAATGGCCAGTCACGCTAATTCGCAACCCATAACTGGAATGATTTCCAATCGGTTTTACATACGCAAAATTACGCGCGTCCGACCTCCTTAACAAAACACTTTAAATTCTCATCGAACATAAAACAAACTTACATAAGAAACGGAAAGCGTGAACACGAAAACAAAAACAAGTCCATTATCCGCGCTATTTTCCATAAAATTAAAATAAAAATATTTCCGAGGGGCGAGAAGGCTTCGAAGTTGCAAGGAATCCCTGATGACGTCACAATTAGGCTCTGGATGCCTCTCTGGGGTCAATGCGGATCACGATGCGGCGCGGCATCGATCCAAGTGCGTTTGGACGTGCAAGTCGACTTGCGCCAGTGTAAGTCGTGTGACG
This sequence comes from Euzophera pinguis, assembly GCA_947363495.1. Taxonomy (NCBI): domain Eukaryota; kingdom Metazoa; phylum Arthropoda; class Insecta; order Lepidoptera; family Pyralidae; genus Euzophera; species Euzophera pinguis. Next base: position 2,718,222 of record OX376183.1, read on the forward strand.
TACAAATAACGCTGGTAGTGGCGCTAGTGTGTCTTCGTTCAGCGGAATTTTCCTTGAAAAATATTTAGTTCTACTAATTGTCGGCACTCTTAATAAGGGAAACTGTCCATATGGTCTTTAGCGATTCGATATTGGTATTTTTTTCTAAATTGTGAGATTCTAACTTTAAACAAAGCCTGACGTCCTCAACTCTTCTTTTTACCCGACTGCGCCAGAAGGAGGGTTATGTTTTTCGAGAGTATGTATGTATGTTTGGTGTCGTTAGATTCTTATTTACTGGTAAAACAACGCTGTTTTAATGGGCCCAGAGACCGTTTTCAGTAATAACGTTAATCCCTAGGGAGTCTAGAGTCTATATTTTCGTTATAATATCATATCAATTTACGAAACATCATAAATTGCATAATTAAATATTTTCAATGTTTTCAAATAATACACAAAAAAAAACCCAATTAAGACTAGGAACCGACTGGGACACTACGCCTAGTACTCGCGAAAACTTGACATGATAATAATTTACGTCATTTACTGTCTCTAATAAAATAATATTTTTCTCGAATATTCTCGATTGCGATTTCATCTAGGTTCTCACTGCGCTTGGGGTGCTAACAGGGAGCCTCCCCGAGTGCCCGGTCTTTTGAAAGCTTATGCATTCTCACTTGATCCTAAGAATCCGGTGAGAGGGCGGGGTGTCGGGACTGTGCACCCTGGGCGACAGTTAATAATTCCCTGGTAGCCGGGGTTTTATTGGCTGTCGGCCAATATTCTGCGTATGAATGTGCGTGGTCGAACGCGAACCCATGGCGCCCTCAACAGCCGGTGCTTTTAAAAAATCGAAATATATGGAAGAAACAATATTTGCATGAACAATAAACCAAATACAATAAATGTAAATCAGTCACTTGACTTGCATACCTCACAGACAAAAGTCAAGTCAACTTGAACATTCAAACACTGCATTAAATTTATAGATATAAATGTACTTTTCTCTCTCAATCTTTTGTCCCACTGTTGGGTAAAGTGTCTCCAAATATATTGAAACCACTTAATTTGGGACTATTTATAGTGGCAAAAAATTCTTTCTGTTTATTATCAAAAAAATTAGCAAAAAGTTAAATTACATTTTCTCTACCAATTGCTAGATAGGATCCATTTTTCAGTTAGAAAAATCAATAAACTATAATTATTTGTACATGTTAAACTTTATGCAATTTTTTCTTCGACTGTATCCGTAACGATTGCGTGCGTCAAGCGATGACAAAACGAGGCCCGTAATGGATTAGTCGCCATTAGACATTTTATATATTTCTAGGAGCTAACTCCTCTTAAAGGCTGAGGCTTTATCTACCAGTCATCCAAATGGGCGATGCTGAGAAAGTTAAGCGGTAAGACAATGTAAAATAACAAGTTGTAATGGTGATCCATAAGAAATATTACGCATATACTACTTACAAATAATACATAATATTATTGTATACTAATATAAACAATACATAAACTAAACATAGGTACAATTACTAATCGTCTGACAAACTGTGGAGAAAATGATCACGTACTTTGTTCTTAGTAGCCATCCGGGTTAGCGCCTTACGGATTTCAACAGGCAGGGCATTCCAAAGAAGTTCCAAAGAAGCTCGTAAGTTAAAAGAATGATTATAAAACCCACTTTGAGAAATCGTCGTACGAAGTCGGAGATTATTAGACGAACGAAGCTCTCTGCCATGAGAATCACTAAGATATAGAAAATTTGACTTAAGAAATGAGGGGGTCATAGGAAGGAAGAGAATAGAGAAAAGGGTAGATAAAAGATGAAGTTGCGACGATAGAGAAATACGTGATAAGAAAATACGTGGTCGTGCAAAGCCCGAAAATGAAACGCAAACAATTATTTTCCAGCTTATTAAGGAGCCATTGGTCGCGATAAGGTTATTATAGATAGATGACAGTCGTCAGACTTTGTCAAATACGAGTACCTTTAGGCAGACCGAGAAATCTGACAGTGTTGGCCACCAACACACCTCGGTTCTTGTGCAAGATAATCCGCTTTACCTGTAAAAGGTGTTGCTGAGTTCAAACGGTTTCCTAGATGCGGTGAAAACGCATCTAGGAAACACGCTTAGAAGAGGAAATACACGGGCTAAAGCTAGTAAAAATAGAATCATGCAGCCTCAATTATGAAGCCAAATTCGGACATCCTAATCCGAAGCTTTGCACCCTTTCTGTGTAATCCCAGAGCTTTTACCCTTACAAGGGAAGGTTTGAGTGTTGCATAATGAGATAGACAATGTTATAGGTACATTTTCAAAAAAACTTTTGAGATATCATATATATATACCAGTATACTTACTAGTACATATATATATACCAGTATACTTACTAGTATACTGGTATATATATATATCAAATACGAGATTTCTTTCCAATATCGAATGATTGTTGTTTGAATAATTTTGTCGGTTTTTTATTTTATATATAAGAGTCAAACATTGTTAAAATAGGGCAAAATTTTTAAAAGTCCCGAATTATTTTTAATTGCTTTTTAGTCACAAGAAAAATATTCACCAAACAAATCAAAAACTTATGACGACCTGCGTGGCTTGTTTTTCCAGTTTCATTTCGCGCTTCAGAGCCCAGGGTTGGCATTAATCATGGTCCTAGATGTGATTAATAAAATGAAGCGACTGCCGTTTGACTTCCATAACCTTAATTAACATCATTAAGATCATGATCTGGGATAGTGACGAACACTGTCAAATTTTTCAAGCGGCTTAAAGGCATTTGACACTGCTGACTGCCAGATGGCAAAGATAGATACGAGTATCTATGACAACTGAGACCAACGGCTTAACGTGCCTTCCAAAGAAAGGAGCTAGGGATAGCAGACACTGCCTTGGAATATAAAATGGAGATTATTTATGATTGTTAGGAGTTCATTATTCACAGACTATCTCAAGTTTCGTGATAAAAGTTATACCTACTGTGATTTAAATATCAAACAGTTTCGCCAATTTTTGTCTCGCGAAATTAAAGATTAATTTAAATGTCAGCAAAGTAAAAAATATGACATATTTTTTCCCTTCCCTCGGTTGATTTTGCTTAAATCATTTTTAATAGGTCTGTTTGTTTTTTTTTTTTTATTGCAAAAATATATATTATTTACATGTTTGAAAGTATTTTAAGATGTGAAAACGTTAGTATCTCTTTATAGTTTTTGATGTGGACTGTCAAATTTAATTTTCGAAATGTAATTGGGTCTTTTTTTAATGCAAAAATAATTAGATTTCAGAACACATAAACGTAACCGTCGACATCAGATAGCGATGGAAACAGGCTTCCATCTAAAATTATTGTAACACAAAATGTAATATCTGTCAATATCAAAATCCTCTCGAAATTGCAATATCTCGAAAACTTCAGAGTTCACAGTTTAATTTCAAATTTCATTCGTTCACTCGTTCATTAATGGCGTCGTACGTTCGCTGAAAATAATTTTCATTCGTTGGCTAATTTTGATTTGTTCTGCGCAATTAAAGGTCTTATTTTGAAATTGCTACAGGCGTTTCTGTTAAATATTGAACTTTGTCTCGCTTTTTCACGTTAAATATTGCTATGAGGGAAAGAGAAAGAACATTTTTTTTCGACCTGCCATCGAATGTAGTGATCAGCTGACAGCGGGTATTCTGTATGAGATGCCGAAAATTTTTTCTCGGTTTTCCATGGAAAGTAGTTTAGTTTATTAGTGTATAATTACCAAATTTATTTAAGACTAGCTGTTTCCCGTAGCTCCGCCTGCGGCAAAATGTAGCCTATGTTTGACCCTGGGTCTTCAACTATATTGATACCGAATTTCATCAAAATCTGTTCTGTGATTTGGCCATAAAAGCCTAACAGACAGACAGACGGACAGACAAACTTTCGCATTTATAATATAAGTAGCCTATGTTTGAACCCGCGTCTTCAACTGGGATCCCTTCTTTACGCATAATTTGTTTTGTCCTAATATACTTAGAGTTTGGCATAATATATTTCGGCATAATAGTTTTCAGGCATTTTTTTTTTGGCATAATTAACTTTTAGACTTATTTGTTTTGGCATAATTTTAATTCGAGTAATATCCTAAGGCATATTCACTGTAAGACTAATAATATTTAGGCATAATATTTTTCGGAATAATAGATACAAATTTAAAATTAGTATTTATAATATTAGTGCAGAAGAATAGATTGTACGGCAGTATGGATTTGTGCAATATAGCGTAACAATAGGTCATGGTGCGGCTGAGTGGCCCTTGGGCCACCCATTAGCCGTCAATATGTTTACAAAGTTTCAAAAATTGTAAAAATAATGTGACTTCAAGACAGCATACTGTATTTATTTTGTTGCTCAAATTTCACGATGAACAAAAAAAATAAAGAGTATGGGTACATTTGGAAACTATTTATATAAACGCAATATTTAAGGTAGTTGTCAAAAAAATTCAGTTGTTTCGTGAGGCCACAGACTGTTTAGTTCCATTAGTATAGAATGTTACCGTCCAAATTCAGGTGATTTCGTTATATTAATATCTCAGTTATTTTAAGTTTTATCGACGTGTTTTTTTATCAATTTATCTATTATTGTGAAGTCTTTCATAAAACATAAAATCGAAAATTATCCGTCATGCCTATTACAATATTTACCTTCTCCACGTGTAGATACCTATTACCTAAGTACGGAAGTACAGATTTGTGAAATTTTTGATTAAGAATGTTTATCTACACTTTTACACTATAATAATATTATAAAGAGGAAATATTTGTATTTTTGTGTGTATGTTTGTAATGAATAAACTCAAAAACTACTGTGCCGATTTCAAAAATTATTTCACCAATGGAAAGCTACATTCACCCTGAGTAACATAGTACCGTAGGTGGAGCTGCGGGAAACAGCTAGTGTTTAAATAAATGTTATGCGTTCATAAATTATGGAATGATATCATTATGGTTCAATATATTTATGATTTTTGTTATTCTTAAACATCATTATGCCTAAAATACAGTATGCCATGTTACGTTATGGTTTTAATTTTTATGCAAATGGATAGTGAACCTCTTCAACTATATTAATACTAAATTTGATTAAATCCGTCCAGCGGTTTGGGCGTAAACACGTAATAGACAGACAGACGGACAGACTTTCGCATTTATTGTAATAGTATGGACATGGGATCCCATTGCCTAATATAAAGAATGAGTAGTGCTATTTGATGTACGATGGCGCTTCAAAACGAAAAATATTCAATTAAGTACTTACTAATCTCGCTTACTTTTGGCGAAAAAAAAAACTGACTTTTTAAAACATTATTTTTTAAGTACTTAAATTCTATAACAAGTTGATTAAGTGCTTTGTTTCAAAAGTTATAAATCTTAATTTGTAACTTCTTATATTTTCGATAGATGGCGTAACAATGACTTTGTATTGAGAGTAACCAGGAGTAACCAGGAAAGTTGGCGCGTTTCAATCTATGGCGATTGGATATCTGTATAACATATATTCTTTAACATGTGGTATGGATATGATAGTATGGAAGTACGGATATTAGTATGGATGGATTCCGATCCAAACTATCACTATCTATCGTTCTCAATGTGTTTTTTTTTGTTTACCAATAGGCTAGTTTCCTAAAAAAATATAATTAGATTAAATATTATTATTTCCAATATTTTTTGATTGATTAACTGACGGACAGTTAATCAATCAAAATATATTGGAAACGTATTTTTTCTTTTGAAAATTAAACAAAGATAGGTAAAGATATGGCGCGTTAAAGTTTCATGTGACCTCATAGTGTGCTACACTTTTTCGCAATATGTGACACACTCCTAAACTTTGATGTGTTATATCCACGCAGTTTTACATAGAACGAATTTTGCGCTTATTTCAAATGCACATATTATTGAACAATGCGATCTGTACTAGCCAGGAATGCTTGAAGGGTGACCATGGTTTTACGGGAACCAGTAGGTACGTTTTTATTAATTATATGCCATCTTACCTTTTGATTAATTAAGAATTTCTAGATACGTACGAAATACTACCACGCGAGAGGGTCTGGTCGGGTGCTCCGCAGTCGCACTGAGGACACTCCCTTTATTCCCATTTGAGGAGGTGATGGTTAGTTTTCCCGTGGTCGGATCGGGATCCATCCATACTTCTATACTATCCATACTAATAAAACTTTGTTGAACTAATTGTACTTTCTTTATTATAATTTACTACTAACAATTTTAACGAAAATTCGTAGGTAGCTGATGAATTATCTCTGTGAAATGAAAACAAAATATAAAATTTACTAAATAAAATTATAGAACACAAACAATAACATAGTCAAAACAAGTATAATATCGCATAATAAACCTTTCACATGCTTTACTGTACGAAAACATGGACAAGGGTAGTACGAATTTTTACTGCCTCCGAGGCCCGGGGATTAAGGCGTTCACCTTCGACCCGGAGGCCGTGGGTTTGATCCACGAGAAGCATACTTTGTTTAGTAGTTTTCAGTTTGGTTAGGACATTGCAGGCTTGAATCACCTAAAGATAATTGCATGCTTTGGAAGTTTCGTTACGGCCCCGGCTGTCATTTTGTAGTCGTTCAAAGAACCACGTTAGAGACAGGTTGTTCCGAAAAAACTGACACCGAAGTGTACAGGTTCGATTGCTCACTCAATATAAAATGAACAAGCAGTATTTTTTATCAAAATAATCCTAACACGTTAAATTATCTCGTTTTATATCATATTCTATCTTTTTCGTATGTTTTCACATGATATCACAATAATGGCTTATGGCACGCGATACAATTTTATGATTCAATAAAGTTTACGAGTCCGAGATTACTGTCATAAGAGTTTAATACTTGAATGGCAGTTAAGTAAGTATTTTAGCTACTGTTAGTATTTTCGGATTCAGTATTACGAGGTATTTGCGAGGAGCTCGTTAGTCGAGCGCAACCCGCGTATCTATTACTATTGGATTGGTAGCCATTTAGTGGCACTTTCTATCTTAAGCTCCTCCGTGCTTTGGAAGGCACGTTAAGCCGTTGGTCCCGGTTGTTGTCGATACATAGCAGTCGATAGGCTGTGTCAGATGCCTTGGGACAGCCTGAAAAATTCTGACAGTGTTGGCAACTAACACACCTCGGGTCATGTTCCTGTTGGTCTAGTTTCCCTAGAAAAAGGGTTACGGAGGTCAGACGGCAGTCGCTCTATTTTAATAACCAGTACTGCCAAATCTAGGACCACGACTTACAGCGTACCCTAGGCTCCGAAGCGTAAGCTGACGACGCAACTAGGAATACACGCTAGGATGACGATGAGTATTTTCGGGTTTTATTATTATTATAACAGTTACATATGCGTGACAGTAAGTTGATTATCACGGATGATTTGTTATCAAATAAATTGATCTATTTGCATGTATTCCAAAGACCAAATCAGTAGTTAACAATACTTTGATGTTAGTATTAGCGATCCTTCCTAAATGAATCCACTTACCATCAGGTGGGCCCATGGAGCAATTAGGAGGCAAAAAGGAGATCCCGTTTGAAATGGCGCAATGATGTGATCGTTGGCGCCTCGCCGACACATAAGTGGGCGGAGCTTGTCATTGCTCGTGCTCCATGATTGGAGCCACGGCCGAAACCAAGCACCCCGCAAGTCTGCCTTCCGCCCCGTGTAGCCTCACAAATACTTTCTTACAAAACGCTTATTACGGCATCCTCTTTGTAATTGCTCCATGGGTGGTACGCCTGTTTACCTACTTAGTTGCATGAAAAAAATATGTCTGAAATAAAAATGGGTTCTCTAAGGTATATCAACAATCTTATCACTGTGGAAATAGGTAGGTATAGGTATAGGTTAGGTAATGATTTCGGGCATTCATAATTATCAAATTGAAATAAATTACTCTATATTTTATCACGTAATGAACATCCCCGCTAAAAATCTATATTTTTATGCCTCAAATTTTACACTTTAAAAACACATATAAAGTATGGTCACCCTAGAAAAGAAAGTCCAATGTAACTAGACCCACAAAAATGTTTTACCAGTTTTGTCCGTATGCAATTTCTTTAGGTGTAATTTAGTGCGAGAGGTCTTCCAACATTGGATGCGTTTAACAAATGCAAATTAAGCTTTTTACCAAGCTGTATGAATTCATTTATATATTTTTCGGTTTTCACAAAGAGAATTTTGAAATAAAATATCACGTATTTTGTAGTAAAAGTGCCCGATCACAATCATTTGTTTGCAAGAATACATGTAAAATAAAAGATATACAAAATTGGTAGGTAGTAAGAGAGAGAGTTATTGTATTACTAGTTGTTTCCCGCAGCTCCGCCTGCGTCAAAAAGTAGCCTATGTTTGACCCCGGGTCTTCAACTATATTCATACCAAATTTCATCAAAATTAAAAAAACCGTTCAGCGGTTTGGCCGTGAAAGCGTAACAGACAGACAGACAGACAGACTTTCGCATTTATAATATTAGTATGGAAGTATGGATATGGATATGAATATTGTAGTATAGTGTATTCTGCTAGTAGACATTTTAAGTCACCATCATCATTTCATTGCTTATCTGATTCCATTCTAAGTAAATCTATTATTAAAAAGGTTATTTTCAAATTCAGGTTTTTGACCTTATAAGAAACTATTAGGTCAAAAGCCACCGCACTCAGAGTTATTAGGGACTACTTCCTTAGAGAAGGAATGTTTAAATCCCTAAAGGAAGTGTGTAATCTATATTAACGAGTATACATTAAGAAATCTCCTTAAAATGTAGAATTTTTATTTGAGTTTAAATCATTTGCTTAAATGGTCATTAATTAACATGGAGCAATTACAAAAGGAGATGCCGTAATAAGCGTTTTGTTATAAGTATTTGCGAGGCTACACGGGGCGAAAGGCAGACGTGCGGGGTGCTTGGTTTCGGCCGTCGCTCCAATCATAGAGCACGAGCAATGACAAGCTCCGCCCACTGCAGTGTCGGCGAGGCGCCAATGATCACATCACTGCGCCGTTTCAAACGGCATCTCCTCTTTGTAATTGCTCCATGGTTATTAACCATTCTGAGTGATATACATTTAAGGTTGGCTGTTAGATAATGCTTTTAGCATTAAATAAACACAACGGGAATGCAATTTTCGAAAAGTGTGATTCACGCGAAATTGGCGAGTTGAATAATTTTTGTTAGACATTTAACGATTTTTATTCGACATATTAGTCATCCATACTAATATTATAAATGCGAAAGTCTGTCTGTCTGTTACGCTTTCACGGCCAAACCGCTAAACGGATTTTGATGAAATTTGGTATGAATATAGTTGAAGACCCGGGGTCAAACATAGGCTACTTTTTGACGCAGGCGGAGCTGCGGGAAACAGCTAGTAATTTATAAAAATAGGGCCCTGCTCCTGTCCCTAAAGTACGTATGTTAGCAGTAGTCAAGATAAACCTATGCAAATAGGGATCCACCGTCAATTTGTCCTGGGCACCGTTTTCCAGACGCGTGCCAGGAATTTTGATTCGAAAATTTTTAGTCCAAGGATTGTAGACTGAAATATGACATACAATACAAATGCATTTTATTGCACCAAAAACATAACAATAACATCGTATCGTTTATTCATATAGAGTAAGTTATACGGTCAATCGGCCCTGTTGTCAGAATTTTCCGAAACCGCCTTCCGGATTTGATGTGGTTTCTTTTATTTTTTTGATTAGTACAGTAATGTGTTTATCTATCTTTTTATAACCCTTCCGAAGCACGAAATCATCTTTATTATCAGACAATCAGGTGATTCAAGCCTGCAATGTTCTAACCAAACTGGTAACAACTAAACAAAGTATGCTTCCCATGGGAATTCCCTTTACCTCTGGACCGCGGTGGCAGTTAACATAAATGTACAAGAATCAATGAGGTGCAAAGGCGGACTTGTCGCTGTAGGGATTTTTCGTAGTCAACCATTAACACATTTTATATTTACTAGCTGTTTCCCGCAGCTCTGGCTGTGTCAAAAAGTAGCCTATTTTTGACCCCGAGTCTTTAACTCTATTCATACCAAATTTCATCAAAATCCGTTTAGCGGTTTGGCCGTGAAAGCGTAACAGACAGACAGACAGCCTTTCGCCTTTATAATATTTTAGTATGGTTGCTGATATGCGATAAAATTGTAGGATTGGAAGTGATTAATCGTTTTATACGTGGGGCGCACTATAAGTTTCTGGAATGAATATGAAAAAATACTATTAAAGGTACAAAATTAATTTATTGTTTTTCAAAATAATCTCCCTTGGCGTCTATGCACTTTTTCATTCGATGAAACCAGTTTTGAAAACTTTTGTGCCACTCCTCTGTGGTGACCTCTGAAACGTGTTTTTCATACTCCTCGACAGCCTCTTCTGGTGATGAAAATCGTTGACCGCGTAATTGGTTCTTAATTTTTGGGAACAGAAAAAAGTCACAAGGTGCCAGGTCGGGACTGTATGCAGGATGACTCATGAATTCTACATTTTTCGCCTTCAAATTCGTTTGTCTGTCTGGCCGTGTGAGAACTAGCATTGTCGTGGTGCAGGATGATACGGCGTTTACGGTTATTTTTACGGAGCTCGTCAATAACTTCCGGCAAACAAATGGTCGTGTACCAGTCACTATTCACTGTACGACGATTCTCTAAAGCAACAGTAGCCACGTGTCCAGTTTTATTAAAAAAAGAAGCAATCATCCGCTTAGATGCACTTTTCACGCGCGCCACTTAGGTTGGTTTCGGCTCATCTTGAAAGACCCATACGCTCGATTGCTGCTTTGTTTTGGGATCGTAGCAATAAATCCATGTTTCGTCACCTGTTACTATGTCCCACACCAAATTTGACGCACCTTCGTTGAATCTGGTAAGCATGGCACTGCACCAAGTGACGCGGTCCGTTTTTTGAGCCTCGGTCAAGTTGTGTGGGATCCACCGCGAGCACAGCTTTCTCACACCCAAATGTTTGTGTAGGATTAATTGTATTTGACTCATGCCTATTTCTAAGGATGCGCGAATTTCATGGTAGGTCACATGCCTGTCTGTTTCAATCATACGGCGCACAGCATTGATGTTTTTGTTGGTCACAGTGGTGGACGGCCGACCATCGCGAGATTCGTCACTGAGATTGATACGACCACGCTTGAATTCTGCAAACCAGCTATAAACAGTTGTCTTGCATGGTGCTTCATTGCCAAAAGCTGTTTCAAGCCGAGCGATGCTCTGTTGAGCTGTCAAATTACACTTAAAATCGTAGAAAATCATACTACGAAAATTTTCCCGAGTTAAATCCATGTTGATGCAGACACACAATTTTTTAAATGGCGCCACAAGGTAAAAACAAAAGACAGTCAGATGAAACAAACTGCATTCTACAGCCAAAGAGTTCTATTTTCAAATGTTGCAATAAATTTTTAAATATTGTTTATGTAAGTGGCCAGTTCCGGAAACTTACAGTGCGCCCTATGTAGCCGCAGTCAATCTAAATTAAATCAAATGCTTCAAAATAAAATAAAAATGTCTCCCTTTGAAAGAAAATGTTTAAATGTGTAAACAGTTGCGTAATTTTTCATTCAAAGATTTTTTTATTTTAGTTTTTTATTATTGTTCTTGCAAAAACACAGAGTGTGGCGGCTAGAGAAATAGGGATCAAAAACTTTGAAATATAAACTTTAATAAAAAAAAAAAAATTACACTGAAGCGTGTACAAATACACAATTACAAATTACAATACAAATAAACTAAGTAGTTATAGTCCTGGCATTTTGCAATTTGGTCAGCAAACTTTGTTACGTCAAATTATTAAAACTTTAGTTCCACAAAGTACACATATACTTATAACAATTGGCGGACTTAATGCTAAGAGCATTCTCTACCAGTCAACCATTGGGAGAAACGGAAAGATAGTTTGGCGCAAAAAAGTTAAGGGGGAAAAATGTATTACTTATAGAGCAAATTTTATCAAAAGCTTAAGTTCATACACTACGTAAACATACGTAAAACATACACAAATACTATTTCATTTTAAATATATACCTATATATATACATATACCTACACAAATATCAATGATCAAGTCAAGCCACATTGCGAAGTTTTCATTAACTGAGCGAGTCCAAAATGTGCACACGTGCCCGCTTTTTAAATAAAAATTTGTTAGGACTTTCCTTAATATCAGCAGGCAAAGCATTCCAAAGTCTAGTAGATTGTAAAGTGAAGAAATTAGCCATAAAACTGGTGCGAAAAAGAGGAGTACTTAGTAAGAGATAATTAGAAGAGCGAAGTTGACGATCATGAGAGTCGGATAGATATTTAAAATTACATTTTCAAAAATCAGGAGATTGAGGATTCATTAGGATGGAAAAGAGTGTATAGAGAAGCCTAAGCTCTCTGCGTTGACGAATTTGTAGCCATCTAAGCTAATTTATCTAGTGAAAAACTCCTTCCTATCTCCAGGACTACAAAGATAAATTTGAGAGCACGTAATTACAATCTTGCTTCTTTCCGTGTACATTATTAATGGGGGGAGGTGGCAAATACGACCAACACGAGAACATACAATGGTTCCATCTGCCTTCGTAAAGAATGATCCAATTGGATTATCAAACATGTGCGATAGAAACGAAATTTTTACAATAAACAAGTAAAATTGGAAAGACAAACTCTTTTTCACCCAAAAACTTAAGTAGTTTGAGTTGAGTAAAAAAAAAAAACAAAATACTTATTATATGGTATAGATCTATATACTACGCCATCACCGTGTTCTTCATTTTTCCGTACACGCTAAGATTTGACTGGAAGAGAACTGAACAACTTTCCCCAAGACACATGGGTCGAAAATGGAGTAAATTTTTGGACCTTCCATACAAAATGTCTCATCACGTGACCTAACTTACTATGGGAAGACCAAATTTGTTTTTCATGTGTCGAGCTATGTTCCTTGGGGAAATTTGTTCGTTTGCATGAATGGAGTCACTGGACGATGGGTCCAAAACGACTAAAATTTCACGGTGTATACTACGACAGCTACATGCATCAAGAGTTCGTTTATCTGTTGATGTGAAAAGCCCACTCCCACTTTTCCACTCTGATCACTTAAATAAGGTAAAGTGTCTTATTAGGCGTCAGTTAAGCCTTATTTAATTACAAGCTTTTATATAATTTGCAATGTATGTATGTATTTTGTTTGGGTGGAATTTCGCAATTTAATTTTAAAGCAGATATCTTCAACCTTTCTTTAAGAGAGATAAGACATTTTGTAAGGAGTAGTCCGTCTGGGGATGTACCTCCACCCTACAGAAGACCGCAGCCAAATAACACTGTGATGCAGTGTTGTGTTCCTGCTGGTGAGTAGGGTCGCCAGGCTCCAGAGGGGTCGCTGTGCTGACAGCGGACAGGTGGGCAACGCGCTCGTTATATCTCCGGTGTTGCTGGCGTTTATAGGCTACGGTAACCACTAACCATCAGGTGGGCCGTACGCTGTTTGCCTACTTAGTTGTATAAAATAAAAACCGATTATGCTGATTTTTAAAAATTTAAGTTTAGACTCGAGAGGCTTAACTGGCCCATACAAGGCCATTATAGTAATCTTAATTACTGTGGCTTTGATCGATGTCAGACACTTTACCGCGAGTTTAAAAAAACCTTTAAGCGTTCTTTTTAATACAAATATGTAAAGTACATGTCCTAAGAAGAACAAACAGTTACATAAGTGCTTAAAATCGATACCTACTTAAAAGCAATACACAAATCGTTACTTAAGTCTAAAGAAAGTCAATTCAACTTTATTGGTACTCTTAAAAGCTTTGACATTGATTGAAGGGCGACGCGTAACGCGTGAGCTTTTTGTTTGAAAATTGATAACTTTTCCCTTGAGTTAGTACTACGGGTCTGTCCCTAAGCCGTGTATGGTACAAAAGTCTCGGCAAACTGTAATTTGTAAAGTATTTATTTTGAAGAAATAATATAAATTCCTATTTTTTTCATCATTGTGTCTTGTTCACAGGGTAAGGTAAGGAGGGTACATATTACGCGTTCCAAGGACTAAGTTAGGGCGTAGGGTTTTGTAGGTCGAAAATTTTTCACGGTAGTTTAGTTTCACATAAATAAATACACTGTAAATATTTGCCCGGCCAAAATAACCCGGATATAAGCGTGGTCGATTTTCATAGGTCATCAAAAACACGAAACTTTTTTAAATTCTGACTTAGTATAATTGACCGAGCGAGCGGAACGAGCGAAGACTACAATTCAAGTTGGGGTGAAAAAACATTGTATGTATGTATGTATGTTTGTATCCACATAATGTTTGTTCTCCGATAACTCTCGAGCCGTTAGTCCGTTTTCGATGAAATTTAGACGGTGTATAGAAGACATGCATAGAATTTTCACCCGCGATTGCTATCAAAATTAGGTTTAGTAGTTTTTGAGATATTTGGAATAAAGTAAAAACGAAAATTTCTAAATAATTGCAAAGCCGTTGGTCCTATTTTGATGATATACAGAACTTATATTAGCCTAGATGTAGCTGATCACTGTTGGCTAACCCTAAGTTCAAGATTTTATTTACCGTATATTATTAATTATGACTTTCAGGATGTGGTGACGGAGAAGATTACTGCGCACACCATTGACTGCCATGAGAACTAATGAATCTATTCTTGAGGAACTCTGTATTTTGAAACCTCTTTCTTTGTACTGCCAAGAAAGAGTCCTCAGTTTCTTCGGATATATCATGCGATCACCTAGGCATTGCCTGGAAAAACTTGTAATCCTGGGCAAAGTAGAAGGAAAACGTGACAAGAGGTGTAAAGAGGGTAACTTCGAGATGGGTCGACATCGTGAGGAGAACAACTGAAGGCAGCCTACATAATGCGGTACGGAAAATTTGGAAACACATATCTGGTCACGATCCTAAGCAGTAAGGGACCGTTGAAAAAGAAGTGTCACTTGCTTGTTGCCAACGGGTGGAATCCTTCAACAATTTTATAGTCAAACAAGCATACGGCCTGCCAGATGGTAAGAGACCGTAATAATCTATAGACACCTGCAACTCCTGGAATGTCACGTGTAAATTGCCGACCCTTAAACAATTTTGTTAGCACATTAGCATACCACCCGCTTAATGGTAAGTTGTCAAAGTAGTCTATGGACACCTGCAACGCCTGGAGTGTGACTTTTATGTCCACATATGATGCTGGTGTCTATTGACTTGGTACTCTTAGTGGACCTCTTACCATCAGGCAGGCCGTATGCCTGTTTTCTTACTGAATTGTTTGGGGGTCAGCAATGCGCATGTAATACTCCAGATGTTTTAGGTTACTTATAGACTATTACGACTTCTTAATATTAGGGAGACCGTAATAAAGAAATTCGATACATTTTAAAGTTTTACTACAAAAAAGGTAAAAATGCAACGCAAGCCGGGAAAAAAAATTGCGATGTTTATGGACCTAGTTCAGTGTCTGTGAGAGTAGCACAAATTTGGTTTAAGCGTTTTAATAATAATAATAATAATAGGCGTAGGGATGTGACGACCCCCATCGCCCACTGGGTTCTCTTCCCAGTGCAGTCAGTCTCCGCAGGGCAGCTTGTGGCGAGCTGTTGGTGAGTGGCGACACCGCGGACCTGAGTGCTCCCAGGGGAGGCCTCCGTCCCTCACCTCCGACCTTCCTTCGCCAAGGTCGGAGTGGACGCCGATGAGGGACAGGAGCTATATGCTCGAGGGTGGAAGTGTATTGCACGTAATGGCGTAATAACGGGGAAACCCGCTCACGAGGCAACTCGCGATGGCGAAACCGGAGCCGCACCTCTCGGCACCCTTAGCCGCTCATCCCAATGTTGCCCCTCTGTTGCCAAATGCGGCGACTATTTGGGGGGCCCATTCACTGAGTGGCGAGTCACCGCCTGCCACTAATAGTCAGTAATCATGATTATGGCAGGCGTCCGATTTCTATTGCAATAGCCCAGTTTAAATCCATCCAAACTTCATCACCATAACCCATTTATTCTTTTCACCTATTAGTTCCTCCTCCTGCCGAGACCTGTTCATGGAAATGTCAACTATTGATATAGCCGAGAACGGGTTTTGGCAGGAGCACCACATAACATCAACTTCTCCAAAGGGCCTCTACGTGTTGGATCCATATCCCCGCGCAAGCCTCTCAAAGGACCGGGGTAACTCGTGAATCCCAAGCGGAGATAATAATATAATAATAAATTGTCTTTATATAAGATATCTTGATCCACATTGTGTTAGTACATAATTGAAAAAACCAAAACTTACGACTAATGTAAGTAGGTACTGTCTCAAAGTAATAATTAAATATTGGTATGTATGGGGGCTAAGATTATTTATATCTCCTCATTAGTCCCCATGCAATGCAACAGGCATAGTGCCCTTCACTAGGTGCCGCATTATTTGTGAGTGCCGGCTATCAGCCACAATTTTTAGAATACTGTTGCAACTCGCCCTGATTCTAATTAGCAATGATGCCATTTTTTTACGGAGCACGGCTTGAAAGCCGTCTGTTCTCGCCTGCGAAAACATTTCGGAGGGACTGCAAAATATAAGGAGTCTCAACAGCATTCTAAATATATTATTATACTGAACACGGATGACATCTAGTGACCTTTTTGTACAACAGACCACCCGTGTAGAAACCCTGGCAAAAAGCGTTATTTTGACTTGGTGGCTACAACGGGCGAATCTACGAGTCAACATGTTGCCTCTGACCGCAAGTGCCCTCCGTTCCCGTTCTACATCGGCATTGTCTTTAAGGTCATCGGCAAGAATATGTCCCAAATATTTAAAAGTTGTCACTCTGTTTAAGTTTATGCCGTTTAAACTTATAGGTGAGGTTTTTCGGGATTTTTACCGGCGGCCCTAAAAACAATATACTCACACTTCTTCTCATTGTATATGAGCCCATGGCTAGTTGCATATTTCTGGCAAACTTTGAGCATCTAATTGATTGACCAAACAGTCGGGCCCAGCAGCACCATATCGTCAGCATAGCTGATATTATTAATAAAAATACCATCTACGCTGCACCCCACTCGCATACTACTGACCTCGACTATAAGATCATTGACATACAGGTTGAAGAGTTTAGGAGACCATCTAACAAAACTTGTCTGGTGTTTGTACCAAAACTTAAAGATATTTAGTAAGTCCATCGGTACACGCCTGTCCTCCAGCTTTCTCCACAGCACTTTTGTATGACACTAGGTCAAAGGCTCTCGAGAAGTCCAAAAAACAGCCGTACACTGGTATACTACGATTTGTATAGTATTGGACAGTATGCTTGAGTGCAACAATCGCACTCTCCGTCGACAATTGAGGTCTAAATTCGAACTGGGCATCATGGAGATTTAAATATTGTTGCAACTGCGCATCAAGCATACTATCCAGTACCTTTGCAATTATCGTTGCAAGGGAAATTGGTCGGTAGTTTCTCCTATCCGAGATATCCCCTGTCCTGTTCTTCATGATGGGCATAATGATGGTTTTCATTAAGTCTGGAGGCAAATATGAGTGACTCATACACAGCGAAAAGAACATGGACAGGACCCTAGGCAGGTGAACCCCTGCAAACCTCAGCTGTTCGATACTAAGTCCGTTGTGCCCGGGCGACTTGCCCCTGCTCGTTCCCTTTATTACCTTTTTCACTTTAGCCGCGGAAAAACGCAGCAATGGAAACTCCCCGCCCACAACGGACCCAGCATCAGGCTCGGCATGGTTTTCAATCCGGAAATTTGATGTCAAAGATGCACGTCGCTCTGGTCGCCCTATTACGGATAAAATGGATGCCATTTTTGTAAAAGTAGAGCAAGGTCGTATTTACGTCATATTAGTAGTTACGACGTAGCTGAAGAACTGGGAATTGACCACAAAACAGTTTTGGCGCATTGGCAAAAACTGGATACACAAAAAAGCTCGATATTTGGGTACCTCACGAGCTCACTGAAAGAAACCTAATGAAATGTGTACTCATTTGTGATTCTTTATTAAGACGTAATGAAACCGAACCATTTTTGCAGAAGCTGATAACTGGTGATGAAAAGTGGATCACGTACGACAAGAACGTGCGAAAAAGATCGTGGTCAAAGGCCGGTAAGATAATAAGGTGATGCTGTGTGTGTAGTGGGATTGGATATGAGCTGTTACCACCAGGCAGGACCATCGATTCTGAACTCTACTGCGAACAAATGATGAGATTAAAGCAAGAAGTTAAAAGAAAGCGGCCGGAATTAATCAACAGAGAAGGTATGGTTTTTCATTATGATAACGCTAGACCTCACACATCTTTAGCCACTCAGCAAAAATTAAGAGAGTTTGGCTGCGAGGTGTTAATGCATCCGCCGTATAGTCCTGACCTTGCACCTTCAGATTTCCACCTGTTTCGGTATCTTCAGAATTCTTTAGGCAGTGTCAGATTAACATCACGAGAGGACTGGCAAAACCATTTGTCGTGGTATTTTGATCAGAAGCCTCAAAATTTCTATAGCAATGGGATCATGCCCCTACCTACAAGATGGCAAAAAGTAATCGAAGAAAATGGCACCAACATACTTTAGTTAAATGTAAATAAACTATATTAAAAAATGTTTAGAATTTTCTTAAATGCTTTTTTAAAAGCTAAGAATATTTTTCCCCAACCTTTTATTAGGAGAACCCGTAATCGAAGAGCGTGTCACGAGAGTGATGTACTTAAAGGAAGCGAGGGAAGTCTCTAAAGATCGTAGCAAGTGGAAATCCGTAGTCTTTGCCTACCCCCACGGGAAAAACGCGTAACAGTTTGTACATTTAGAATTCATGAAACATCTGTACTTTCCAAAGTTAGAACCAGGCTGGTAGCCAATCCGAAGTATTTTCAAATACGTTACTTCAGCTGGCTAACATTAACCACAAGGCTTTAGTGGAACTAATAAAAAATTGCGGGAAACCGAGGTAACAGATGGGCAATTTGTGAAACTTATGGCACATTTGATAAGTACCCTCATTTTTGAAGTGCAAGGTGTGAGTGTGTAGCGTTTCTGTAATTTTTATTTATACGATGAAAACATGACAATCTATACAGGATGGATTCAAAAACATTGATATAATTTCCACTGATGAAAGTACCTAATTAATTCGAGCAAGTTTTTGTATGGGAACGACTCAATCCGACCGAAAAAAATATCAGCCGTTCCATAGACTTCTCGCCCAAAATGTATGGAAGAGCAGATCTTTTTGTGGAAATTATGCTATTGTTTTTAAATACCCTATATATAAGACAGTCTAGTTAGTTACACTATTTATAGCTCAATAACGGCTAAACCGATTTGGGTGAAAATTTGTGGGGTAGCTTAGAACCAGGATGGGCATAGAATACTTTTGATCCCGTTCCCGTGGGAAGTGACATAAAACATGGTATAAGGCGGGACAAAGTTCGCCGGGTCAGCTAGTCCATACTTAATTAACTTTCGTGGTTACTCCTGGTTACTCTCAATACAAAGTCATTGTTACGCCATCCATCGAAGATATAAAAAGTTACAAACTAAGATTTATAACTTTTGAAATACAGCTTAATCAACTTGCTATAGAATTTAAGTACGTGAAAAAATAGTGTTTTAAAAAGTAATTTCCATTTTTCGCCAAATTTAAGCGAGATAAGTACATAATTAAATATTTTTGGTTTTGAAGCGCCATCTTACATCAAACTATCGGAACTAATACTTCTTATTAGGCAATGGGACCCCATGATTTTACTGTTAAAAATTAAGAATAAATTTCACCTATCATACGCTAATTTCCTTTGAATTGTGCCTAATGTTTCATTTTCGAAGAGGATATTAGAAATATTAAAAAACTTTTATTTCTTTAACGACTTCTTAAATACAGTCTTTCGCCATTGTCTGTCATCGTCACCAAGCATTAATAGAAATAAAAATATTTTCCTAAAAACAAAACCTTAGAAACAACTAACAAGAAAAACAATTTCCATGTTATAAAGTGTTAATATTTTTTCTCGCTGGGATATTGAAAAGCTCGTTAGCATAGCAGGACATGTGTCGTAACGATCGTGCATGTCAAGCAATGACAAGAGTCTTTCATTGATTGGCCAGTAGTGGTATTACTATTTTGAGCTCCTTCGTAATTTTCATATGAATGAATGAATGAATGAATGAATGGTATCTTTGTTGAGCATAAAATAACTTTAAAACTAACTCACTATATATTTAATGGTGCCACACTGCTGTTACAAAATGTTTACTAACGTTAGTAAACATTTGTTTACAAAATTTTTATATCTACATCTACACTTCTACACTAATATTATAAAGAGGAAAGATTTGTATTTTTACAAACTACTGTGCCGATTTTGAAAATTCTTTCACCATTGGAAACCTACATTCACCCTGAGTAACATAGGCTATATACCGCAGGTGGAGCTGCGGGAAACAGCTAGTAGCGGCAGTGTAGGATCACCATTAAACAAAAAATTACAAAGTTTAACGCACTTAATCCTGAAATATAGTAACATTTTGAAACTACTGGTCCAATTTTTAAACTGCGCTTAGTAATGATTTCTTATGTTTTCGCGATTGTTATTCATTAAATTAAACTTTTTTAATACGGTTTTATCGCGTTTATTACTTATTTATTTACACCTGACGTTTCAAACACTTAACAGCGTTCATGGTCGCAGGCAGGCAAATTTCAGGCGGTAGTTTGTAATCTTATGACATCAAAGACAAATTTTAACTTAGTCTGCCTGCGACCATGAACGCTGTAAAGTGTTTGAAACGTCAGGTGTAAATAAATAAGTAATAAACGCGATAAAACCGTATTAAAAAAGTTTAATTTAATGCGCTTAGTAAGTTAAAACCTCGTCGTAGCACCGCGGAGACCAATTATTAATCTAAGCCACTTTCAATTTAAAAAAAAATGAAAACTGACAAAAAATATTCGTATTCCCATACAAATTGAGTAATTATCTGACTGGGTTTGGTATGTGAGGTCGATTTTAACTTTGTACCAAAACACACATACAAACAATTTCGTGTCATGAACGAGTCAACATTGACAAATTCGCTACTGAACTGCTTGCACTGGATCTTTAATGTCTCCATAATCTTTTCCAAATTATTAGTACTGTCACAGAAAAGGTAATATAATATAATATAGTATTATAAGCGCTGAAGAAACTTTATCATCATCAGCTTTCCATAACCCACTGCTGGGCATAAGCCTTCCTCTGACATTAGGAAAATAACTGGCAACAACTGAATTGCGATGGCTGAGGACAGAGATGGTTGGCTTAGATAGAGGGAAGAAACTTAATGATAACAAATATGTGATTTCAAACGAAGAGGTAGGACATTTTGTAAGGAGTAGTCCGTCTGGGGTAGTAGGTACCTCCACCCTACAGAAGACCGCAGCCAAATAACACTGTGATGCAGTTGTGTTCCTGCTGGTGAGTAGGGTCGCCAGGCTCCAGAGGGGTCGCTGTGCTGATAGCGGACAGGTCAGCAACGCGCTCGTGACATCTCCGGTGTTGCAGGCGTTCATAGGCTACGGTAACCACCTACCATCAGGTGGGCCGTACGCCTGTTTGCCTACTTAGTTGTATAAAAAAAACCCCCGTGTGCGGTTTCGATGGTCTTTGTTGGAAATCTACTGACAACACAGTCGAAGCCTAAATTTCTTTGCAGGAAAACAAAAAAAAACGTGAACGACACTGACAACGTCAATACATGAAAATATTTTCTCTCGAAAATTATTATTTTTCCCCCAATATTTTGACTCAAAAACATATTTATTTGTTGTGGATTATGCAAATTTAAGTGCGAAAATCAATTGAAAGTTTTTGAAGCCAAACATAATTTTTTTTTTTTTTTTGCGTGTGTAGTTGAATGATAAACATTGTAAAAATCAGCTGTTTTATTAATAACTAAATTAAATAGTAAACAAAGAATTTTTATACAATATTTACATTAACTGACTTGCTGTACCTATATTATATGCAAACATAATATAATTCTGCACGCACCTGCCGAATTGGACCAGCAACATCACTCTCATTACACAGACAATGGACACTATTCGGGATCTGCAATTGGAGTCTGTACAAGCCACACAGAGGAGCATGGAGATGTCCATAGCCAACAGAATGGCTGAGTTCGAGAGGAGGCTAACATCTACCCCACCGGCTGGAGTTGGTGAGCTACAGCAAGAATATGCCGATTTCAAAGTCTTTGTCCACTCAATTTTTCTTCTACTACAGCAGCAGATTGCCGGCCTTAGTGATAGGATGGATGCCTTGGAGATGAGAAGCAGACGGAAGATGTTGTTATTCAGTGGTATTCCAGAGGCCCCCGAGGAGAAAATATCTGCTGTTGTTGACAATATCATCAAAGATAAACTTATGCTCACTGGTGTTCAAGTTAAATCATGCTATCGCATTGGTGCACCAAGGTCTGAACGTGCTAGGCCAGTGCTTGTCAGATTCCAGACTCTGGAGACTAAATCACTGGTATGGAATAAAAAGACGGGCTTAAAGGGGTCCCCAGTCAGCATGTCGGAGTTCTTGACTCGTCCTAGGCAGGAGGTCTTCCAGGCGGCCAGGTCGCACTTTGGCATGAGGCGCTGTTGGACCCATGATGGCGTTACTTATGTAAAAACTCCGTCGGGGGAGCGCGCGAAATTGACCTCAGCCGGCGCGCTGACTGCGTTGATAAAAAAGTTCCCGTTTGAGGAAGGCCGCACCGTCAACGAGGCAGCCCCGCCAACGAATGACCAGCAGCCCCGGAGAGCGGCGCCAGCGGTTGTGGAGAAGAAAACCATGACTCGAAGACAGGCACAGGCACAGTCCGCCAAGCAAACATAGGTTAGATTTATTTTTGCTAGGATCTGTAATTTATATCCGACAATATCCCAAGTTCTCGAAATAATGTGTATAAATAAATCTCTTTTGCCTCTCTCTAAATTTGTAGGTACCTCAACATTTACTTTCCCTTCAGTTTTAAATGTTTTTCCATCTAAATGAAGGTACCTACTCAATAAGGTTTTTAATAATGTCTATAAACTTTAAACTCTGATCACTTTATAGAATTACATCGACATTTGATTTTAATTGTTTGGTTCGTTGTTTGTGTGTCGACTGCCTCCTGTAATGGGTCAAATAGTACAAGTAACAGCTGTTTATTTTCCCTTTGCGACATTGCGTCAGAATGAAATGACTTTTTCTTTTATAATTTTACCTTGTTTTGTTTGCTGCATGGCAGGTGATAGGTGCCTGTTGTTTGTAACCCGTGGTAGTAATCCATACAACTTTGTTTTCCTGGTCCAACCGGCGGGTTGAGCAGAAATATTAATAGTGTAAATAATTATATTTGAAAGATAGGTTAATTTTAGTCTAATATATTATTGAAATATATATTTATTTAATATTTAATTATTACATATATAGTTACTTATAATGCAGCAATGTGCCAATAATGATATGAACGTTTCATTTTGCTCCGCCATAGACTCACTGGATTCTAGTTTTGTTTCATGCGATCTGGACACACTCGGTACCTTTATTACCAATACTTTTAATAATTTTCAATCTAACTTTAACGTCTGTCATATTAACGCTCAGAGTGTTCCAGCGCATTACACAGACCTTGTGGAGGCTTTCTCATCAGTATGCCTGAGTGCGATTCTAGTGTCTGAAACCTGGCTTAAACCAACGTTACCTTCAACCAGCTATTCTCTGCCCGGCTTTGTCCTCATAAGGAATGATCGTGTTGGTGCAGGTGGTGGTGGTGTAGCGATTTATCTGCGCAGCGACATTAAATACCAAACCATCTCTATGTCCCCATCAGAGTACACCGGTGGAATGGAACATATCATGTTAGAGATCACTGTTAAGGGTGTTAAGGCGGTTCTTGGAGTCTTCTACTGTCCCTCATCCAAAATCAATTACTTCTCTTCTTTTGAAGCTATCCTGGAGTCTGTTTGTTCAGATTACGCACATCACATTATCCTTGGTGACTTCAATACCTGTCTGCTCAAGGCTGACTCTAGGGCTGCGAGATTGTTGAATATTTTAAAGTCTGTAAACTTTACAGTTCTACCATCTGGTCCTACACATTTCACCGACCATGGTCCCACTCTACTCGATCTGATAATTACTTCAGCGGATAAAAATGTGGCAAGGCATGGTCAAACAGCAGCTCCTGGATTTTCTCATCACGATTTGCTTTACGTTTCTTACAAAATCAAGGTACCGAAAGTTAAACCCATGGTTCTACATCTTCGCTGTTTCTCTAAAATTGACAATACAGCTTTGTTGCGTGACGCATGCGGAATCGATTGGAATCCCGTGTTCGCCGCCGTTATAGTTGACGATAAAGTTTCTCTATTTAATGATTGTATTTTGTCACTGTACAATACTCATGCACCCGTAAGAGCCGTCAAAATACGCCGTCCACCTGTGCCATGGATTACCAATGGAGTTCGTATGGCCATGAAACGACGTAACTATGCTTTCCGAAAATTTAAAAAGGATCGTACTGATGAAAATTGGTCGCTGTATAAGGCTGCAAGAAACCGTTGCAACCAAATGTGTAGAAACGCTAAACGCCAGTATTTCTCTGATAACATTGAAAATGTCTCTCCAGCAAATCTGTGGAAATTCTTGAATTCTCAGGGCATAGGTAAAGCGCAGAAAGATATATCTAAGTTTCCATTTTCTTTAAATCATCTCAATAATCACTTTACATCGGTGCCACTTCTAGATGATAACATCAAAAATTCAACAATTTCTTCTGTTCTTGCCATGCCTGTCTCTGATGGTGGGATATTTGAATTTGCCGCAGTCACTGAGGATGAGGTCACCAAAACCATTCTTTCCATTACTTCCAACGCTGTTGGCCCTGATCAAATAAGTCGCAAGATGTTAATTCCTATACTTCCCTGTGTTCTTCCTGTCATCACGCACATAATAAACTACAGCCTTTCAGAACATCATTTTCCTGCTTCATGGCTGCTGGCCTACGTACGTCCTCTCCCTAAGATCCCTGATCCCATCAATTTTAGTGATGTCCGTCCTATTTCTATCCTCTCATTTCTATCCAAAATTCTAGAGGCTTCAGCTTTCAGGCAGTTAACTGAGCATTTGCAGAATAACAATCTCTTAAATCCCTTTCAGTCGGGTTTTAGACCTGGCCATAGCACTACCACTGCATTGCTTAGAGTAACAGACGACATCAGAGCAGGAATGGAGAATACCGAGGTTACTGTTTTGGTTTTGATTGATTTCAGCAATGCTTTTAATATGGTAGATATTGATATACTTTTGGCCATCCTCTCTCGGTGCAATATCTCATCTTCAGTGATTGACTGGTTTACTAGCTATCTTCGTGGTCGCCGGCAGCAGGTTCGCAATGGGCAGGATACTTCTGGCTGGTGCGAGCTTGATGCTGGTGTTCCACAGGGCGGTATACTGTCCCCAATTTTATTCTCGATTTTTATAAATCTCTTGTCTTCAGTATTGACGTGCCCACATCATTACTACGCTGATGACTTGCAGCTTTATACACAAACCAATATAGATCATATCGACTCTGCTATTGACTTAATAAATAACAATTTACGTAGTATTCTGGAGTGGTCTTGCAGCTTTGGAATCTCGGTAAACGCTAAAAAGTGTCAGGCCATTGTTATAGGAAGTAGTGTTTAAATCAATAAATTAGACATTAAATCGATCCAACCCATTATCTATAGTGGAACTGAGATTTCGCTGTGTCATGTAGTAAAGGATCTGGGTCTCTACGTGGATTCTACACTGAGCTGGCAGTATCACATTACTGAGGTTAGTCGGAAGGTATTTGCCTCACTTCATTACCTACAACGTTTAAAGAATTTTTTGCCTATCAAAACGAAAACTATGCTGGTCCAGGCCCTTGTTATCCCGATAATTGATTATGCTGATGTGTGTTTTCTGGACATAACTGAAGAACAATTAAACAAATTAGACCGCCTTCTTAACAACTGCATCAGATTCATTTTCTGCCTTCGTAAATACGACCATGTCTCGAAATACCGTTCCCAGCTTAAATGGCTTTCAATCCGTCAACGCAGGAATCTCCACATTCTTTGTCAATTGTACAATATTTTAAATAATCCCTCTTCTCCAGGCTACCTTAAAAAAGACTTCCAACTGTTAAGTTCAACTCATGAAAGAGCCCTGCGTTCTTCAAATAAGTTAACTCTCGCCACTCCTTCTCACCGTACTGGGTTCTACTCCAACTCTTTCGCCGTTACGGCTGTCAGACTCTGGAACGCGCTTCCCGAATCTATTAGGAGTGCCTCTAGCCGCGATGGTTTCAAAGCTCTGGTATTCAGACATTTTCTCGCTCAGCAAAGCAACTGATTAAATGTAGTCATTAACCATACTTGGTTTAATGACGTATATTGCATCTGTATTTTATGTAACATTATATTATATGAATTTACTATATGTTTATGTATATATATATATATAATTTGTATAGGTATATGTATTGTTTATGTATGTTTATTGTATTATAAAATATATGGTTGTGTAGGTTTATTCGTATAAGTATAGATTTTACAAGCCGTTCCCGTGGTATTTTCTGTACACCCACATTTAAGCTCTCTGCTATACCCAAAGGTTGACTGTTAGATAATGCTTTTAGCATTAAGTCCGCCTATTGTGCTTTACAAATTGTAATTTGTACAATGAAGGTTAAATAAATAAATAAATAAACAAAGCAAACATTAGACGTCCAAAATTATCACACAAACAGAAATTGTACCATAGGCATAGATTACTAATTGCTCTCACGCGCGCTCACTAGACAAATGCGGCAAATAAAACTACGCGAATTCAGCGTACTTGCCGCATACCCGCGTCAGTCACGCCGCAACTGATAAATGAGTTGCACGTCGAGATAAACTTAAAATTTTAGTTTAAAAACAGAAGCAAAATGTCAGTTTGCGTATTTAAACTATAAAAGAATAATAGTACAAGAAATAACTAGTTACAGCCTGGCCACGGGGCAATTCGCCACGGCGAATTTCGCCGCGATGCCGGCGACTAAAAGAAATACATAACAAATGTACTAAAAACACACAATACAAGGATGGAAATAGAGTCGAGTATTTTCTACATATTTCGGGAGCGAGAATATTTCAATATATAGTCAATTTAGTTTTATTTAGTTCGAATACAATTCAGTTCGGAGTGTAATACGAACGAATATTTCATACGCCATAGTGTCTTATAGTTTTACGTTTACTGCACAACAACTGGAAACATATATATATTATGATATCAGGAAATTCTTTGAAAGAGGTGAGTCAAAACAAAACACTTAAGTAGGTACCTAATATGATTATTTGATTTGTTTAAGGGGGGCTTTGACTCTCTTGTAAGTGTATATCTTAAGCATTACTTACAATATTTAAATTTATTAATTACAAGACGTGGTTTTGTTATAATAGCTAAAATAACATTTGTGAATATTTTGTGATTAAAAAGTAAAAAAAAAAACATAAAAGAAAGATCCTTGCAATATTTTGGATTTATTAATAAGTCCATACCGACAACAAAGTCCCTTTTCTCTAACGTCACAACAAGTGTATTATTTCAAATTACTTACCTAGTTTTGATTATTTGGCGTTCAAACCACAAAGTTTTAAATATCGCGATTTTACTTTTACTGATAGGAAGTAAATATATTAGAATGTGAAACTTGATCTTTATTTTCGTCCTATGCAACCCGCCTAAACACTGTAAGAGTAATTTTGTGTATCCATTTTTTAGGGAGGACACGCGAATAATGAAAAAAATGTCGGGAAAGTAGCAGTGGAAGCGATGAAAATGGCAACCATGATAAAACCACTCATGTAATGAGATCATTGCACGCTAACATTGGACAAGCGTCAAATTCTCCAGCAGAACCTGTTAATATATCTGTTGCCGACTATTCTTCTCCATCGACATCCCAACAAACTTATGACGTCAACGTCGATTCTGAAATTATAGTGGACGATGGCTGTCATGAAAATGATCTGGGTCGTTATGTTGGGTTGGCTACCCAGCTATCGACGGAAAAGAAGAGGGAGTTGTTACAAAATCCTTGGATCCCGCCCAGAAATTACGATTTTGAAAGTGATGCAAGCCATTTAAAAAGAAAATTTAATAATGCTTGGTTGGATCAATATTCACCATGGCTAGTATATTCCAAGCGACTAAAAGGTGCTCTTTGTAAGCATTGTGTTTTGTTCCCTCCGCCCATTAGCACTGTGAGAGGAATTTTGGGATCGTTTATGGTCAGGCCATATATAAAGTTCAAAAATATGCATGAAGACTGCCGAAAGCATGCAACGACCAACCTTCACCAAACGGCGACAAATGCTGCAAAAAAATTTCTTGAAAATGTTCCTGTAGACATCCAACTGCAAATTGGACACCAAAAAGCAATCGATGAAAACAGACAAATATTGTCATCAATTATTTCTTGTATAGTATTTTGCGGTACACATGATATGCCTCTTAGGGGCAAACAAGCAGATGAGGGTGTTTTATTAGATTTATTGAAGTTGAGAATAAATTCAGGGGACGACAAATTAAAGAGTCACCTGGAAAAGTGCCGTCGCAATGCAGTATACACATCGCCAAAAATACAAAACGAATTGATAAATTTATGTGGCGAAGTTATTAAGGAAAATATAATTAGTGAGGTTCAGAAGACCATGGCTTACGCAGTCTTAGCTGATGAAACAGCAGACGTATCTGGGAAAGAACAGCTGTCAATAGGCGTGCGGCTCTACGACGAAAGCAAAAGGAAAATCAGAGAAGAATTTGTAGGGTTCGTTGAACTAGACTACTTCAGAGCTTGTGAAATCTCTAGAAACGTTATCCGTAGAGGGAAATTATGTCACCAGAAAATCTGCATATCAGTTGCATTCAGCCGTTACAAAACCAGTGTTTATTGTTACTCTACAAACAATTGCCAAATATTTAGCAGTTTTAGAACCAGTAGTTAACGCACTGCAAGCTAAATCGATCGACATGATCTCGGTAGGGGAACACATCAAAAATATCAAGGACATTCTCAGAAATGACCGCGAGTTTCCTGATAGAATAAGTAATGAAATACTTCAAAAAGCACGAGCTGTTGCAATGGATTTGAACATAGAAATTTCGGTTCCACGTCTTGCTCACAAGCAAACACATAGAAGTAATCCGCCATCAGACAATGATAACGAATATTGGCGGCGTTCCCTGATAATACCATACATTGATTCACTCATTTCATCATTGAATATTCGATTCTCCCAAGAAAATACTCCGGCGTTTGCTTTAAGCAGGCTACATCCCTTGTATATGACCAATAAAAACCAGCATTACAGACCTACACAAAAACGCAGAATCATTCCAAGAATTTTATAACCTGGATATCACCGGAGAACTGAACCTTTGGCATAATTTATGGGTGACGAAGGCTTTATCAAATAATCAATTAAGGGACATAGAAGTAGTTGATCTGTTCAACGAAGCCAACATTTTTTACCCTGCTGTCAGAAAGGCATTAATTATTTTAAGCACTATCCCATGCACCACGGCGACCGTAGAACGGTCCTTCAGTATGAATGAATGAAATGAATGAAATCAAATCCGAGAAGATTACTGTTAAATTAATATATACATACATAATATATATATTATACATAATGTATAGTATAATTATGTATAATATTTTGTTTTGTGTCATCATCAAAATTAATGAATAAAAGTCAATTTTCATGATTTTTTGTTTCAATAAACCCGACCGACGATCTTTTCGAAACAGGTATAAGCAGCCCCCTGCCCCCTCGTAGCTGAAATCCTGGGTACGCCCTTGGCCATAAGAGACGTCAATTTGAACATTAGTATAACAGACGTATTCAGCTTAAGACTCGCTTTTTCACACTGGTAAATGAAATTCATAAACGATAACCACATATTAAAATTCAACCAACAAAGCATGCCTTTAAAATCCATATTAATATTATAAATGCGAAAGTCTGTCTGTCTGTCTGTCACGCTTTCACGGCCAGACCGCTGAACGGATTTTGATGAAATTTCGTATGAATATAGTTGAAGACCTGAGGTCAAACATAGGCTACTTTTTGACGCAGGCAGGGCTGCGAGAAACAGCTAGTCACGAATAAATCTGAGACAGTATAGTTACTTTGATATTTTAGAGCCAAATATTGATAGTTTGAAATAATGAATTCCACAAATCCTAATGCTGCCACTATCAACTTTATGTAGATTGTCTATTTACATAAAACACGATGGTTAGAAATAACAGCGTTGATGAATGATTCACAAGTTATGGGATTTTACATATTTTAAAATATAGCTTTGATAAAAAAAAAACAAAAGTTATTGTCGTAATAAATTATTTATTATCTATAGGAAATACTTATGAATTTTGTAAGTACCTATACAAGTTAAAGCTGGAAAGTTTGTTCATTTAAGCGAAACTAAAAAGATACTGGTCAGCATTTTTTTTCCTTATTTTAAAGTTATATATTTCTGAGAACCAAAACCCAACTTATAATATTATTAATTTGTAAATAAATTAAAACTAAATAAAAACTAGGACCTAATATGAAAAAAAAAACCTAAATAAAAGCTAATTCTAATAGTTTATAAATTTTATTTGTTTTACATTTATATTAAAAAAAAATTAAACAATCTCTGATAATTATTATCTCTGCATACAATGACCTGGTTCTTTCTGAAGTCCATATTTCGATATCCATACTACATACTAATTTTTTTAAGTGCGAAAGTCTGTCTGTCTTTCTGTCTATCTGTTACGCTTTCGCGGCCAAACCGCTAAATGGATTTTAATAAAATTTGGTATGAATATAGTTGAGGGCCCGGGGTCAAACATAGGCTACTTTTTGACGCAGGCGGAGCTGCAAGAAACAGCTAGTTATAAATAAGTTACAGTATATACGCACATAAAAGAAAAACTGCTCGGAAAGATTCATTTATAAGAGTAAAAGAGTGAGCTGCCGTAAAACAGACAAAAATTTGGGTTAGCGCACTTTAACACAATGTTACTTATACTACTTCTATGTTTTGCATTACTGTGCAGTATTTATTAGATTCCACGAATTTGAAATAAACAAGGGGAATAGTTTCAGGTCGAGCTTTTTACCTAATTTTGAAAACGAGGACAGTTGAAATGTCACCGAAACACATTTTGAATGATTCTTGCGTGAATTGAAATACTTTGATAGACACGCAATAACAGCCGGCACCAGGAGACATCTTTATTAACAGACAATTAGGTCTGTGTCTAACCGAGCCTTAGTGTAGGAGAGTAGATGAACAAGCCTCAACTTTTAGTTGAGTTATTTTTTTAATTTTATTTTCGAACCTTTGCTAAACGCCTCCTGATTTTAACACGTTACTAAAAATTATGTTTAAACATAATTCAATTGGTATTGGTTCCGAATAACGCTGACATCAGGGTGTACATAGTCGATTGACCACATAACCCACACGATGCGAACGAACGATTGGTATATGTAACGTATGCAAGTGTGCCTATCCTAAGGTAAATGTATGTGCACGTCACTGCAATCAGGTGATTCAAACCTGCAATATCTTCACAAAACTGGGTACAATTAAACAAAATAAGCTTTCCAATGGAATCGAACGCTTAAGCTGCAAAAGCCCTATTTTGAAATGTATGACATTGTCAAACAAAAATCCTTCGTTATCGAAAAAAAAGTATTAGACTCGCCAATTTTGCGTGAGTCACACTTTTCGAAAATAGCATTCGAGGTCTGCAGACAAATCCAGAGACCACAAATGCACATTATAAGGAATAGAATATCGTTTATTAAGACATGATCACAATCACACAAGAGAGGTAGGACATTTTGTAAGGAGTAGTCCGTCTGGGGAAGTACCTCCACCCTACAGAAGACCGCAGCGAAATAACACTGTGATGCAGTGTTGTGTTCCTGCTGGTGAGTAGGGTCGCCAGGCTCCAGAGGGGTCGCTGTGCTGACAGGTCGGCAACGCGCTCGTGACATCTCCGGTGTTGCAGGCGTTCATAGGCTACGGTAACCACTTACTATCAGGTGCACGGTATGCCTGTTTGCCTACTTAATTGTGTAATTTAAAAAAAAAAGTAAAAAAAAAAATGTCCTTAAACGCATACGAATGATAATAATAATGAGGTGTCCTGCAAATATAGTAGTAGGCATTGCCGTCACAGAAAGTTAATTAAATACTTATGGTAGAAGTATCCATACTAATATAATAAATGCGAAAGTCTGTCTGTCTGTCTGTTACACTTTCACGACCAAACCGCTATACGGATTTTAATGAAATTTGGTATGAATATAGTTGAAGACCCGGGGTCAAACATAGGCTTATTTTTGACGCAGGCGAAGCTGCGGGAAACAGCTAGTATATAATAAGTATTTATGGTAGAAGTGCCGTAGCGTATGCCAAAATTAGTGGCCCGCTAATGACACTTCTATGAATTCTTATTTCTATGGGCGTCCCCTAGTCTAGTCGCGTTATTCTGGTCAGCATGAATGAAGGTCCATACATTGCGCCGCCGCCGCCGCCGAGATTAAAACGCGCAAATGTTTTGTTTATGGTTCCACATAAATATGGATTCAAAAATTAACCGTATTACAACACGTTGAACACTATAACTGTCCAGAAACTTCGCTGGTTCTGGGCAGGAATAGGGTTGAACCCGTCACCAAAAATCAATCAATAGGAAAAACAAATTAACCGAGGTTTCCGGAAAGTTAATTTTTTTAACGGAAACTTGAAATACTTGTATTGTCTTAAAAAAAAATTGGTTGTCTGTAAAGTCGGTTTACGGAACATTACAGTAGTATAATACACATGATCATGCCTCTCTCTCGTTCGTGCCGCGCTCTCGCTTGCGGAACGCGACAATGAGCGTAACGGGACAATGACGTCATCTTTTTCGTGCATGCAGCCCGTAGTATCGAGTTATTAGACGTTGTCACGTCAAAAACCGGAAACAATTAAACAAAGTATGCGTCCCATGTGAATCGAACCCACGACCCTTATCAATCGACCATGTACACTATAGTGTCAGAGTTGTGCGGAACCGCCTCTCGGCCTCCCACGTGGTTCCTTAAAAAGACTACCAGATGGCTGCCAGGATTAACGTGCCTTCGGAAGCATGGAATCGGTGATTCAAGCCTAACCAAACTTGTAACACGGTTGAAACTTCGGAAATATGAAGGTATTTTACGCGCTTAATCCGCTGTAAGTTTATGTTTTGAATATGCAGCGCGTTAGTTTAAAAGTTAAATTAACAAAGTAGGCTTGCTTCCCGTGGGAATCGAACCCACGACCCTCGAGTCAAAGGCGATCGATTTAACCAAATTACTATTATGTATTCTGCATCATCGTAGTAACACGCGCAAACGTTTTGTTTTTCGTTCCACATAAAACTAGATTTAAAAAATTTAGTAATAAAACGTTGAACACATTTTTTTTTGCCATAAACTGCCAACAGATTCTGGGCAAAAATAGTACTTCAACCCCAAAAAATTAAAAAACAATGTGTCGAAGGAAATTTTTCTCAATTATCCGTAAATTGTATCATTATCTTTATGTCATACACCCGTAAGTTGAATGAATTCAAGTTACCAATAATGACAAATATTAAAGTTATCGAAAATGAATATAGACGTCGCTACAAGATCGAATTTACATTAAATAAATAAATACTAACTTCGCTAATTTTTGGCGAATAAAAAAATGAATTTTTAAAACGTATTTTACGTACAGATCACAATTTGATTCAATACTTTTTTTAAGTAATTAGTTAGAAAAAATATGTCCCATGTTTTCGATAGATGGCGTTGCGATGATTTTTGGGAGTAACTTAAAAAATGGGTTCGTTTTCATGTATGTCAGATGAATTTTTTAAAAGCATACTAGCTGTTTTCCGCAGCTTCGTCTGCGTCAAAAAGTATCCTATGTTTGACATCGAGTCTTCAACTATACCCATACCAAATTTCATCATTTCAAATCCGTTTAGCGGTTTGGTCATGAAAGCGTAACAGGCAGACAGATAGACAAACAGACCTGCGCACTTATTTTATTACTTAGTATGGAAATATGGATTATTATTCTGATAACTGTTGTAATGATTTAATACAAATAAGGCCATACCTTGTCACAAGATGGCGCTTATTCGATTTAAAACTCAATATGTTAATTGATTTGAATTAAATGCTCTCGGCCAATAATTTTGTTCAGTTCAGCTCACAGGTAGAATAATTACTTACTTACAAATTTTTTCGGAAGTTCCATCATATGTTGCATGTGACTTCCATAAGTACTTTTACCTCAGTGACTCAAAGCGGATCTTGGCCTTCGACACAAGAGTTCTCCATTCTTCCCTATTGCTTAACAGTCTGTCTTTTGGAGGGTTTCCAGTTCTTTGTTTTCATCCCTTCAGCGGTACCAACGGCGTACTAATGTTACTTTTCCACTCGGCTTTCCCTTATACAGTCACGAGCATCAACATGTATATGTTACCGGAAATGTATGAAATCTAGGAATTGTATACATCTCCTAGGAAATGTATACAATTCCGAAGCAATTTAGGAAATGTATAAAATATTGTTTTAAAAATTATTTTATACATACATATCCTAGGTAATGTATACATTACCTAGGAATTGTATATAATTCCAATATCGTATTAGGAAAAGTATAAACAGAATGCTTTCTGTAATAAAACACGTTGTTATGTCTTCATATTCAGTCTACATATCCTGGGTAATAAATCTAGTTTATTTAGATTTATAGATAGAATTCCAATATAGTTCACACGTCGTCTTTTGAAACTCAAGCGTTTCTGTCACAAGGTTTGTCGCTCGCTCGCTAACTGTTATGGTCACTGTAAAACCATAACCTAACCTACTTTCTGTCACAAAGTCGTCTTTTGAAACTAAGTCGCTTCTTTCGCAATCGTCATCATTATAATTTCAGCCTTGTCTTACATTTCCGATCGCTATTTAGGAAATGTATAGATTTCTTAGGAAATGTGTCTAATTTAAATTATATCACACATTTCCGGGCGATTTTAGGAATTACATACATTTCCTAGGAATTGTATACAATGACGGATTACAAACATTTCTGTTAACATATACACATTACACATTGATTCATAAGTTATTGAAATATGGTCAAAAATTAAAACATAAACAAAAAGATTTTTTTTTCTTCAACAATCTTAATAATACAAGGTGTGTAACAATACGAGTACATGTAATGGTTCCATCTCAGATTGGAGGAGACTGGAGCCTGTAAAAGGCAGCGCCTGTGCCACAGATCTCCAGTGCTCTCACTTCTGGATACAAAAGTATGGATTATGAAAAAACTAACACATACCTATTTAAATATACATTAAAATTATTAAATGACGTTTTTATAAATGTAATTAATTGATAATAATATTTCTAAGGCTAAAACGACAGAGCATAGCGATTTGTGTTTTTTTACTTTGTTCGATTGCATTACTATATACTTACCTATGTCTCACAAATTTTTTTTTTTTTTTTAAATCATTTATTCAGTAAATATCAAATGTACACATAAAACAGTTACCGAACCGCGGAAACCTCGATGGGTTTATCTGTGTTCGGTGAGTCGCTATTACATTCAGAAAGTACTCAAGTATTTTTTCAAACTCAATTTAAATTAAAATAAAGTTTCTATTCTATTCTATATTAAAAACATAAAATTACAGGATTCAGCGCGTAAAATACCCTTATACTTCTGACGTTTCAACCTTGTTACAACGGCCGTGGTCACGGAACGACTGACTCAGCATTTCAACAGCTCCATACTTCCAGCGAAATCGTTTTCCACCGGCAAATTTTGACGTCCCATGACCACGGCAGTTGTATCACGTTTGAAACGTGGAAAATATGAAGGTATATTACGCGCTTAAATTTTATGCTTTTATGTTTTAAAAATGCAGTGTGTAATTGAAAAGTTAATTAACCTCTAAAACCAAATACAATTGTAAATTGCACGTGATTCGTGACTGTACCTACCTTTTTTTTCATAGCGCCGCCAGCGTGATAGTAAGGAAACAATTAAATTCAATTCGTTTATTGTCTCCATGGTATTACACTAAGATATTCATATTAAATCTTGACGCGGTCGTTAGCGTCTGCGTTAATACAATCCCATGGTAGGGGTACAGGTGGCTTAGCCAACGCAGTCGTGAATTATATCCCAATAAATAATACATTCGCTGTGATTCGTGGATTTGCTTGTCCATGTTATTTCTTTACAGCGTACATCCTATATCCTGACCCAAAAATAGTACCTTTATAATCAGTAGTGTTAGGGACGTTCAATCAAACTCTCCAGGGTTCAGTACGTCAACCGTGAGATTTTGTTTTTTTTTTTTTAAATATGGGTCGACAAGAAAGAGTCGGGTCATATTTTAATTCTTCTTCTCGAGTCGAAATGACTACGATGTCTAATGTATGAATTGGTCTAAATCGTTTCTTAATACGAAGGACAGATATTGTTACGATCTGAGAAAAAATTGCGTTTACGAACCGCTAGATGGCTCCTATTCTGTGTGAAACTCAGTATGGTTGATGTAAAATGTTTAATAAAACATAAAGAGCAACCATGTTTTATTAATCAGTCATGTAGATAGACCGTCAAATACCACAGTTTTTGGAAGTCTCGATTGTATGACTTTAATTAAAAAACACTAATAAGGGCTGATTTCACGAACATCGTTCTTGGTTATGGACTAATCTTACCCCCGCGTACTACTTCGTCAGGGTCGCGCCACGCCAAGGGATTGAAACTCAAAACAAAATCCGTAATATCTTTGGACTGGAAGTAGTAATCCATAGGATATTAAGTTATGAAACTAACTAAAGTAGACTAGCTTAGCAGTTGCCACATCTGTTAATTGTTTGATTTTTCTGACAGCATATGCCGCAGAGCTAAGTTTTTTAGAGACAGTTTAAATGTGCGAACCCCATTGCAATTTTAAATCAATTTTGATTCCTTTAAAGGTGGTGTCATCTTTAAGCACTAACTTTCCTCCATTTAACATTATAAAACAAGAAAACGGTACTTAAAAATACTGAAAATCCCGACTATGTTTCTGTGTAAGTAATTTAAAAATGAATGAACGCCCTAAAAATTCCACCTTTTTGGTTTTATTTTTATTATTAAACCCAGTGTCACTCTTACAGTAAATACGAATCTAACGAGTCAAAGTAAAATCTATCGAGCCGTTCGGGCTGCAGGATCGTGCCGAACAACAAAAATTTTATCGAAAAACATAACCCTCTTCCTGGCGCAGTTATTTTTTCTTTTGCAATAAGGGGTTTTGTATTGTACTGTAAAACTCCCATACAACAGACATATTTTTTTGCAGTTTAAATACTATTATTGACCATTTACATTACGTAAACATCTTTGAAATAACACATAGCATTCGCTAATATACCAATCAAACCAGTCTGGAGAATATTCGAAATAGTAGGGTATTACTCTCAAAAGCAATTACCAGTTTGGTAATGAAAACTAATTATAGTGTTGTTACGTGTACGGTGGCGAAAAGGCTGTGTCCCAGTATCGAGATTTTATTAACGCAGACGCTAGCGTTCGCGTTAAGATTTAATATGGAATTTCTTAGCTAATTTACAATCCGCCAGATGCGCTGTACAGGTTAAAATGTAAATTGTTCACGTACAGTAGTTTACACACAGTAGCAATGAATATCTTTATCATATCCTAACCTTTATTCATTTTAGTCATTGCTTGCCAATCAATATTTTTTTTTTTTATTTCGGGGCGCTTAGCCGATGATCTCTCTGTAGAGTGTCCGAGATGATAACAGCGGCGACGCCGATAACTATAACGATTCGATCGCGTACGCACGAGCGTTTATGTGTGTTAGTTTGTTTGTTTGTAATATCTTTATTGTGCCAAACACAGACAAAACAAAAGTACATTGGCGGACATATCCCACTCAGAGATCTCTTAAAATCAACCAGCGAATGACAGGAGAGGATAAAATATGCTTACCAGAAGGGTAGAAGCGTGTACAATATAAAATTATTATGAAGAAAATCATTAATCTTATATAAAACCTGTTCTAACCAATATTATAAAAGCAGAAGTAAGTTTCTATATTTGTTAATTTGCATTCTTTATCGGCACAAAGAAATCATACCTTTCACAGTTTATTTACTGAACCGCACTCGGGAAATTTTGCAAACTCGGGTAAGGCACCAAACACACGAGCAGCATTTTGCTGTCGACCACCCAACTGCATGCTGCCGACGCAGCAAACTGCAGCAGTCGACTAACAGCGGCAACTTTAACTTCACGTCGGCGTGAGCGTCGACCAATGATGACTAGCTAGCCGCGCGCAATGTTTCGTCAGTCGACTACAAATAGACCAAGCGCGCACACATTAAAACATGTCTGATATCGTTATTGACATAGACCGTTTAATTGCATTGGATAAGAAATATGACTGAAATATTTTTCCGCATTACGGTATCTTTGCGAGTTACTGACTCTCGTAAAGAGGCAGTTAACTCGTCAAATGATGCAATCGACATTCGAAAATAATTAAAAAACTTTTTGTGATTTTTTCGTAAAAGTGGATAAAGAGCACAGAAATCACTATGTTCTTTATATGTTAATAGTTCGTCAACCTATATTGGACGATTTCGTCTTTTACGTTTGCGTCGACGTAAGTAAAAGCAGCAATATTGTTTCTTCCTCGAAGTGCATTTTGATACTAACGCCCCTGTACTATAACCAAGCTGTCGACAGTGATGGACTGCAGCTGCCAACGTTTGCTGTCAACGTAGTTTGCTGCGTCGACTGCTGCAGTTTGCTGCGTCGACAGCATGCAGTTGGGTGGTCGACAGCAAAATGCTGCTCGTGTGTTTGGTGCCTTAGAGTACTGAAAAGGACGTGGGATATCTTTCAACCAGGAAAAAAGGAACTTTTTCGCGTGTCCGTCTTAGATTAGTCGAAGTAAGCTCTTAGCTTTAATTATAGCTTCAGTTGTACGACATACCTAAAACATAGTTTGGAACAAAATACCAATCTTGTGCCATTAGCATTTCAAAAGGACAGCGCCTCTAATGAATACTCTGTCAGTGCTATACAATGTTACTATTTGATGGGTTTTCGATTAAATTGATGGCAGCGAAGGGATCATAGACCTTACAACCTTTTAGTTACAAAATATACCTTTAAATGATAAGAATCTGGTAGAAAAAAAGCTTTTACCCCTTTTTTCATAAAAATAAACAAACATTCAATAAGACCAAATTAACTAATTTATGTTTCGTCTCGTTCTTTCACGTCAAAAATAGATAAGGCGGAAAGGGACTAAACATAAATTAGTTAATTTGGTCTTATTGAACGTTTGTTTATTTTTATGAATAAGGGGGTAAGTATCCATATACTTTCGTACTATCCGAAATTCCACTCTAGTAATATTATGAATAATAATTTTAATTTAGTTACTGTTATTCATAAAAATATTATTCCTAATTAAATTTAAATTTTTGTTTGACCCAGAGCTTGGCTGTTAGTTTATGCTTTTAGCATTAAGTCCGCTTATTGTGATATACAATTGTATATTTTGTACAATAAAACTTAAAAAAAAAGTCTTAAGAAGTCTTAAAAAGTCTTAAGATAAAATGCCCTCGGAGATCAAGCGCATTATAGCAAAACAATTTTTTTTTTTTTTATATACAATTAAGTAGGCAAAATAGCTCACGGCCCACCTGATGGTAACTGGTCACCGTAGCCCATAAACGCCCGCAACACCAGGGGCATCACGTGCGTATTGCCGACCCTTGAGAAATCCTTTAACGCCCTTTTTGAAAGACACCATGTTGTAATCTCTTGGGAAAACCATGTTGGTGAGTTCATTCCACAGTCTCAGCTACAAAGTTATCATTATGGCAAATTGCTTGTGTGCCAAAAAACCATTATGCCTAAAATCTATTATCCCAAAATATTTTATGCCAAACTCGGTATGCCAAAGTACATTAGGACAAAACAAAATCAAAGATCCTATGTATTAATGTTGTATGTTGTAATTAAATTATATCACCCCTCCACATCTTTTATTTATTATGTAAGAGAATGGTTGTAACTGACATTGCGTTATCTAAGAGATTTGCACTGATTATATCCGGCTGGTATAATCACGAATTGACTAGACAACAGGGTATTAAACAGATATGTATTAGGTTTCCGTTTATAATTGTGTTACGCGTGTGAAGCTGACCCAACCCATGACCTCCGGCTATTTACCCACTGGACTCTGGACATAAGATGGTCCATCGATCCTGTACAGATACAACTGTATTCAATTTTAGAACCAATTAATGACTTAAGAACCAATCTTTATGCTCGCTGTCTTGATAATAAGTTTAAAAGTTTAATTAAACTGAATGTATGAGAATATGGAAGACCACAAAATATTTAAAAAATGTATGTTAGTCTTGTTTACACTACACATACACAGTGAAATTTTAGTCGTTTTGGACCCATCGTCCAGTGACTCCATTTATGCAACCGAACAAATTTCCCCAAGGAACATTGCTCGAAACATGAAAAACAAATTTGGACTTCCCATAGTAAGTTAGGTCACGTGATGAGACATTTTGTACGGGAGGTGCAAAAAAATTTACTCTATATTTCGACCCATGTATCTTGGGGAAAGTTGTTCAGTTGCATGAATGGAGTCACTGGACGATGGGTCCTAAACGACTAAAATTTCACGGTGTATAAAGCACTAGCTGTTTCTCGATGCTCCGCCAGCGTCAAAAAGTAGCCTATGTTTGACCCTAGGTCTTCAACTATATTCATACCAAATTTCATCCTACTCCGTCCAGCGATTTGGTCGTGAAAGCGTAATAAACAGGCATACATACTTCGCACTTAAAATATTAGTATGAAAGTATGAATACCGTTGTTTATTGTATATTTATACTGTGCCATCGCCTTATTCAACGTTTTTTCCATCCACCCTAAGGTTTGACTGGCAGAGATCGCTCTAGCGATAAGTCCGCCTTTGTACCTCAATTTTTATGTACGTAAATTGTTTTGTGAAATGAAATGAAATGAAATGAAATAAAATATGGCCATAAAGTTAGCACGGTGGACGTCAAATTGATCATGGTTGTGACGACAGATACGTGCGGAGAATGGTGCATGTATCCAATAGTATACAAAACTATTCTTCAGACCTATTTATGTGCGAAAATTGAAAAGGTTAATACATCACGTATTAACCTTTTCAATTTTCGCATTTTACAATGGATATTTTGGACAGAAACTAAAGTCCGTAACTAAGTCCGCATGTCACCGCCACTCGTGACATCAAAGCCGAGCACGAAACTTGGACAATGACGAGGGTCACATAGTTTTATCAGAAATGACAGATGATAAATTACAAACGCGGTCATTAGAGAAATTCTCGTGGATTCGCCATACCATGGGGTCCCATTGCCCAATAAAAAGAATTAGTTCCGCTATTTGATATGAGATGGCGCTTCAAAAAGAAAAATATGTAAATAAGTACTGATCTCGCTTATTTCGACAAAAAAAGAACTGATTTTTTAAAAGACAATTTGTTTACGTGCTTAAATTCTATAACAAGTTGATTAAGTGCTGTATTTCAAAAGTTGTAAATCTTAATTTGTAACTTCTTATATTTTCGATAGATGGCGTAACGATGACTTATTGATATTAATTAAAATAATGGGAGCCCATAATATGTTAGTACAGAGTCAGGCCAAACTATATCTCACCTTTGTATTTTCTTTTAGGTTTCATCTTCGTCCAAGCGTGTTTTCCAGTTGTGTCCTTAGCTTCGAAGCCTAGGGTACGCTCTAAGTGGCCCTTAGGCTTTACGTTATGAATGAATGAATACTTTATTACACCATTTACAAAGAAAAGAAACACATAGTTAAATCGAACACAACTCATCATCCTAACATGTATTCCTACTTGCGTCGTCAGCTTACGCTTCGGAACCTAGGATACGCTGTAAGTCATGGCCCCAGATTTTAAATTTTAAGTTAAATTCAATACAACTTAATGGGTACAAAGGCTAATGCTAATGAAGTAGTATTTACTTTAAGGGTACAAGGGTACAAGGTGTACGACCTTAGTGGCATCAGAATGAAAATTTTGAGTCTTCAACACGACATTGGGAGTATGGAGGTCCGTTAAGAGGTTTTCCCAAGAGACTACTACAATATGGGATAGTCAATATGGGATCTTACGAAAAGACAAAGTAAACTAAAACATTTTCATACTGTCAAATGATGACACATTAGTAATACATCTCAAAAATCGCACTTCTGATCGCAGAAAACGCTTTAAATTTAGGATTTTAAGAGGGGTAGGACATTTTGTAAGGAGTAGTCCGACTGGGGAAGTACCTCCAGACCTACCTACAGAAGACCGCAGCCAAATAACACTGTGATGCAGTGTTGTGTTCCTGCTGGTGAATAGGGTCGCCAGGCTCCAGAGGGGTCGCTGTGCTGATAGCGGACAGGTCGGCAACGCGCTCGTGACATCTCCGGTATTGCAGGCGTTCATAGGCTACGGTAACCACTTACCATCAGGTGGGCCGTACGCCTGTTTGCCTACTTAGTTGTATAAAAAAAAATACTTTTGAACTCTATGACAACGCAAAAAAGATGAATCTAACGACTTAGTATTTATCAAAATTGGTTCAACTGTTTTTTGGTTACGAGGTAACACAGAGACCTGCACATACATACAGGACATAATCCTTTTTAGACTTCGCAGCAGTCGAGTAAATTCAAATCACTATACAGTCCCTGTAAACACTCCCTTATCTCCAAAACAGCTGAACAATGCCTTTGTACATTGACAATAGAAAGAGCGTCAAAAGATTTATAAGGCTCTCAACATTTTTCTTTTGTAATTTCAACTCATTCATTTGTGACTGATGTCAGTGTTTTCCGCCGATATTTGATAAACAAGCTTAGACATGCTGTTTTTCATTCACCTTTTTTCGAACAGAGCAAAGAAAAATCTTGGTTTTCCGGATTTTTTTGGTTGGTTGAGCATTATATGTATAGACCAATTATTCATTTTCTCGTAGATCCGTAGGAGAACAAAAGTCACCGACATAGTCCAGCGCATAAGTTCTTTGAAGTGGCAGTGGGCGGGGTCCATAGCGCGGAGAACCGATGGCCGATGGGGCAGAAAGGTCTCCGTCACCGACCAGATGGTCAGATGACCTGAAAAGGTCGCGCGCAAACGCTGGATGCAGACTGCACCCAACCGATCATTTTGGAAATCATTAAGAGAGGCCTATGTCCAGCAGTGGACTGACTGCGGCTGAAATGATGATGATGATGATTTATTTTCTAAGTTTCTTATGTTGTTGGAAATTATGTAATACAGTAGGCCTCCAAAGCCCCGAACCTTGAATCTTTTTAACAATACATTTATTAATTTTTTGACAAAACATAATCAAATAAACAAATGGGCAATATAAGTAGTTATAATGAGCCGTAGCAAGACAAAATGGCCATAACTATATTTGGGATTATTTAAGAGTATTTGTATTGTAATATTGACTGATTTTCAGTTATTGCCAA
Source organism: Euzophera pinguis (assembly GCA_947363495.1). Taxonomy (NCBI): domain Eukaryota; kingdom Metazoa; phylum Arthropoda; class Insecta; order Lepidoptera; family Pyralidae; genus Euzophera; species Euzophera pinguis. The sequence continues at coordinate 2,762,037 of OX376183.1, forward strand.
GTCAGTAGGTTTACCCTAAATTTAGCACAGGAAGAAATCCATGGCCACGCGAAATACTTATTCGGCAAGCAATCCTTGCAATTTCAAAACATTTATACGTACAAATTCTTTGTATGATCCATCAATCACAAAAAGAACTAAGTAACTTCTCTAAGCTGAATGTAAATCGTAAGCCTTTAAGCTGTTCTAATGAAGCGCTGAATCCGCTTGATTGGAAGTCTAAAGCTTTATTCACACTGTGTTTAGTAAGCGCTATAAGTTCCTCTCCCATCGTAGTGTCTAGTGTAAACCTGCTAGTGCGCTAAACTGGAGGGTGTGGGTTCGTTTCCCATTTTGAAAATACGCATTTACAAATGCAACTTCAAAAGGTTGTTGAAGAAAAGTTATTGAAGATCAAAAATGTTCAATTAAGTTTTATCATTTTCAAATCATTTTGATTTTACAATTTTATTACTGTACTGTAATAAAAAAAAAAATGGAACAATTTAAAATTTTCTTTTAGGGTGTAACGTCACGTTTACATTATAATTAATGCAACGCTGCAATTTTAGCTTCAACGGGCTACTGCGGGCAGTTACCCTTGTGTAGTCTCAGTGAAATGTCATATTAATAAGGACTTTGTTCGTTTGTAAATTAGTGTATGAGTTCAGAAAATATATCATGATATACAGTGCAACGACTTATTAATTTACCTACAACTCCTACCACATACACACACAAGAGTAACTCAACAAGGGCAACAAAATGATTTTTAAAATCGACTTAATAATGTCGGGCTTATGCGGTTACAAAAAAAAACATTTAGAGTACACGAGGACCTTCTCTTTGGTATTTCAAAGTCGGTTGAATAACAAAATTTGGTACTTTGCTATACAAAAATATTACGCTGGTCTTAGTTTGAAATTTCAGCTTCAGACACGCCTAAAGATGCTGCCAAGCAAGTAACTTACTATCACCTATTTCCGACCACTCTACTGGATCCGTGTAAAGAGAACTTAACGGATCCCGTTACTAATTACTAAGCTTTATCCCTTATTGCGGTCAGATGAAACTTTTTAAAGGGTTATTCTATTTTAATAATCGAATTTACTACATAAATTGCGAACCCTTATTAGTCATACGAGCCATTTCGTAATCTGTTAGGGATTTTGACCGCCCATTATTTATTTAGTTCGAAACTTTTCTGAATAGATTTTCGTAAATTAAATCTAGTTAATATCAAGCAGTGGCGTGCATACCATAAAGACGTTTAGACATTGTCTACCCTGTGGAATTGTAACCCTGTGGAGTAAAAACTATAATTTATTTCTTATTATACCTACAAAAAATTTTTTTTTAACCTATTTCAATAGATGAAAATTCGTAAGATTTTATATTTAGGTAATAAGTACCTAAAGAAAATAATAAAAAGTAAAGAGCTCTTGAAATTTGTTTCTGCCTACCCTATGGATAATCTCTAAGCACGTCACTGATATCAAGTCTATAGTGATAGTCCGCTCATCATTTCAGCCGTAGTCAGTCCACCGCTGGACATAGGCTTCTCCCAATGATTTTCAAAATTACCGGTTGGAAGCGACCTGCGTCCATCGTTTGCCTGCGAGCGTTTTCAGGTCATCTGACCATCTGGATGTCCAACGCTGCGCTAGCCGATTCATGGTCGCCATTCAAGTTCGCCATTTCATCAAATTTCGTAGTCTGCTCAAATGGTTATTTGTACCCAATCTTGAGGAGATGCGAGTACTCACTACTGTGTAAGCTCAACGTAATACTGGGAATCATATCGTACGTAGAAAAATAATATCGATTGAAATATTCAAGGAATTCTATTCATACAGAAAGCCATATTGCCGAGCGTAACATAATAAAAACTTCATATGAAAAATAAACATTAAGTAGGAAGCTTGAAAGCTTCTGATGTGAGGTAAATAAGCGTAAAGAACTGACAATTACCTAATATTGCCTCTCATAAAATCCTCTCGATAATAAAGGAAAAACACACTAAGGTGACGCGACACGACGCGGCACTGCGCGGCGCAGCTTGTATTGTAAATGAATGAAAAAAATGAAACCCTATGACTTTCTCAGTACTCCTAACTGTAGGTAAATGGTCGTTCCAGAAAGATTGGTTCAGGATTTAAGACTTAACAGTTAACAAACAAGCGATTGCAAACGCACTTTCGCATTCATAATATTTTGGTTAGGACTAGCTTGAACCCAGGTCATGAGAAGCCAGGAAAACATTTAAAGTGGGGCTACAGTTCAGAGGATTCCAGCTGATGTAGTGTCTTTGTGATGTAGATCTTCCCATACTAAGAAACATCTTTTGTCTTGCCTAGAGTGCTCAGGAACCTGCAGACCATTATAATGGAATGCCAGTGGTGGAATGTTGTTACTACAAATATAATTACGACCACTCGCTAAGAAGAAGGACTAAATTTTACCCGCGGCTTCTCACGTGCACTTAAATCGCACGGGAAAGGTACATTTCTTCAACATTTAATATTCGCTAGGATCGAGACAGGATATTGATGATTGTATGTCGTAAAATGCACCTGAGCTACGCGATTCGAAATGTCTTGTCGCAGTGTCGCGCTGTCTAGCGTTGTGTAAGTGGGACTAGACCTTAAATTGTACATTTTCTTGTCAATACAGGCCGACAAGGAGTAAGTGTCTTCTATTTCTGTTCGAGAAAGGTAATCGATCGTGTAATAAATCGTTTGTGTACTGTCTTAGGCAGAACTGTCAGTTTCACGACTAATATTGTATGGCTTTTGCAAAACAAAAGTCCAGTAATTTAGGTAAATACCTTACTATTTGATGCCCAGTATGAAATCTTTATAATGGGTGTTTATTATGAAGACTTCATACTGAATAGATTTTTTGACATCGAATTTCATTTTTCGCAATTTTTATACACATTTTTCAATAGTTTATCGAATAGTCCGGATGATGATTTGTTCCTAAATATATATTTATTTGCTCACTTTGTCTGGCTATGTGGTCCAGTGGGTAAGATGCCATAACAACTGTTTTTGACTAAGATGTCGCGGGTTTGATTCCCACGAGAAACATACTTTGTTTAGTTGTTTTCAGTTCGGTTAAGACATTTCAAGCTTCAATCACCTGATTGTCTGATAATAAAGATGATTTCGTGCTTCGACAGGCACGTTAAGCTGTTGGTTCCGACTGCCATTTAGTGGTCGTTAAAGAACATAATTATCCCCATTAAAAGGGCTACGGAGATCAGACAGCAGTGGCTCTAATGTAATAACCAGTACTGCCAAATCTATGACCATGGTTCAAGCGTGCCCTGGGCTCTGAAGCGTAAGCTGACACAACTAGAAATACAAGAGATTTAAGAGAGGTAGGACATTTTGTAAGGAGAAGTTCGTCTGGGGAAATACCTCCACCCTACAGAAGACCGCAGCCAAATAACACTGTGATGCAGTGTTGTGTTCCTGCTGGTGAGGTGATGACAGGCAGCGGACAGGTCGGCAACGCGCTCGTGACATCTCCGGAGTTGCAGGCTTTCATAGGCTACGGTAACCACTTACCATCAGGTAGGCCGTACGCCTGTTTGCCTACTTAGATGTATAAAAAAAAAGCTAGGATGAAGAAGATTTTTTGCTCACTTTCTTGTCCATCTGCCCTTCTATCTCTAAATAGTTTTGCTGACAAATTAACTCTCTGCGAAGTCAAGTCAAGCAAAAAGGTCGTTACCTATTGCCCAAGCGGTAAGTTGGTTCTTTTCAAGGGCCCAAAACTTTGACAAAAGGGCCCTGTCATTAGTATTCTGTAACTTTGTGAAAATTGGCCGCCTTACTGCCAAAAATAAGGGAAATCATTTACGATCTAATGGTTTTAATTTCTCATTGCCTTGTTTATTTTTAATAGGTTTTTAACTTGACTTGAGCGTGAAGAGCTCGTTAGTCGAACGCTACCCCCGTATTCGTAGCGAATGCGCGTGTCAAGCGACGGCGTGACGTGACCACTATTGGATTGATCGCTATTTAGTTTCATATTTGTTTTTAGCTTTTCCGTGCTTCGGAAGCGACTTCAAGCCGTGGGTCCCGGTTGTTATCGATAGATAGCAGTCATGCTGTGTCAGATGCCTTAGGGCAGCCTGAAAAATTCTGACAGTGTTGGCCACTAACACATCTCGAGTCATGTTCCTGTTGGTCTGGTTTCCCTGTAAAAAGGGTTACGGAGGTCAGACGGCAGTCACTCCATTGTAATAACCAGTTCCGCCAAATCTATAACCATGACTTACAGCGTACCCTAGGCTCCGAAGCGTAAACTGACGACACAACTAGGAATACACGTTAGGATGATGAATTTATTGATTAGCGTACCCTAGGCTCTGAAGCGTAAACTGAGCATGCAACTAGGAAACACGTTTGGATGAAAAAAATTTGTTCTACGCCATACAATGCTAACAATATCCTACCCTTATCGTAACGACTATTTTAAATGTTTACATCCTAAAACAATGTATGTTTTTGTGTAGTGCCCAGTTTTTTGGGTGGCGGAGATTTTGGACTACAGCCGTTTTTAATTAAAAAAAAATATTATTAATCTATATATATATACAAATGTTTAGGCTTTGTTCGGACTATTTAGTAGATGGTTTATGTGAAGTTTTCACAAAATCGGTCAAGCGGTTCTTCACTTATCACATTTTTTGTAACAAATTAATTTTATTTATTAATTCACTTTATACGTAGCGAAGCACGTACCGGGCCGCTAGTTATGTATGTTTCTAAGTATTATACGAGTATTTTCAAATTTTACTGTTATTTCTTTTTAAAACAATTCTTACAATTTTTTGGCAGTATTCTAAGAATTTTAGTCTACTTTCTTTATTTTCCATAATCTTTGGTTAGTAATCTTTATTTATTTTACAATTTATGTTGCATTCCAACTCATATCTTATTTTGTGATTTATCGTATATTCTGTTAACAGGTGCATGGCATCCTCAACTTGTTCGGGATCGCAGGCGCACGTTGGGTTCTCTTTGCACTTGAATCTATTTAAGCACCCAGAAATTATTCCCAGTTGCGTCATCAACTTACGCTTCGGAACATAGAGTACGCTGTGAGTCATGGTCCTGGATTCGGCGGCACTGGTTATTAAAATGGAGTGACTGCCGTCTGACCTCCGTAACCCTTTTTACAGGAAAATATAGACCAACAGGAACGTGACACGAGGTCTCACTGTTTCTCTTTCACCTCGTAAGGGTTGACTGGAAGAGATTGTCTAGCAATAAATCCGCCTTTGCTCATATTATGTTGAAGTCTTTGTAAATGTTATATTATTTGTTACTGTATGTGGGCAATAAAGATATTTTGTTTGTTTTGTGTTAGGGCCACGTGTTACTACTAAATTGGCCTTATCATGAATTTCAAGTCAGATAGGCATTTTAAAGCCAGTAACACGCAGAAGTTTTTTTATAATATTTCAATAGCTATAAATCATTCAAGAGATAATGCTCTACCTCCGCCCTATATAAATTTGTCATTAATCATGATCCAACAAATGATTAATTAACAATTTGACATCAAGTGTTGTATGATGAGAGGAAACATGATATTAATACTGTACAGTAATCTTTTAAACCGACTACGGCTAAGTCACCAGGAAGGGTGATGATTTTGACCGGTTCGTATGTTTGTATGTATGTGCATCTGACCCGATTTTCTTCTAAACTACTAGTGATAATTAAACAAATGAGGTATCGTTGGAAAGGTCTTAGTTATCCGCTGGTTCTTATCTATGTAACGCCACATCAAATTTACAACAACGCCATCTAGAGGGCATAAAGTGATGACCTGAAATAAAACTTTTTTTTGATGATGCCTTGTGGGGTATCAAATGAAAGAGCTAAATCTTAAATACATATATATTGTTAGCTTCAGCTCGCGGGTTTCTTGCTTTCTTCTGATATTCAAAAATGTTCTTCATACAAATCGAATTCGTTTGTGATCGAGATTTTATTCTAAACTACTAGTGATAATCAAACAAATGGGGTATCGTTGGAAAGGCCTTAGTTATGTGAGTGACAAAGGCTATGTCACGTCATGTGAAAATTGAAACAGCGCCCTCTATAGGACAAAGGAGTTATGGCCAAAAATTTGTGTTAAGTACGATTCACACTGGCGGAGTCGCTTCGGAGCAGCAACGGCAGCCGGACGAAGCCGCCTGACGGCTATTTTCGAACGCATGCTCGCGCATCCGAGGGCACAATCTGAGTAGTACATATCGCACTGGCGACAACCTACAGTATCACAAGCGGAGTAGACCACACCACATCGCAGTCAGTCTGTTTCAGTGCTATCGTGTTGACGTTGCGTAATTTAATTATACATATATGATGAGTGAATAGGACGTGGTATAACTGGCTGTTGCATAGGAAGAACTTAGCTGATGAGTTTCTCAAGCAGCCGACCGCGTGCTCGAGCAGCCGACCGCGTGCTCGAGCAGCCGACCGCGTGCTCGAGCAGCCGACCGCGTGCTCGAGCAGCCGACCGCGTGCTCGAGCAGCCGACCGCGTGCTCGAGCAGTCGACCGCGTGCTCGAGCAGCCGATCGCGTATGCGTGCAGGTCGCGGAGTCCGAGCGCCGCCGGTCGGCTTTAAATTGCATGCTAATATGTCACTTAACTACTTTGTGGATGTTTCAATTTCCTTTGGCAAATTGTAAAATGCGTTCCGACGCGCTGCGACGTGACTCCGTCAGTGTGAATCGACTTTACTGTCGTTTGGGGTATCTAGTGAAATACTATAATTAGCACATTTAAAAAATATATATAGTTAGCTTTTGCTGGTGGTTTTACTAGCTTTCCTTCGATAATTAGAAATATTTGTCTTCAAATCGAGCAGAAACAAATAATGTGTCTTGGTTTTTGCTGGTCATTTGGCTGTATAGTTTATTAAAATTTTAAGCGATTCTCCATATGAGCAGTGGACAAAAGAATGTGCCTTAATGACGGACGCCAAAATTAATTAAATAAAAATAAATTCAAAAACTAAAACCCGACTACTGCAAAATCAAAAAGCAAAAGTGATGAGCCACTTTGCTCTCAAAGTATTTTTAATTATTCTGGTGTGGCATACGACCACTGCTGTCTTCTGTATTACTAACTACTGAAACAATATATATATCAATAATAAATTGTTGCCTTGTTTCATACATTTTAGAGCGTGATTTTACAGTAGTCTGGTTTTAGTTTTTTAACTTATTTCTGCAGCAACTGTGTTAACAATTTAGTATGGTTATCCGGTATAGCACATCTGGCGGTTAGTGAGGTAACTAAGAAATTCCATATAATGCTTGGCGAGGTGTAGACTCCTGAGGCGCGATTGGTCCTTTTGGTTAATATTTAGGTATCCCCGATTGCGCAAAATACCATATAAAACTAAGTCAGGGTTTTAAGTCTGATATTTTCCATAGAATTTAAAAAAAAAAAAAAATTATCTGTAACTGAGTGCAAACATAACACATAGATACTAAGAACTTAAACTGTGATACAAAATTCAATGTGATTCTCTATTGCAATGGAAATATGGTTCTCAATTTTCGTACGAACGTAAGTACCAAGAATGACCGTTTCATTTACTAAAATTACAGTGTGCGAAAATGTTTAAATCATAGTACTTAATGATTAGCTTACCTATGTCCTTTCTACTTGTGCTCATTTCTGTGGTGTACTGAAACTTCTACTCTCTTATATCTTTCCTTCAACAAGTCTCATAAAATCATCGCCTTATCAAACACCTTATATTTCACGTACATACCATCACGCCTTTTTCCCGTAGGGATAGGCAGAGACTACGGATTTCCATTTGCTACGATCCTTATAGACTTTCCTCGCTTCTTTTACGCTCATTACACTCGTCATACACGCTCCCATTTTTAATATGTCTGCGATTTGGTCGCAGTATGTTCTCCGAGTCCGGCCCTTACATACTTTTCCAGTCACCTACGAGTATATTTCACGTATACAAACTTAATCAAACTTGCTTTCATTCGATAATTAGAAATATTTGTCTTCAAATCGAGCAGAACCAAATGATGTGTCATGGTTTTTGCTGGTCATTCGGCTGTATAGTTTATTCAAATTTTAAGCGATTCTCCATGTGAGCAGTGGACAAAATAATATGTTTTAATCAAATCATCGCCTTATCAAACACCCTATATTTCACGTATAATACATTCATACCATCACGCCTTATTCCCGTAGGGATAGGCAGAGAAAACAGATTTCCATTTGCTACCATCCTTACAGAATTCACTCGCTTCTTCTACGCTCATCACTCTCGTCATACACGCTCGTCGATTACGGGCACTCCTCATATCTCCCTTTTTTAATATGTCTGCGATTTGGTCGCAGTATGTTCTCCGAGGCCGGCCCTTACCGACTTTACCAGTCACCTATTTATCACGTATACAGACTTAATCAAACAAATAATCCTTATTACCTCGACAAATAACAATAAATAACAGTAACATTCTGCCACAATGGCGCGAAAATTTGGGCGCACTCGACTAATACCATTAGTCGCTAAGCAACACCCGAACGGGATGCGAACGACACAGCAAATGTAATTATCTTTTAGATATAATTTGCCGCCTAAAAGTGACAATAGAGTGAAAGAGACCATAGATATAGTAGTGACATAGATTAAGCATAGTGGTTCACGAACCGGCAAGCGTAGCGTTGGACACCCGCCGAGATGGTCAGATTATCTGAAAATGTGTCAGGCAAGCGTTGAATACAGGACGCTTCCGACAGGTAATTTTGAAAATGAGACCATAGATATAGTAATGAAATAGACTAGCCTTTTGTCTTCTTTTTTCATTCCCAGAGCACAGAAGATAGTTAAGGTTCATAAAATGCGGCGTGCAAGATTTTGCTGGTTGCCAAATTGTTGACAGTATTTATTTTTTTGAAAATAGTGACCTGTTTTTGACCTTACATCATCAGTAATATTCATGCAAAATATCATTAAAATCGACCCAACCGTTTACCTGTAAAAACTTAGTAGGCAGACTATTTGGATAACCTTAGATGGGAGAATGGATAAAAAATATATTGCTCAAAAACTGTTGGTATATTCATACAGATTACAGCAAGGAAAACTAACCACCTCCCTTTCTACCACCCAACCAAATACTTCACATTTCATTTTCTATATGACAGAAATACTAAGTAGATACCTACATCAAGCCTACAGTGATTGATTTATTTCATAGAAATTCAGGTCTGATATATGACAAAATATTCTGGATTCTATCAAAATATAAATTTTATTTTATTTTTCAATGTAAACTTAATCTGTCAATTGAATTGTATGAGGAGTATAATCTGGTGGGATACGTGTGTTCGCAACAATCGTGCGTGTCAAGTAATAACTAGCTTGGTGTAAATTGGATCGGTCGCCACTAGTCTATCTTGAATTACATGTTAGAAAGGCATTTTAAGCCTTTCTAAAATTGCTTTCAGTTGCGTTTTGTTATACCACGTTTTATGTCACGTCCCACGGGATAAAAAGTCCTATCAGTTCAGCCGTTCCTGAGTTATAGATAGTGTAACTAACACGACTTTCTTTTATTTATATAGATTTACTTTTAAATTACAGTATTGTAGTCATTTAGAGAGCAAGGCAAAAATGGCATCCAAAAGCTCGGAGTTCTCAACAGGACAAAGCGATTTTTGACGCCGCAGCATAGACTGCGCCTATATAAGGCGCAAGTGCGGCCACATATGGAATATTGTTGTCACCTGTGGGCGTGAGCACCTGAATGTCAGCTTAAGCCGTTTGACTCAATACAGAGACGCGCTGTCAGAATTGCCGAAGATCCCGTGACTACAATTTTAGATTGAGCCTTTGAGTCTCAGGAGAGACTTCGCTTCCTTATGCGTGTTCTACCGCTTGTATAATGGGCTACGCTCAGAGGAATTGTTTGACATGATTTCAACAGCCACTTTTTACCATCGCACCTCTCACCATCGTCAGGGATTTCATCCCCATACCTTGGATCCCATGTTATCGCGTACAGTACGCTTCAAACGAAATTTCCTCCCTCGTATACTGCGATTATGGAATAAACTCCCTGCCATGGTTTTCCCTAGTAACTACAACATGGGAGCCTTCAAAAAGGGGCGTGGAAAAATTCCTTCAGGGTCGGCAATGCGACATCCTCGGCTCGTGACATCTCCGGTGTTGCAGGCGTTCATAGGCTACGGTAACCACTTACCACCATGTGGGCCGTACGCCTGTTGACCACTTAGTTGTATAAAAAATAAATGCTTGGAAGTGGGTTGAAAATATAACCTTCGCAGAATGTTTTATTTGGACAATAACTGTGTAATTTTTTTTATTTATTTATATATTTAAACTGTATTGTACATAATACAATTGTATAGCACAATAGGCGAACTTAATGCTAAAAGCATTATCTAACAGTCAACCTTTGGGTTAAACAGATATCGTCATTATCGATCTTTTTTGCATACGTGCGGAGTGTTAAAGTCACGAATGTATGCCGACGCGCTGCCTAACTACGATACAAAGGGTTTGGGTTTAAAACGTGACTTTTTGACAATTCATTTGGAGAAACTACTCAGACTGGGACTGAAGGAGCTACAGAAAACTCACTTTGCGAACATGCTCTAAAAATAAAATCTATTGACAAATCGCTACTACGGTAGCCCCTTTTCCCCATTTTTTTTTAATCATCCTGTGAGGCGGGGGGGGGGGGGCACCGACCTGCAAGAGCCATAAATAATTGAAGAGTAAGCTTAAACCGAAATCAAAGAAGCCCAATTCTTTTTCTAATAAATCAAGAAACACGTTTACCAAGTTTCGAAATGATCCTTTCAGAAATGCAACAAAGGTGAAATTGGAAATTAAAACTCTCATTCACTTCGCCCCTTGTCAGATATTCTTTGTTTCATAGTTATCAACATATATCCATAGTATGTTAAGAATACTTTTTTATATCGCACTTGCCAGAATTACAACACTTAATATAATGACGTAGATATTTTCCATTTAACTATTGCTTTTTTCAATAGTAATATTAAATCACGTAATGCTTCACTGTAAAAGTCATTAAAGTCCAATATATTCTATGTTTACCTAAATTTTTTTAAATTATATTTATTTCAGTATTTTTAGTCTTGTCGTTGATTTTGAAAAAATAATCTGAGGAAACTTAATTGGTGTAAGTATTATTGTAAATGTAATATGTATATCAACTACATAACTGTATGTTTACCAAATGTAAATAAATGAAAATATTAAAATAAATGGTAGAATGTTTCGCACAATGTTACGTTCTGCACGTCCGCAAAACGTGATTTCTACTCCTTTGATTTGTGGCACGTTTCATTTTAATATTGTACCAATACACATAAATCAAATAAACAATTCCCATTGGGAATGAAATGAGATTCAGATCCCAGGGTAGATTTGACAATATTGGTTATAACAATGTGGCCACTGCCGCTTGACCTCCGTAAGGCCTCATTTACACCGGCAAGAAAACTCCTGCAAGTTGCTATCTGACAGTCTTCTTCATCCAAGTGTGTTTTTCCTAGGCGTTGTCAGCTTACGCTTCGGAGCCTAAGATAAGATAACCATGGTCCTAGATTTGGCGGCAAAAATTATACAAAAGTGTGACTGCCGCCTGTCCTACGTAACGTCTGTCATCTATAGGTAACTTTCCTGGCTGCATCCGCTTTTCTACTTCTCTACTTCGCCCGTTCTCCAAAATCCTTGGTAGAGAGTCCATTAGCACGCATATCTTGCTTTGCGACTTCAAGCCAGCCCTTTTTGGGCACGCCCCATAACCAGATTTCGGTGGAGGCGTCATGGCCAGACACTTGTTCCTAACGTATGTTGCCGGTTTTTGTAAGACGTGACCGTACAATAGCATGCAATTTTCTTGACTACTATGTCATGGACATGAAGGCTACCCCAAATGCGGGGTTCGAGAGAGATCGCTTACAAATAACTCAAAATGCGACTAGGTCAATACGGGCTGCGTGTCGACCCGTCATCGCTTGACTCTCGCAATCATTACCGATACGAACGCCGCGCTAAGCCTATAAAGGACCGTTCACACTGACGCGAATCCCGGTCGGCTGGCCCGACGCCCACAGAAATAAGAATATATAGAAGTGGCATTAGCAGGCCAGTTATCTTTTTCATACGCTACGGCACTTCTACCGATTCTTATTTCTATGGGCGTCCCGCCAGTCGCGCGGGATCCGCGTCAGTTTGAACGGTCCTCAAACTATCATGAATAAAATCAACTAACCTTAGCCATAACATTCTCATACAACACCACAGATGTCAAATAGATCATTAATCATGTGTATGATCATGATTAATGACATATTTATGTGAGACGGACTAAGAATATCTCTTTTGTGATATATTGCTTCTGAATTACAGTAAGCTACGTTTTCTTGGCCTTCAAATCACGCTTTTATTATCCATAAAATGTCTAGGATGGTTGACAATACAATACAATATAACTTTATTGTCCACATACAGAAACAAATAATTGTACAAGAACAACAGCTTACACCTATAGAGTCAATATTTAGGTAGTGAAAGACAAGTTTAGTTGGGTGATATTTTCAGTGTCAGTCTGTTATGTCTGAGTCTAGTTGTACCTTATGCTGCAGATCCCAGACATTACAAAGAACATGTGTTTGAACTCCTGAAATGACTCTCATCTAAATAACAGGAAAACTAAATAATGATTCATGTATATTATAAAGAATGTTATTTTTCTAGCTACCCTAACACATCTAGCTCAGTTGGACAACTTGGTTCTTTTCGTGTTCATTGGCTCAAAATGTTAGATTTTGTTTCACCAGAAACTAGCCACCCTTATGTCGCTTTCCGTGGCTGATATGCGGTCCTGTACTCTAGCAAGTCTTTGGCAAGAGTTTAATGACATCTAGCGTATATACTCGAGAATATCTTGCCTTCCGAAGCACATTCAATCAGTCAATTTTAGTCCTCGATGTCTAGGAATCAAATTTGAAACAATTATGCCTCGCATGCTTGATTGACAGTTTATACTATGCATGCGAAGCCGAAGCGAGCAGCTAGTATATTAAAAAAACCTTGGTTATATTTTTACAAAAGACAATGTTCACACCTTTATTCAGAGATAATTCTCGAAATCTTTTCCTCGTTCATTTAATCTTGGCGCTTTAATCTTTCTTATTAGTCGACGCCGACCGGCAGAATGGATAAGAAATTGTTGAATTAGGTCGGAAAATGTAATTTGGAAACAGTAAGGAGCTAACCCCCGTATTCTTAAACATAACCTTAAGAACGTCCTTCACTCAAACTCATTCGAGGGCGCCTTGAGGAAGTTCTCGAACTTTCCTTGGAAACGACATTCTGAGTTGGTTGCTTGGGCAAACTCCAATGAGGTTATAATAACAATTTTAAACACAAAAATTGAAAACTACAAAAGAATAGAGTAAAAAATAAAATGAAGTAAGTATATATACCTAGGCCAAAAGTGGCAAAAACCCGTTTTTTATCTACTTTATTTCATTTCAAGGACGCCTCAAGGTACCTCTCGACCAACCTTATATTTGACAGTTCGATACTCACCTCCAATGAGACATCATCTCAAGTCAAGGAAGGTGACAACTAATCATATCAATGAGGTGGAGTAAGGTTGAGTCGAATTTGAGTGAAGGTTTAAGAATACGGGTGTAAGTCTTTTTAGGAATTTGGTTACTTATTTTAGATTAATGCCGCACTGGTCTGGTAGTAACGTAGGCGTTCGGCTGAAGGTTCGGAGGTTGTGGATTCAATTTCCAAATTGTGGAATGCCGTCGCTAAAGTGGGCATTTCATATATGGTTTTTCATCTTAATGTTTTATTTTTATTTATATTGTCTATCTATATATATAAATCAATTGCTGTTCGTTAGTCTCGCTAAAACTCGAGAACGGCTGGACCGATTTGGCTATTTTTGGTTTTGAATTATTTGTGGAAGTCCAGGGAAGGTTTAAAAGGTGAATATATTCGGAGGCGGTAGGAAGTTTGCCGGGTCAGCTAATGTTTAGATGAATACTTTGTAGTAGTTTCAGTTTGGTCCTATGGTTGACTGATTGAAAATGCCATGATTACATTTTATTTCAAATTTGTGCAACAAAGTTTAAATAAATAAATTCCCTCGAGATGATAGGCTATGTCAAATTTTGAAGCATCCTGAAAAAAATCTTCATTATCATCATCATTTCAGCCGCAGTCAGTCCACTGCTGGACATAGGCCTCTCCCAAAAATTTCCAAAATGATCGGTTGGCAGCAGTCTGCATCCAGCGTTTGCCTGCGACCTTTTTCAGGTCATCTGACCATCTGGTCGGTGGATGTCCAACGCTGCGCTTACCGGCAACCTCCATGACAGACAATAGAATCAAAAAATCTTACTTAGCCACAAATCGACTTCATCTAATCTAAAATTCTTGTAAGGTAAAATTTCGTTTAAATTCAAGCAAACATAAATTTACTAAGTAGGCGTGAATGTTACGCGTTACTTCTCCAAAAAGCCCACTTGTTACTCGTTTTACTTGTCGATAAGAACGATAAAATCTACTAATTAGTATAAATTACTGGCTTTTACCCCCTAGAGAATACTCGATAGCTAAGCGCGGCGCGCGTATCCGTTACTGTTGCGGGCTTTTCGCCCCTCCAACCGGGATCTACTGCCGGGTGCGGGGAGCGGATATATCAATTTTTATTTAATTTAAATAATCTGAAATAACCATTGTGCTAAATGTTGACATACGATCGTTCATTTAACTAGGTAATTAAGGAAAGTTTTTTCTTATTTGTAAATTGACGTTTTGAAGAAAATGCTGCAGTGGAGTTTGTGGCGCCGCTTCTTCTCCACTTGCGCTTTGGAAGTGGTGGTAAACTTAATATAAGTAAATTGACGTCAATAAGTGATATTTATATCCTATATTGAAAATAAACAATTTCATTTCATTTCATTTCAGGCGTGGACCCCACCAAGAAACCGGAACCCAATCTTCGTCACCACCACCGCGGCGATACGCGCGATTTGTACTTTGAATATTTTGTATTAAGTAACCCATTAGGACAGACTGGCGTACATTAACTACGAGAAGAGCCGACCCCACCTGAAGTAGCAAATACGAAGATGAAGCATTTTCTATCCCGAGCTCTTCCGTTCCGGTTGTTATCAACAGATGGCAGTCATTAGGCTATGTCAGAGACCTTTAGGTAGCCTGAAAATTCTGACAGTGTTGGCCACCAGCGTACCTTGAGTCATGTTCCTATATATAAATGGTTACAGAGATCATACGGCAGTTGCTCCATGGTAATAAGTTTATTATCATTCCAACTTTTTGTATTTATAGCTATATATTTTTAATACCCACATGACGATATCTGTTTAATCCAAAGGTTGACTGTTAGATAATGCTTTTAGCATTAAGTTCGCCTATTGTGCTATACAACTGTATTATGTACAATAAAGTTTAAATAAATAAATAAAAAACAGTACCGCCAAATCGAGGACCATCACTTACAGGGTATCCTAGAACATGTTGGAGGACCTGAATTTCCAGTTATTTGTAAAACAACCGGCGAAGCGCTAAGAAAATGATGTTGATACAAGTAATTTAGAATTTTATGTAGTGTATCAAGACATAACATACTAACGTTAATGGAAAGTCAATGCAATCAACATTAAACTGGCTGTAAAATTTATTACATACTGTCGACGTTAGTTTCTAATGTAATGCTATATGTATAGTTTATGAGCATCTTCGAGTTTCAGACTTTGCTACTGTGAATTAAAAAAAAAAAAAGTTATTTTTTGTCGGCCCAGGCCTACTGGAGAGACGAAGTCGTGAAGGACTGCGAAGGCAGGAGGTTGCGCTGAACAGCGAGCACTGGAAGATCTCTTGTGTCGGAGGCCAAGATCATCAAGGTCGCTGAACCATCGCAGTAAGTTAATTGATGATTATAACGTACCTAAAGAAGTAAAACAAAAAATCGTCAAAGTTTTAATGTATTTACAGATATAAAAAAAAAAAAAAATTTTTCGATCAAAAACAAGTTTCTCGGTGTGTTTTTGAAAACGACTGAGGTTTTAAAAACGGGTGTCAAATTTCAAAATCCCCAAACTCTACCTAAAAAGCTAATAAGATTTCCCGAAATTCACACGAGAATAGGAGAAATCCTTCAAATTAAACCGTTGGCATTTTTTACAAACGAACTGTCAGACTTTTGGCGGGAAACTGAAAGCAGTCTCGCTGTACTTATGTTCCAAAATTTGTGTTGTCTAATATCTATGGCCGTAAAACACATTATTATTTTTTTTTAAATAGCGAAGCTTTTAAACATATCGTAATGTACTTTAGCATCCCTTTTCCTTCCGTAAAAGCCTAATGTCCATGTTGAGTCGAGGACAATTAATTTCATTGAGTGTAATGTTTTGTTTATGATGGCACAGCAAACTGTTATTTTGTCTTTTATCGTCCATTATGTTGCTATTTGTGAGTAGGCTGTTAACAATGGGGTCTCATTGCCTAAGAAAAACAAATTGTTCCCAACTTGATGCAAAAGCCGCTGCGAAAAGAAAAATTATTAGATTAAGTACTGATCTCGCTTATTTTTGACGAAATAAAGAACTGAATTTTAAAATACTTTTATTTTACGTACCCAAATTCTATCACAAGTTGATTACGTGCTGTGTTTAAAAAGTTATAAATTTTAAATTATCATTTCTCATGTTTTTGATAGATGGCGTAACGACGACTTCATATGAAAGTAAAGTATATATTCTGTAATCTGTGCTGTCAACTGACTTCGAAAAATAACTTAATTGTGTTTCTATATTTCTTCGTCCAATAACTGATTTCGTGCATTTGAAGATGGATTTGGGGATTTGGCGGTACTAATAATTACAATAGAGCGGCATTGTAATAATTAGTACCGCCAAATCTAGGGCCATAATAGCGTACCCTAGGCTCTGAAGCGTAAGCTGAAGACGCAACTGCAAAACAGGTTTGAAAGAAGAAGGAAAATTAGGGGGGAAAATGGTGATTTCGTGGTATCTTAACCATAACAAGGAATCGTACTTTAAACAACTATTTTACCATTCTGTGGACTTTGCTATTTCAATTAGAATCATTGTTTATCTTATTTTATTTTGATTATACTCATAGTTACGTTATAAAAGTTTAAAATGTGCAATAATTTTAAAATGCACATTTTGTTGTTACGAGACTAAACATGGTAAGTACTTTTTGAATTCTTCGAAATGTATTCTTACCAGTTTCAAAATTCGTTGATTTTACCTGTAAAATAGAAAACGAATAATTAGTAACATCACTTAACTACTTTAAGTTTTAAATAATATAATGTTAACTAATCTGAAACTATTTTAAGAAAATTAAATTTTTCAAACAAGAGTTAAATCTTAAAATGATGATGATAACGTCATACTACTTAAATATGTAAATGACATGAATTTTATTATAAGAAGAAAGTATGTTTACTTAAATATTTCAAATCAGAATAATGGTTAAAAACATCTTTTTCAGTGAAAAGCGCAAAAAATTCTGGAGATGTGAACGAACAATAAAATTCATCAAAATAAATTGATTGAAATCGGCATTCCATTTACAAAATGGAATTCCAAATTTAAAACTTTTCATTCAGGTAAATGACCTCTGCGGCTCTGTTCGAAATTCGAATGAGTCCCCTGCCAATCGTTTGTATGAAATTGGTTTTGAACGATCGTATTCGGATTGATTTTAGGAATTTAAATCTCTGTATTTTTTTAAATCTTTATTTCTAGCCAGCAGTTTAAGTAATTATTCAAATTAGTTGAAAACCATTGAAGAACGTCGTTTGTAGGAGAGGACACGCCTTCAGCTAGACCCGTTATACAAAAGTTTTTTGAGGAGGTCGGGGGGCAGGGAAACCTGCACACATGGAATTATTGATGAGCACATTAATGCAACATCGCACAATTACATACAAATGAAAATTGTACTCACATCTGATACCATTATTAGGTCAAAGTGATTGACTTTCAACTATCGATAGAGCAATAGTTATCGAATAAATTTCGAATAGAGAAAGCTTAGAGCTTTAAGGTTTAAGGAATAAAAGTGAGAAAATTCGAAAAAAAAAATTATAGAAATATATATATATTTATATAAATATATTTTTTTAATATTTCTAATAAGTATATGAAGTTGCATTTATTTGATAGTTTTTTATTAATTATTGTATGTAATGTTGTTTTCTGTGTTATTTTTGATTCTTCGGGAGTCGATGGTGTCTCTTGTATTTAATCACATAAGTCTTCCATTAAAACTCACTCTGTACCTTCCAAGTTGCATAATCTGATGCGCAGTCCAGTATTTCCACGCTTTGCATCAAATTCCCATAACTTGATCCAGATGTGGTGTGTGTCGCACCATCTCCAACTGCACCACCACGATTCATATTTTATTTCGGTTTATTTTATTTTTATCTTACTAGCATCCGCTGCTATCATGTCGTAAACAAGGTTCGTAACAAAAGAACAAAGGTATCAGTAGGGGCAATAGAGAAAAACGATTTTCTATACACAAATAAAGGTTACATAAACATCTATCTACCTTACGTAGTAATAAGTACCTCAGTTACACTTCTTTCAACAGCTTCATCCACCGCAGAAATTTTATCAACATTTACTTATCTAGAGTTAACATCACTATTAAGTATTTATGGTTTTTATTGACAGTAGTTGGATTTGTCGCTCAGCTGAAATGACATTTGTACTGAAAAATAAATTGCGTGTTGGTACACAAATCCAACAAATTACGTTAATTTAAAAACACATATTTAGTATCTATAAATGTAATTGAAAAGCAACGATATGCTATGAATTTACTTATATGTGAAATGTGACTTTTTGTTTGTTTGAAGTCCCAGGCCTCAACACTTAACTGAGCAACTCGGCATTATTTTCAGACATGTATTCACGCTGGCAGATGGACTCAGACTAGTTGTAAATCCGAGACCAACTAGTTTTTATTCTTGTTTAGGCTCACATATGTGCATCACACATAAACATGACGACAGAGGGGGTTGATACGCTATGCGTACTACAAATGACGTTCCTGTTTCAATGTTTAAAAGATTCAGATGAAGAAATATGTAAATTCAACTACAAGAATTTCCAGAATGATCGGTTAGAATCAGCTTGTCTTGCCTGCGACCTTCTTCAGATTATCTGACTTCGATTTTTGACTGAGTTAGCGAAGGTCCCGATTACGAGATTGGCCAAGTTTGCTTTTGCGAATATTTTTAGTTTGTGCCCCCTTATATAAACGGATCCATATGAAACTATTGACGCATTTGGCTATAACTAGTTATAATAGCTATATTATGTCCATAAAGATATATAATAAACTGCCTGACGATATAAAGGAACTGCCATTTAAGAAGTTTCGCAGTGCTTTGTTGAAATTATTAATTGATAAATGTTTTTATAGTGTACAAGAGTTTTTGGAATATAAATAAATATAGCTTTCGTATGAGGATTCGCTCCCATTCATTGGACTCATAATATATTGTACTCCTGCAATGGCAGAATTTGGAGTTTATTGTTATTTTTATTGACATCTTACTTGTACCTAAATTCAAACAATAAAGGCCTTTTATCTTTATCTTTATCTGTACATATGTGTTCTTTAATTTTTTATTGGGTGGAAAATTAAGGAAGTTTCCTGCGTTGTTTATAAACGGAATCCCATAATATTTGGAAAAAACATTGGATTTTTGGTTGCTCTACAAAATTCAAAAGGAAGGAAATAAAGAAATTCATTAAAACTATGTACAAAATGTTTGCGAGGTCAACTGTTTTCTGAACTATTGTTTTAATCATCATTATCTTTTACCTTGAGAAAGCTTAGAATATTATGAATATAACTCTATAAATATCAGTATTCGAACAACAAAAGAGTTATAGAAATGTCATCCATAAATAACTTTTACAAATAGTGGCTTAACCGCTACGCAGTAGAAAAACGAATTTATCGATAAATCTACTATTTACTGGGTTTATTTTGTCAAATATATAGTAAACAAGTGAAAAGATATTTGCGATCTGTGGAGAGTATCAAATGAAACGATTTTCTTCAAATTCATTTTTATTTAAACAACTAAGTAGGCAAACAGGCGTACGGCCCACCAGATGGTAAGTGAAGGAATTTTTTCACGCCCTTTTTGAAGGCTCCTATGTTATAGTCACTAGGGAAAATCATGGCAGGGAGTTTATTTCATAAACTCAGTGTACGAGATCATTCATTAATTCGTTCAAATGGTTGCACCGATCTCTATAAAATATGACAAAAACAAAATTAATTATTCTCCGTTCAGAAATGCGACTTCTAGCCCGACTTCACTTTCCATCAGCCCGTGATAAAGGTCACATAATTTTAGTCACATCTTGAGAAATTTACAGTACCAACTTCTGCAGAATATCATGATGGGAAAAATTGCCGGAAAGAGCAGATAAGAGTGGGGGAACGAAGAAAGTCATGGCTCTGGAACATCTATCTAAATGAGATAATAGGCGACCCTAGCGCGTGTAGCTTTCTCGCATTCTCATCTATTCAGCGCGGGAATGCTGCCTGCGTGATGGTAACCCTGCCAAGGGGGTCCACTTTAGATTATATTTAGTTTTTAAGTTTTCTTTTTGTTTTAGATATAGTTTAGTTTTGTTAAGTTAGATATTTTTTTTAAACTACTATTAATGTCCGAATTTCTATTACAATAACCCAGTTTAAACCCATCCAAACTTCATAACTATAACCCATTTTATTCTTTTCACTCATTAGCTTCCTCCTCCTGCCCAGACCTGTTCATGGAAATGTCATCTATTGATATAGCCGACGACGGGGTTGGGCAGGAGCACCACATGGCATCAACTTCTCCAAAGGGCCTCTACGCGTTGGATCCATAACCCCGCGCAAACCTCTTAAAAGACCCCGGTCTTTTTAAACCCGTTTAACCCGTGATCCACAAAGGGGATACAAATAATAATAAAAACTCTTTATTGCACCAAGAACTGAAATACAGACATACATACTATTGTCTGTTACAATTAAATAAATCATTTTAATCTAACTAATCCAAACTATATTTCTGTTTCTGTTTCTCCCAATGGTTGACTGGTAGAGAATACTCTAAATATTAAGTGTGTGCTTTGTGAAACAATAAAGTTTTAATAAATAAATAAACATCCGCCAGTGGACAGGAATCAGAACTGTGGGCCAGCTGTCATGGACAAGACCAGATTTAGGGAGCTTACACCCTTCAGTAATGAAGTGGCACCAAGAAGGAAAATCTCCTTTAAAAATAAATTACTTAAAACACCCCTTATTTTTAGCGGGGATTAATTAAAACCGAAAAAAAGTGCTATTATTGAAAATTGTGACTAAAAATCGGCGGGGCCAATAATTTTTGTTCGATTTCGAATGACTTGTTCGTTTTCGAAGGACTTTTATTCGAATACGAAATATTTTCAACCGACATACTAACGAGTATATGGCATACATTTCAAAAATAAGTCTCCAGTTCAGCGGAACTGGCACGCTCGAGTCAACACGTCCACAACAAAACGAGTGAATTTAATCGATTACACGTTAACTCAGCCAAGAAATCAGAGCCAGGCAGTCGAATGCGAAATCTATACTCCATACTAATATTATAAATGCGAAAGTCTGTCTGTCTGTGAAATTTGATGAAATTCGGTATGAATACATATTACGTAAAGAAAGTTTTCTGCTTAAGGTATGTGTGAGGAGAGAAGATAAATTCAGGATTCGAGGAATAGTACAATATTTATTAAATTTACTTTACAAATTTTGGTAAGTTTAGACTCTAAGTGTACACGTTAATAAGAAATATAAATATGGGTCGTGAGATCGAAGGAGGCACGAGATCCAGTCAGGTAGCCGCTATGAAATAGCCAGCCACTTAACTTAGAGATGACGAGATGATCTGAGAGAGGTCCTCTGGTAGACGCGCGCAGTCTTATATATGGCCCTCGGGGTGATGCTGTGAGGGGAAGGGCAGCCGTTGCCGAAGACCCGAAGTCACATATAGTTGAAAACCCGGGGTTAACCATAGGCTACTTTTTGATGTAGGCGGAGCTGCGCGAAAGCTAACAGACAGACTTTTGCACTGATAATATTAGTTTAACTTTTTTTTTTTTTTTTTTTAAGTAGGTACTACTTTATGGCTACAAAATGAAAACATTATGGAAAGACGTAAAAACCTACAGTGAGACACAAAGTCAAAATTTAATCAAAAATTAAATTAGTAAACTGGTATACAATATTTCGACAGTTAACAATCTTGTAGATAAATTAAAAAGTAACGGTATTTATTTACAATTTATAATTAACGGTGACATTTTACACTCTCTTGATGATAAAAGTCAACTTTTTTTAAATGTGGATTTTACTTTTGTATTTAGCCAATAGCAAGTAAAAATTATTTAACAAAGTTGTTTGTTTTAGTCAAGTAGGTCTAATGTTAGGTCAAGTCCTGACAGAAGAATCAGGCTAAGTGAAGTGGTAGAAAAACTGCACTTAGCGATTAATCAAACACTGTATCACTTCCCAACACCCAGCTTGTTCTCGAACTATTTTTTTTGCTAAGTTTTAGAATAACTAGTTGTTTCCCGCAGCTCCGCCTGCGTCCAAATGTAGCCTATATTTGACCCCGGGTCTTCAATTATATTCATAGTAAATTTCAATCAAAAGCCGTTCAGCGGTTTGGCCGTAAAAGCGTAACAGACAGACAGAAAGACAGACAGACTTTCGCATTTATAATATTAGTATGGAAGTATGAATATATATATAGTCAGTATAGTATATATAGTATGGACTATCATTATGTTTACAAAATCTTTCGCCATCTGGTGGTCGTTAAAAGAACCAAGTCGGAAGTCGAGAGGCGGTTCCGAAAACTCTAACACCGAATGTAAATACAAATTAAAAAAAGAAGCTCGTTAGCATGTAAAAGTTCTACTTAATCATCCATAATTAACATTTCGACAAATATATTTTCCTGTGTAAAACGCTAATTAGAGTGTTGTTAACACATTATCGATTGGCCACGGAGGAAGTATTTGATACTTGCAAAAATACTTAGGATAGATGGCAATACCTTCTTACTATATAAGACCTTAGATCTTAAATACCCTCCGACGAAAAAACGAGAGTTGAATTCTAAAACATTATTAAAAAACTTCAATCAATTTCCAGCTACAGCTTATCATTGAAAATACAAATTTTAAAGTGAAATTTACAATATACATACATACCATCACGCCTTTTTCCCGTAGGGGTAGGCAGAGACTACGGATTTCCATAATTTACAATATTAACATTAAAACACGTAACACGTGGAGTGGCGGATTATACGTTACTATGTTTGTCACGTCCAGTGTTTCGACGGATTAAAAATTAACTTAAATTCTGACTTTTAAAATGAAACTTTGCCAACTTACAAAATCCACACTACGAGTACGAGTTTAATCTACACTAATATTATAAAGAGGAAAGATTTGTATTTTTGTGTGTATGTTTGTAATGAATAAACTCAAAAACTACTTTGCCGATTTCAAAAATTCTTTCACCATTGGAAAGCTACATTCACCCTGAGTAACATAGGCTATATACCGCAGGTGGAGCTGCGGGAAACAGCTAGTAATATTACAAATGCGAAAGTCTGTCTGTCTGTTACACTTTCACGGCCAAACCGCTGAACGGATTTAGATGAAATTTGGTATGAATATAGTTGAAGGCCCGGGGTCAAACATAGGCTACTTTTTCACGCAGGCAAAGCTGCGGGAAACATCTACTTTTCTATAATGCAATAAATAGTTTTTACTTACTTATTCTACCAGCTCAAAAATTATAAAGTGTTTTTGTAATATATTCAAACTAGCTGTTTCCCGCAGCTTCGCCTGCGTCAAAAAGTAGCGTTTACCCCGGTCTTCAACTATGTTCATAATTTCATCAAAATCCGTTCATTGGTTTGGCCGTGAAAGCGTAACAGACAGACAGACAGACAGACTTTCGCATTTATAATATTAGTATGAAAGTATAGTACCACAATGGTACTGCCTAACATATCCCACAGAATCTACTCGTACATTAAAATTTGACTCAGGAAGAAAATAGGTACGGTTGGCAGACCCTTTTCACTTTTACGACATTCACCTATGAGATGGGTGAAATATATACATGGGTCTATGTGAGACAAATAAGATGGATAGATAAGGTATTGTTACTTTCAACATGAATGGCTGACATTTCCTTTTAAGGATTTGTTTATTCATACTAATATTATTAATGTGAATGTGTGTTTGTTTGTCCTTCTTTCACGTGAAAACGGAGGAACGGATTGATGTGATTTTTTGTGTGGAGATAGTTGAAGACCTGGAGAGTGACATAGGCTACTTTTGTCCGTGACACAAACGGAATTCCACGCAGGCGAAGCCGCGGCACAGATAGTTGTGAATAAAAGAGGTCGGCCTCGGCAGACTTAAAGTTCATCTAGTTCTATCTTGAGCTCCTCCGTGCTTCGGAAGGCATGTCAAGCCGTTTGTCCCGGTTGTCATCGATAGACAGCAGTCGTGAGACTGTGTCAAATGCCCTAAAATTCTGACAGTGTTGACCACAAACACACCTCGGGTCATGTTCCTGTTGTAACCCTTTTTACAGGAGGTCAGACGGCAGTCGCTCCATTGTAATAACCAGTTCCGCCAAATCAAGAAACATGACTTACAGCGTACCCTAGGTTCCGAAGCGTAAGCTGACGACGGAACTAGGAATACACGCTAGGATAAGGTTAAAGAGGATCCATGAGCCGAGTGGCGTAAATACAAACCCGGTCAAGGCTAAACTAAAATCAAAATTAACTATATTTATCCTTGATAAAAACAAGTGAAAACGATAGATAAATAAAAAAATAATTATACATTCTTGAATATGAGTTGTGTTTATTTTACAATACTCAATTTCGAATAGACACAAGAAAAGTCTTTTAAGGTAGACACCTGAGAATATGTGGTCGATTAGCCCTTAGAAAACAATTTCAAACTCAAGTTAGCGACTCGAAAAGACATGAAAGATCAAAAACGTTGAAATGCGTTATTTTTATGACGTCTTTGTTCAATCTTATTTTTACCTGAATATAGGGTTATATTCTTAGCAGTCTATGTACTGATTTAAATAAAATTTCAATGTGAACGAATTGAAAGCACATAATTTTTTAATTTATCTCAGAAGTGACGGAGTTCTATGGTACCAAATAAAAAAGAAAGATAAAAGAAAAGAGTTTTGAATTGGGAAAGCCAGCTGGAAAAATATCTAACGTTATTTATCAAATGGGTAATATTAGAGCAGCCGCTTTTTTTTTGTTTTTTGGCATGTAAACAAATGCGGCTGCACTACAGAGACTCTGTGTTGCAGTTGGGTTCGGACAGACTTTACCTACTCTAAGCCGTTTACAAGTTGATGCAACATAGACTATGGGTGTCTGTGTTGTAATTTACGCAGCCGGGTGTCATTCGGAACAAATATAATACTAGCCGTTTCCCGCAGCTCCGCCTGCGTTAAAAAGTAGCTTATGTTTGACCCCGGGGCTTCAACTATATTCATACCAAATTTCATCAAAATCCGTTGAGCGGTTTAGCCTCGAAAGCGTGACAGTCAGACAGTAATGACTAAACATCATCATCAATATTTCAGTCGCGACCTTGTAAGGCCAACAGCATGCCCCGTTAGCCGCGTATTGGGCACACAAAATTTGAAAGTCATCGACACGATGTAGAAGAAGCCGCAGTCAGTCCATTGCTGGACATCGACCTGCGTCCAGCGTTTGCATATAACCTTCTTTAGGTCATCTGACCATTTGGTCGGTGGATGTCCAACTCTGCGCTTACCGGTTCGTGGTCGCCATTCCGGAACTTTTCTGTCCATCGATTCTCCACGCTATGTACGGCCAAATATGTAGATATGTAATTATTGTATTTTAAAACAGTAAATAGAGTCGATTCTTTTTCGAGTCCAATAGCATTTTCATTTCAAAGATTCATTAGCAACTTAGTATATTTTGCATAACAATTACAAAGGCATTAATGCTCATCAACCCGACATAATATCTTTCTTGATTACTTTATTAAGATACGAACCCAGCTTTGAATAATGTCGCACAAAATCCTTCCTTTTATTAACGACATTCCCCTTTTAATTACAATGGACTGGCGTGTATAGATGAATTTTCTGGAATTTACTGACTTCACCTCTTATATTATGTTTTTGTCACTGCCTCTACTGCCGTCGTGGTCCTGTGGTTAAGGCGACTTCGTGGGTTCGATTCCAACGGGAAGCATACTTTGTTTAGTTGTTTCCAGTTAGGATATTGCAGGCTTGAGTCACTTGATAATCTAATGACAATGGCGATTCCGTGCTTCTGATGGCACGTACTAGGTAAGCTGTTAGTCTCTTCGGCTGCCATTATTCTGTGGTCGTTAAAGGAACCACGGGTTACGAAAAACTGACACTAGGGTGTACAGGGTCGATAGATGTAAATGTAACCTACTAGATATGAATAAATGTTACATAATTGTGGTCCTAGGTACATTTTACAATGGGCCATTGTTGTCTAAAATAAATGGATTTCAAGTGAATTTAGATAGATAGATAGATATACACTTTATTGTATCAATCATAAAAAATAAAATTAAAAGTAATACATTTCGAATATGGAGTACAAAGACGGACTTATCGCTATTGCAATTTCTTCCAGCCAACCTTGGGGTAGATAGGATAAAAAGTGAAAACAAACAAAAGGCGGTACAGTAATAAAATACTAAAACTATCATCCTTACATAAAAATCAATAAATAAACCTACAATCAAAAAATAAACCTACAATCAATAAATACATACTATACCTTTAATGAATATATACATACGTACCATTTACCTACATACAACATACAATTATAAAAATAAAAGAAGAGAATAAAAGTGACTAACAATGAGCAAGATCAGCTTCAATTGAAGAGAGATAATGTTTTCTCACTTGATTTTGGAAAGATGAAATTGTTTTAACCTTACGTATTTCAACTGGCAAAGCATTCCATAACTGAGCAGCCTGCACCGTAAAGGAATGGGAATAGAAAGAGGTAGCAGCAGGAGGGATAGCTAGACGATGAGCATTAGATTCACCTGGTTCGCGATTATTAACCTCACTGAGAAATTGAAGCGTTCCTTAAGGTAAGTAGGAGTCCAGGGCATGAATAGAATAGAGTACGAGAGTAAAAGGATATGCAAATTTCGACGAAGTCTAATGGGGAGCCACTTGAGTTTAGTGGCATTAAAAGCGGTTATTATTACACGGAAAACCAGTTAAAATAATATTATCATCTGGGTTTGCTAAAAAGACCACCAGATAACCTCTGAAAAATAAGTGATTCAAGCTTGCAATGTCCTCAACAAACTGGAAACAACTAATTATTAGATTCCAAAAGTGCTGATATAGCTTTCAACTATATCTGTTGCTGTACCCACCCTAACTTCACTGTTTCTCTTTCACCTCATTAGGGTTGACTAGAAGAGATTGCCTAGCAATAAGTCCGCCTTTGCTAATATTATGTTGAAATCTTTGTAAATGTTATATTATTTGTTATGCTGTATGTGGGCAATAAAGATATTTTGTATTGTATTGTATAAAGGATCATACATACATACCATCACGCCTTTTTCCCGTAAGGGTAGGCAGAGACTACGGATTTCCATTTATTACGATCCTTACAGACTTCCCTCTCTCCTTCTACGCTCATCACTCGTCGATTACGGGTACTCCTGACATATCCCTTTTTTAATATGTCTGCGATTTGGTCGCAATATATTCTCCGAGGCCGGCTCTTACAGACTTTTCCTGTAAATACCTTTCGTAAGTCTCCTTTCATCGATCCTTTCTATCAAACCATCTTAACATCCCTTTTTCTATCTTTGTCACTACATCCTCATTCACACCACACCTTTTTCTTATCTCACTATTTCTAATTAATAAATGTAATTAACAATTATTTATAAGTTTATAAAGGGTCAAATTGACTAATAATGTAAGTCAAATCCTATGATTAAATTAACTAGTCTCTTCTTGTAATTAGGGGCCATGTTTTGTGATCAGGACCGTTAAATTGCAAGAATTACTCTGTAATTATATTTTTGATGAGACAGCCCGGGATTTAATACAACGAAGGGCTGGTTCTCTTTGGGACTGTTTTCAAGCTTACTGCCGACATTAACTTCCGCAAACGTTTGTTATGCTAATTTTATTAAAAAATAATAATAAAGTCCCTCTTTTATCGACTTTTGATGTGTAAAAAGAGACAAATTTTATTTATTTATTTACTCTATTCATGTACACAATAAAAATGCAAAGGATGATACGTAAAAGAGGAAAAGACAGTACAAGGGAGCTGCTTATTTCAAAAAAAAATTTTTATTTGAAGCGGACGTGACAAAAGGATTAATAAGGATTTAGGATTAATAATCCTAATGAAGGGGGTTATTATTGTAACTAAAATTTACCCACGTCTTCCCCATATGCCGTTGGATACTCATGTACCCAATATATACGATATTCACGATTAGATACGATTAAATGAATGAATGAATTATTATGTCAAGAATAATGTTTTTACCCTCGCGGTGTTGACACTTAATGTGAAAAATTCTAATAGTCATTTTAGAAGCCCTTTGAAATGACATATGTCGGACAAAAATACTTTGTTATCGAGAAAAATCCTTCGTTCACGAACGATAATCCTTCGATATCGAATAAAAATAATTCGATTCGCCAATTTTGCGTGAGTCACACTTTTCAAAAATAGGGCTCCAGCAAACTCATCGAGACAAACTGATGACCTAAGAGCGGTGTTTTCTACGCTCAGCGGAGAAATGCTGCCAGTGCTCTGGGCACAATGCCTTGGTACGGCGCGTTTGTTCTTAAAATTCATTTGTGTAGTTATTTGATTAATTTTTGTTATGATATTAAAATTCTGTTGTAATAATAAAGAAGAGCGAATGGGAAGAAACTGGCTTTCTTGTTATATTTAAGCTTGACATGAAAAAGACTGATGCCCCTTAATCTGTAGGCTAAGGGGAAATCAAAATAATAGAAACTGAAGCTGTTTTCGTTATCACATCCATACTTCCATACTAATAATAAGAGTGAGACAGTCTGTCTGTTACGCTCTCACTGCCAAACCGTTGAACGAATTTCGATATAATTTGTTCTAAATGTAGGAGTTGAAACGAGTCTTCAACTGTATTCATAAAAACAAACACAGGCTACTTTTTGATGCCAGCGGAGCTGCTGGAAAGAGCTTGTTATTAATGTAACATATTAATTTGTTATATTTCTTATCATCCCTCATTCTCACCCAATTTCTGTTAAAATAACAATACAATTTTATTTCCATTGTAACGTAGCACAAAGAAACTAATTATTTAACCACTACACCACTAATCTAGTGGATCTAGCACTTGTTGGTTAAATAAATTAGTTTTGGTAACCATTGGATTTCGAAGCCAACTCGCAACTGTAATACGCTTCTCTTTCGAAGCATGCAATTTGGGCACCCGAATAATTTTTTTTATACAATTTAGCAGGCAAACAGACACGCGACCCACCTGATGGTAAGTGGTTACCGCAGTCTATGGACGCCTGCAATACCAGAAGTGTTATGGGCGCGTTGCCGACCCTGAAGAAATTTATTCACACCCACTTTGAAAGCCCTTATGTTTATGGTCATTGGGAAAAACCGAGGCAGGTAGTTCGTTCCATAAACTGAGAGTACGCGGTAGAAATTTCTTATAAAACGTACTCTTCGACACTTCAGGGTCTAGGGTATGAGGATGAACTCCCAAGAGGTGCGATAATAGAATAAATGGCAAAAAATGTACCTATAACGTAGAGCTCCTAACATGTCTGTCACTACACTAGTACGCACTTAACCGTAAATGCCATTCGTGGCAAAGCTCAGGTGATTCGAATGCCCAAATTGGTATCCTCCTATTTATCATCCAAGCATGTTTCCCAGTAGCATACTCGGCTTATACTTCAGGCTCAGCGTCCTAACGCTTTTAATCATGGTCCCAAATTCACAGTACAACTGCTGACGTTTGAATTCCGTAACCCTTTCAGTTCTTATGAAAAGCTCGAAGCCAGACGCGACCCGTATTAGATTGGTCGCTAGTAAAAACACTTTTTAGATAAATAGAATTTTTTAAAAACAACAATATTATTTTCCCATACAACTGAATGTACCTTATCAATTTTTTTTTTTTTAAATGGAGGGAGAGTCCAATATTTGTAGGCAAACGAGTTGTTGGCGTTCTGATGGTAAGTGGTTACCGTAGCGTACCGTCTGCAATGTTAGATGAATTTCCAAATCGATGGCTAAGGTTGTGATAGATGAATGATACTACCATGCAACTCTTATTGGCGGCGGTACGAAGTTTGCCGGATCAGCTGGTAAATATTTAGCAAAAGACATAAATAGAATAATCTGACACGACAAAACAGGCATACACCCGTAATTGGGTTAACAACCGAGTAGTTAAATATTTAACTAATGTTTCCGAACAGCCTAGCTATATTTACGGTTTGTTTTCCAGGAAAATACGGAGAAATTACATCAAACACCCATTAGATCATTAGCTAACATCATTTGCTCCATTTCAATTGTAGTTCTTTTGCAAATTTAAGAAATTACACCAATATGATGAAGTAATGAGTTAAAATATTTTAGTAGTAGTATTTAGAACTTCGTAGATTTTTCGATTTTCTGTTCCCCGAAGAGAAAACTAAAAGTACCCTATTTAGTATGCGAAAAAAAGGTAAAAAATACAAAATTGAAGAGACTCCATCTACAAAATAATTAGGTATAAATGAAAGACCATCATTTCAGCCGCAGTCAGTCCACTGCTGGACATAGGCCTCTCCTATTGATTTTCATTTAGAAGCGGCTTTTATCCAGCGTTTGTGTACGACATTTTTCAGGTCCACTGTCAATCTGGTCGGTGGATATCCAGCGCTGGGCTTACCGGTTCGTGGTCGCTATTCGAGAACCTTTCTGCCCAATCGACCATCGGTTTTCCGCGTTATGAACCCCGCCCACTGCCACTTGAAAGAACTAATTCCCTGGGCTATGTCGGTGACTTTTGTTCTCCTATGGATCTCCTCATTTTTGATTCGATCTCGTAGGGGAACCCCGAGTATTGCCCTCTCCATAGCTCTTTGGGCGACCCCTATCTTTCTTTGAGTTCCATAGTCATTGACCACATTTCGGACCTGTCTGGTAACACATACTGATCGAAGACCGTAGTTTTAAAGGACTGAGGCACATTATTGTAATGAAGTAAAACAAATTATTTTGAAGAAAGTTGGTATTTCATAGTAGGGGTGAATACTATAAATAATTAACAGAATGGCGACTAAACTAACGCGTAGTGACGGACAGTCACGCCATGGCGTATTAAATTATACACGGCTGTTTCGTACAGACTGGTAGAAATTTCACTTGTCTATGCCCACTTTTTTAAAAGAGTTATGAGGATCTGTGGTCCAGTGGGGGCGTCCCCAAACATAAGTAGCGTTCGGAAACGCTACAGCTCTAATGCTTACAGCACAAAATAAAACAGTCTATTGGACAACACAGAAACATTTGTCCAATGCAAGCCATTAAAAAAATTGAGAGCGGCCTTATCGCAAAATTTCTTCCCCCAGGCTTGAATCATCTGAATGTCTGATAATAAGGATGATTCAATGCTTAAGAAGGCACTTTAAACCCGGCAGCCATTTGGTAGTAGATAAAGGAACCACGCAAGAGGCCGAAAAATACTCTGACAGGGTGTTCACTGTACAGGGTCGATTGACCAAACTCTAACAATGAATTAGATATAGTTCATTTTCTTGCCTATCATGAATATAAGCAAATCATCTATTGAACGGGTTTTAGCATGCGCAAGTCTATCAAAATACCCGTGATATATCCAAATGGAGTACGGATGTAATAGAACCAAAACAAATCACAACGAAACAGTAACAATAGAATGGAATGGACCGTGATGTGTTCACGCCTCACAGGATTAAACTGGCATACAAATTATAGAAGACATACACACACATTCTCGTTTTAGTAAATTATTTATTGCTCACATATAAACACATATTGTAGGTATACACTATAATCAGTGATCTGATTATCGGGCGCTTATATAACTAAACTTCTTTCCTTGAAATAATAATATGGACATTCCTTCCTGAATTAATAAGTAACCCGCATTCCTGGGATTGTACAGGGCCCGTCACTCGAACTGTTACTAACTTCAAACTGCTTCTATTTTCAAAATATTAATTACAGGGCTCCAAATTTTGGTGAAACGTCAGATTGTTACATTGTTTTGAAGTGGGCGAAAAGAGCGGGACAAAATTTGAATTTAATAATAAATTTTCGCAATGGATGTTAAACGCAACAATGTGATCGCTTTGCATTTGGCCGGAAAATCACAACCAGTCATCGTTCGGGAGCTCCGACATTTACGTGTGAACAAAATGTTAGTGTCTCGAACCATTAAGCGTTATAACCAGCATTGAGCATTGCTAAACGGCATGGAGGAGGACATCCGAAAACAGCAACATCACGTGATATGGTTCGAAAGGTGAAGGCTCGAATTCAAAGAAATCCTCGCCAGAGTGCTGCAAAATTGGCTAAAACTCTAAAAGTGTCCGACTCAAGTATTAGGCGCATACTGAAAAAAGAACTGAAACTGAAGCCCTACAAGATACAAAAAGCACAACATCTTACTTCAGCGCAGAAGGCAGTCCGACTACAAAGAGCTCGAACACTGAAAGTCTTGCACGATCGTGGCGAGCTGCAAAACATTGTGTTTTCTGATGCAAAAATATTTACTGTCCAACAGTATGTAAATAAACAAAATGATCGTGTTTGGCTGCAGGGCAAATCCAACGAAAATTTAGACGACAGAGTTGCCGTTCGTAAGCGCCTGCTTCTGTTATGGTCTGGGCTGCAGTGACCGCAAATGGTCGCTCTCCGCTCGTGTTTATCGAGAAGGGCGTCAAAGTCAATCAGCAAGTGTGCCACCGTGTAGGAAAAGGTGTTAAATGATGGGCTCATACCATGGGCACGTAAACAGTTCGGTAAAAACAGCTGGATATTCCAACAAGACTCAGCACCGTCCCACAAAGCTCGCCTGACACAATCTTTTTTACAGAAGAACGTTCCTCGGTTCATTTCTTCAGAACAGTGGCCTCTCTACTCTCCAGACTTGAATCCAATGGACTTCTCGGTATGGTCCATTTTGGAGGCTGCCGTGTCAACAAAAAGGTATGGAAATGTGAATACTCTGAAAGCAGCACTCCGTCGGGAATGAAACAAAATACCGCAAACCCATCTACGTGTAGCCTGCGATGCCTTTGCCGGAAGACTTAGTGCCATCATCCGTGCCAAAGGAGGCTATATCGAACCAAAACAATGGTTGTGTTAAAATATAATGTTTTTTAGCATTCTGTTAGAATTTTTAACCGTACTTTAATTAACCAAGTAACATCATTTCAAATTGGTTACACTTCGAGTGACGGACCCTGTACAATTTCGTAAAAACAACTTTAAGTAACGTAATATTATTCTTTCGTATGAATAATAATGAAGTTTAGGTATATTAGCGCCTGATTATCCGATCACTGACTATAGAAAAAAACTAACCTTCGTAATACTAAAATTTTTAAAAAAATACAATTCAGCGTCGTACACGTGCGGCATGGTGCCAAGAACGCCTGGCACCTACGAAAGTAAGATTGACACTTGGTATATCAAAATTTTAAAAAAGAATAAAAAACAAAATGACGAAATTTTTTAGCTTTTTTCAAACGACACAGAAATGAAGTCGTGTGATTTAGTTTTTTCAATTACCGTACTTGTTATATAATAGATTATTTCTGTCTTTTCGTTAATTTGTGACTGCTGTTTGCACTCTGACCAAACATCAGCTTTGACAAACAGACACCATCTGCCATACTGGATTCGATTAGATAGGTATAAATAAATATATTGTGTTATCGTTAGATGGCAGTCGTTAAGCTGTGTCAGATGTCTTTAGGCAGTCTAAAAGTGTTGGCTACTCATTATCATTTCGTGTAGGTTACATTGTCTATCGACCATGTACACCCTGGTGTCAGAGTTGTTCGGAATCGCCTCTCGGCTACTAATACATCTCGGGTCATGTTGTCTGGTTTCTCTAAAGGGTTACCGAGGTCAAACGGTAGTTGTTCTATTGTAACAACCAGGTCCGCCATATCTAGGACCATGACTGACAGCAGAGAATGGGGCTCTCTAAGCGTTTAAGTCAGGAAAAGAGGTCAATCAATCAATTAACTTCATTGCGTATTAAGGGTGTACAATGATGTTATATATAGCAATTAATTTTATATAAAGATCTTAGACCACAAACAGCCGTCTAGTAAGACTTGGGAAAGATCACTAACACCCGTATTCTTAAACCTTCACTCAAACTCGACTCAACCTTACTCCACCCCATTGGTTTAATTAGTTGTCACAAGCTTTCTTGACTTGAGATGATTTCTCATTAGAGGTGAGTATCGAACTGTCAAATATAAGGTTGGTCGAGAGGTACCTTGAGGCGTCCTCGAAATGAATTAAAATAGTAAAAAAACGGGTTTTTGCCACTTTTGGCCTAGTTATTTACTTAATTCATTTTATTTTTTTACTCTATTCTTTTTTTATTTTCAATTTTTGTGTTTAAAATTGTTATTATAACCTCATTGAGGTTTGCTTAAGCAACCAACTAGAATGTCGTTTTCAAGGGACGTTCGAGGACTTCCTTAAGGCGCCCTTGAATGAGTTTAAGTGAAGGACGTTTATAAGGTTATGTTTAAGAATAAGGGGGTATGACTCAACAACTAGTACAAAACAAATTAAAACATGCATTAAAATCAGCTCATCTGGTTAACCGCTACGATATTACAGACAATCACATAGGTACACAATACAATACAAAAACTGTGTATTGCACAACAAGGATACATTGTTAAATACAAGCAATAACACGCACACACACAACACATATATATCATAATTATATACAACATACCTGTTTTTCGTCGGAAATTAAAGGGATAACAAAGAACATCGCTTAATCACTACTCAAAAGGTTGCTGGAAGAAATTGTTTAGCAATAATTTCGCCTTTGCTCCATACTGTAAACAATACTGTTATCTCCCAGACAAAGATATACATACAGACATCGCTGAATTTCCCAAACGACTTTTCATTTTGTCGTGGTTGAAATACGTATGTTTTATCAAAAAATTTGTACTAAAATTATTATTTTTTTGTATATATTAGATAGTCATTGGGTTGTGCCAAAAATATAATTAGCCTTAGACTTTATTTAAATGTACAAATAAATACATAAACTCCAAATTTTCTCACATTGTTGCTGTCTTTCTACTTTTTCAAGAGACAAAAAACTCAATCATGCTAATATTATAAATACGAAAGTATAAAAAGAACACTTCTTTTATCGTTAATTTATTTATTAACACCACAACTACTTATTTTATAGCACTTTACTTATTTATTGCCTTTTTACAAATTGCTTATTTTACAATCTATTTATTTATAGTTTTTACTTTATTTATATATTTATTTTGTAACCATTAAATGTTTATTTCTATTTTCAAAATTGACACCTGAAAATTCGAACTCCGAATGCCCCCCGTTGGCCCGAGTTAATGTTTTATAAAGTCTGTGCATTCCTTTGCCTTTAAATCTTAACCGTTTTTGATCCCTACCCCTTTCTTAGTCAGAAAAAGTTTATTTATCTTTATATATTTATCTAAAAATTTAGAAACCTTACAAAAGTCTGTCTGTCTGTTACATTTTCACGGCCAAACCGCTGAACGGATTTTGATAAAATTTGGTATGAATATAGATGAAGACCCGGGGTCAAACATAGGCTACTGTATGACGCAGGCGAAGCTCCGGGAAAAAGCTAGTAAGTCTTTAAATCATATATCATAAGTCTATAAATATAAATAAATTAAGTTTGCAACCTTAATCTCATAGAATATTAGTTGTACTATTAATAAACATTACATTTTGCAGAGAGGGTCAAACGTACTTGTCTTTCAAAATGTTTACAAATCGGTGACCGAAAGTAAATTAGCTCTAATTTTTCATAGGCGAGTCCGACAGGTTCCCCTCTCTCCTTTTCGATTTGCGTCAGCCACGTGCTATTGCGCAATTAAGACAGACGTGTGCTAAATAGCCGCATATTGCCGCAAAATAAGTTCAGCACCAAATTGGCTGTCTAATGAATATTTTATTAAGTTGGTTTGTTAATTACAAACGCGGTTAGGTAAATTGTTTCGTTGGCTGTTATTGAATTTATCGTAGATATTGTGGTTTAAATGTAGTTACCGAAAAAGTTAGTTTTTTTGTCACGTCAGTGGTTTTTATGTTCACCGATGTGACATTTTCTCACCGATGTGATCAGAAAAATTTAATCGGTGGCTTATTTCTCCAATCGGTACTAAAGTTATGGTTTCATGCCCATTTGATGAATTTGTTAATCATATCGGTGAAACATTTTATCACGTCGATAAGTAATTTTATCATATCCGTGGTTTGGGTACGTGAAACCCCCTAAAATTAATCTACATGTATTGAAACAGTTTATTAATTTATTTGAATATAAGAATATAAGAAAATAAATTTATCGGGGAAGGATACATTATATTAAAAATACTTATTTTTACCCGTCGCGTCGGGACAGGAACTTGTAAAGAAGTGGCATACAAAAAAATAATGATATCCATCTAATTAGGTATTCTACTAAATTTATTTTTATCAATCATATAAAACATTTCACTTCCAGAAACTGAACAGAAAGATTTGTCATCATCAAGATTTGATTTCTTTTGCATTTTAGTGTACAAAAGTATTTATAATATCTGTGAATCAGCCTCCTCGCATCTGTGGACAGTATACAATGTCGGTGGCAACCAATTTCAAAATTAATTTTCTTCTTAGTCTTTAATGATATATTGATGTTACTGTATATGGAGATATTTAATATCGTAAAGACTACATAAAAGCTAACAAATAAAAATAAATGAAGTACAACGATATGATAAAAAAACGCCATTTCTTGAAATTCAAGTACATAGATATCATCACGCCTGTTTTCCCGTAGGGGTAGGCAGAGTCTACGAATTTCCATTTGCTACGATCCTTACAGGGGGCTTAGCCAAAGTTGCAATTTGAAAAAGGATAAAAGGATAATAACATTCGTGTTTGCGATTTTTCAGAATTAATATAAAAATCGACCCCGTGATTTAGCGCGGCTAATGTCAATCGCATACATTTTTGTTATTTTCGAATGTCGAGCGTTTTCAAATTGTGACTTTGTCTACGGGCCCTCCTTTCTCAATGACAGGCCCAGACTTCCCTAAAGTTACGAGTATATTGTATTGTAATCGTACTCGGCGGCAAAATCTGGTCGTAACAGTAACTTAATAGCCACAAATCATTATGTGCAGGGAACCCATAAATAGGTCGAGTGTTAAGTTGCAAGTTGTAAGGTTAACAACTAGGTAAGTTTAGTTCAGCAGTTAAACTTCTGCCTGCTTTGAGAGCGATAATGTTGAGGCAAACTGCTTTCAAAGGGAAGATATTTTCTGCTTGACTAAGTGTTAGAACCCTATTTTTGAAATGAGTCACGGATTATGTCGAATTAAATTCATTCGATATCTAACGAAAATAATTCGACTGACCGATTTCGCGTGAGTTATACATCTCAAAAATAGCACTCCAGAGCTCGATAATTTATAGTATTACTTGTTAGTACAGTAAATGAATGAATGAACACTTTATCGCACCATTTACATACATTTAAGACAAGATACAGCATTGAAACCAATTAACGTTAAGAGAAATGAGTACAAAGGCTGACTTATCCTCAATGCAATCGTAATAAATTAAGAATCTTTTGCGACTTCCTCGGCACTGAAACGCGTCAACAATGTTCGCTAGATAACATAGAGCTTGGAAGGTCTTATAAAAACCTTGTTAAGTAACTATGGAAGGTAAAACTCGATTTTCGAAGATTTTCACCATCGACATTTGCATTAAAAAAAGTCTGTCTGTCTATTACGAACGGATTTCAATGAAATTTTGTATGAACATAGTTGAAAACCCGGGGTCAAACACAGGCTACTTTTTGAGGCAGGCGGAGCGGAAAAATCTAGTACAAAAGTAAAATAATTGTTTTTGACAAGATGACGGCCTTATCGCAAATGCAATCTCTACCAGAATACCTTAATGTTTTGTTAATGACTGGCAAATCTAAGTAAATATGAAATTTTTGAATATCTTGATGATTCCAGACACGAGTGGGGACGGCCTAAATATTAAGAAATATTGCATACCTAGTCCGACCCGGCCGCGCGGACTATCTAATATCGAACACAAATGGTGCTCAATATGAATGGTTATAAATAATGTTATATAAGAAAAAAATGTGTTCTTGGATGTTAAGATTTCACGTCATCTCGTTAATAAAACTCAAACTTTTGTAGACAATAATATATGTATTTAATTTGTGCCTTTTGCTGTAGAGGCTATGGGGTCATGGGGGTGCGAATGCCAAACATTTTTGAAACATTGACCCAAGGGCTGGCGAGTATTTCGGCCAAAGGTTGGCCCCATACAGAAAGATATAAGCCTTTTGGGTACTTTACCCAGACGACTTGGGATTTTTTATTTCATTTAAGTTTTATTTTGTTGTTTGTTTTTTTTTTGTTTTAAGTATATTTAGATTTAATTTTTTAAGTTAGTTTTAACTTTGGGCCGGCTCATTCCTTGCGCAGAGGATAGCAATCGCCATCCAGCGCGGGAATGCTGCCGGAGTTCTTGGCACCATGCCGCAAGGACAAACATTAGATTTTAATTAGTTTTTATTTAGGTTGTTTTTTCATATTAGGTCTTAGTTTTTATTTAGTTTTAATTTAATTACAAATTAATTATATTAATAAATAAACTATATAAAAAAAAAAGTTTTAACTCTATACTAATACATATTATAATCCATACTTCGATACTAATATTATAAATGCGAAAGTCTTTCTGTCGGGAAACAACTAGTACTTTATACTATATAATAAACTAGCATTCTTCCGCAGCTCCGCCTGCGTCAAAAAGTAGCCTATGTTTGACCCCGATTCTTGAACCATATTCATACCAAATTTCATCAAAATCCGTTCGGCGTTCCGGCCGTGAAAGCGTAACAGACAGACAGACAGACTTTCGCATTTATAAAATTATTATTAGTATGGTTATGGATAGATATAATAGTATAAAGCTGAAGAGTCTTTTTGCTTGAAAGCACTTATCTCGGTAACTATTAGTTGGATTTGATTAATTCTTTCAGTGTTAAATAGCATATTTATCGAGGAAGGCTGAGCGAAGTCGGTACAGACTGCTAGTTTTATAGAAGGTGGTTTTATATGTGTGTCTGTA
Source organism: Euzophera pinguis (assembly GCA_947363495.1). Classification (NCBI taxonomy): domain Eukaryota; kingdom Metazoa; phylum Arthropoda; class Insecta; order Lepidoptera; family Pyralidae; genus Euzophera; species Euzophera pinguis. The sequence goes on from OX376183.1 coordinate 2,801,769, forward strand.
GGTTTAACACACTCAACGCACGGGACGAGGGAGGAGTGTATAGAACCAATATTGAAGTATTGTAAGCTAGTGTTTATATATGAAGCTTTATCTCAGTGAGAGGCAATCCCAACTGGGAGCCCCTTGTGCATTTGCCGAAAAGGCTGAGTGGTTAATAGCCCTCGCCTCAAACTGTCCCGCTGTAAATTTAACAAGTAGAGATAGACAAATGAAGTTATGTATTCTATTGAAGTGAAGAAAGTTGAGTCAGAACAGAAGCCAAGAGCCGGTTTCGAATAACTTTAATACCAAGATGTTCATGGTAGGTAGATTTAAAATGTAACCTACACGAAACGAAGATAGAAAATTGAGAAGAAATTCGTTAAATGGGAACCAAATTATTGATAGACTATCTTACTGTTAGGGAAACCAATGATAAAAGAGGGTAAGGAAGAAAGAAAGAAAACATTTTATTCTTCCCTTACCTGTTCATGGTAATATAATTTATTGATATAGCCGAGGACGGGTTTTGTCAGGAGCACCACATGACATCAAATTAATCTATATCTCAGCGCAAGCTTCTCAAAGAACCGGGGCAACCCGTGAATCCCAAGCGGAGATACATAATAATTTCTTATGTTTACGCGATTATTACACACTATACTATTGTAATACGATTTGTGTCGCGTTTATCAAGTACTAGCTGTTTCCCGCAGCTCCGCCTCCCGCTCAAAAAGTAGCCTATGTTTGACCCCGGGTCTTCAACTATATTCATACCAAATTTCATCAAAATCCGTTCAGCTTCAACAGACCGACAGACTTTCGCATTTATAATATTAGTATGGATTATTTATATGCACCTAACATTTCAAACACTTTGCAGCGGTCATGGTCGCGCTCCACTCGTTGTCTACGGAACTCACAAAATTCCCCGACTCGCTCTTGACCGTTTCTTGTATTACGCAAGTCGACTGTCTCCTTCAGTGGATTTTCCTCAAGTCCTTTGTTTATTTGTGTATTCCCCGTTTTACATAAAGCTAGGCTTTATGCATTATGGCATTAGGCTTTTGTTACGTGATAAATTAGGGCTTTGTGTCAAAATGATTTGATTTGTTCATTTGCGGTTTCTGATTTTCTGTTCCTAGAGAAAATAAATATAAAACCGGCCAAGTGCAAGTTGAACTTACGGACGAAGTGTTCCGTACCATTTTCCAAAGCAAAAGCAAAATATCATGTCTGTTGTGTGGGAGCTATCACAATTTTTTTTCTTTAAGGTGCAATAGACTGTTATTACTAAAAAAAAAAAACCTTTGTGTGTTACATTTTCACGATTATCAATAAGTCCGCCTTTGCTCCATATTGTTAACAATTTTATAATTTCAATTTTGTGTTTTCCCAGATGTGGGCAATAAAGTTATATTGTATTGTATTATCTACTGCATCGATCTTCCTGAAATTTTACACATACAATAATGGGATTAGGTACTGAGAACATTTTCATCCTATAATTTAACTGATTCGAGCGCGCGCGACCCGCGTATCCGTAGCGAATGCGCGTGTCAAGCGACGGCGAGACGCAACCACTATTGGATTGGTAGCTATTTAGTGGAATTTTCGATCTCGAGCTCCTCCGCGCTTCTGAAGGCACGTAAAGCCGTTGGCCCCGGTTGTTATCGATAGAGAGCAGTCGTGAGGCTGTGTCAGATGCCTTTAGGCAGCCTGAATAATTCTGACGGTGTTGGCCACTAACACACCTCGGGTCGTGTTCCTGTTGGTCTGGTTTCCCTGTAAAAAAAGCTTACGGAGGTCATACGGCAGTCGCTCCATTGTAATAACCAGTGCCGCCAAATCTATAATCATGACTGGGAGCGTACCCTAGGCTCCAAAGCGTAAGCTGACAACGCAACTAGGAATACACGCATAGGATAAAGAAAGAAGAATTTAACTGTTTCCTTGGTATTTACACGAGTAAACCCACGTGTACAAAATTAGTCCATACTATTATATAATCCATACTATAAATGTAAAAATGGGTTTGTTTATTTGTTTGTCCTTCTTTCACGTTAAAACGGAGCAACGGATTGATGTGATTTTTTGTGTGGAGATCGTTGGAGACCTGGAGAGTGACATAGGCTTTTTTCCGTGACACAAACGGAATTCCACGCGGGCGAAGTCGCGGGCACAGCTAGTATTTAATAAACAGAAGCGTGTTAACATTATATCATAAAGACCCTAAATGCTCTTAAAAGAGGTCCCATTATAAAGCTTACTGCTCAAGTTAATCTGAAACCTCTCCTAACCCCATTTGTAATTACCTCAGTGTCGGAAATACACCTTAACTACTTAGCTACTACGTGCAAATGGACGTAGTAACCTTAAACCATTGATATTTAATATAAACAGACAACATAATCTCATTACTTTGGAACATGAGGTCCCTTTCGAAGTATCGATACTATTTTTAATTAATCCATAAGTGGGAAAGTCTGTTTGTCTGTTAGCTTTCACGGCCGAACCACTAGACGGACTTCTATGAAATTTGATATAAATATTAAAAAACTTAGACTACTTTTTGACACAGTCGGATCTGCGGGAAGCAGCTAGTATGTTTATAAATAATTCTCCATTTCCCCTGGTCATCTCATCACGCGTGAACGGATGGAACAATTTCGCTAATTCTTTTTTGACGTGTTCATTCACAACTTATGAGATGGTTATGAAAGAAAAAATCATATTTAAGATAGGAAGACGTTACATATGCAGTTTATTTGAAGATTTCTACGAATAGGAAACTTTCTACCCGTCAAGACCAAAATTATGCTGGCTCAAGCGCTTATTCTACCCCTCATTGATTATGATGATGTGTGTTATCTGGACTTAACTGAAGAACAGCTAAACAAACAAGAGCGTCTCGTAAACAATTGTATTAGATTTATCTTCTGTCTCCGAAAGTATGACCATATTTCGGAATACCGTTCTGAGCTTAAATGGCTACCTATACGGCAACGCAGGAATTTCCATATATTATGCCAACTTCATAATATTCTTTACAATCCACTGTGCCCCGATTACCTCAAAACTGATTTCAAACTATTGAGTTCCACTCATCCTGCGTTCCTCCAACAACCTGACTCTCGCTACTCCTTCTCACCATACCGGGGTTTTCATCAATTCCTCCGCTGTGACGGCTGTTAGACTCTGGAATAATCTTCCTGAGTCCATTAGAACAGTCTCCAGCCGTGCCAACTTTAAAAGGCTTGTCTACGAGCTCCTACTCTCGCGGTTACGGGAGCAAATTTTGGCAGTTAAACATGAGTAAATTTTGAGTTGCTGCTTTTATTTCGTTGATTAACTGTATTTTGATTATTATTTCATCGTATATATGTAAAAACCATAAGTAAGTTTATTGTCATTCCAATTTTTTGTATTTATAGCTATACATTTTTAATACCCACATTACGATATCTGTTTAACCCAAAGGTTGACTGTTAGATAATGCTTTTAGCATTAAGTTCGCCTATTGTGCTATACAACTGTATTATGTGCAATAAAGTTTAAATAAATAAATAAGAGGAGGTCGGATCAAAGAGGAAAAAAATATATCCTTCGATATCGTAAGGGTAGATTTAAGTGGAGGCTCAGTAAAATAACCATCATCCCGTCTTCTGTGACTAAGAGCCAAGAGCCCCATTTTCGACAAGTGTCACTCAAGCATAATCGGCGAGTCGAATAATTTTTGTTTAAAATCTAATGATTTTCGTTCGATAGCGAAGGATTTTCAAAATCGAACAGTTCACATTCGACATATACCTATGTTATACATTTCAAAAATAGCGCTCTAAGTCTGGGTAATGTTTCTAGCATGTTATCAGCAAAACATTGGCACTGTACATTCTAACTTTGAGTTTGACCAATAGAGAATTTGGTAAGCCAATACCAATCGCGAATTGGACCTTTTTTGAACTTTCATTTCATTTTTAAACATTGGCGCCACAATTAGGCCCAATCGCGAATTGCACCAATCGTGCTTAAAGGATTTTTAACCATTTTTCATCTGTAGTCTATTATAGATTAATGTCTATGGTATTAAAGTCTAAAACGAGATCACACTCGGGAGCTGACACTATAAAGAACTTTTGAAATATTGACCAAGTTTTAATGTAATTCCAATACTGTAAAATGAGTTCGTACGCTATTTCTCCTGGATATTATAGAAGCACTATTTTAAATCTAGCTGTGCCCGCGACTTCGTCCGCATTACGTTTGATTACATACTTTTCTTTTTATGTGATGCTACCGAACTCCTGCTGCGTTAGTGCTCATTATCCGTTGTTGCAGAGTTTCACAAAACTAATATTTTAAAGGTTCAGGATCTCACTATGTAAAATACTGCAACGGAATCCGGTTTCGCATGGGAGACAATATCATACAATCGTGATTTCCCATCTAGTGCTATTTTTGAGAAGTATGACTCGATATCGAAACAAAGAAATGTTCCTTTCTCAGTAGCTGGACATAATCAGTGAGTCGATGAGTAACGATTTTCATTCGACTCGCCTTTCTTAGACCACCATTTACGGTCATCGTCATCATTTCGTGTAGGATACATTGTCTATCGACCATGTACACCCTGGTGTCAGAGTTGTTCGGAATCGCTTCTCGGCCGCGGATTAGGTGATTCAAGCCTGCAAAGTCCTAACCAAACTGGAAACAACTAAACAAAGTATGCTTCCTGTGGGTATCGAACCCACCACTCCCGGGTCTAAGGCGAAGCGAACGCCTTAACCACTGGACCACGGAGGCAGTTACGGTTATTTACAGTGAGTCATACTCGTAATATACTTCTCAAAAATAGCTTGTATGAATGCACTCCTGCCGAGCCCTGCCTGATACCAACTAGTGGCCGCCAAAGAAACTTTCACACCCGGATCATTGATTCTATGTATGAAACAGTCAAAGTATGAAACACGTAACATAAGAAGGTCAAATAATTTCGATCGATATCCTATGATTTTCATTTCTATGTCCATAATCGATGAGTCGAACGATTTCCATTCTATTCACCGATTTTGTGTGACTCGTCTATTTTAAAAATAGAGCTCCTAGATCAGACGCCCGTGGTCGATTGATCATAAAACCCACAAACGTATTCCTAATAGTTTTTTTAAATATAACAATTTTGATCATTATGATGATAATTCCTAATTCCAGATTAGCTAAACAGGAGCCCAATTTTTTTAAATGTTTGACTCATTTGACGAGGCAACGATCTCGTGACATCTCCGGTGTTGCAGGCGTTTATAGGCTACGGTAACCACTTACCATCAGGTGGGCCGTAAGCCTAATCGCCTACTTAGTAGTATAAACAAAAAAAAAATAGTTCGACTATCAGATTATGATAAACTGTCTCGACTTCGTCCTAGCCAATTTTTCAAATTGGACGAGTGGTTCCTGAAATTAGTTCGTTCAAACAAACAAACTCTTCAACTTTAAGAGAGGTAGGACATGTTATAAGAAGTAGTCCATCTGAGAAAGTACCTCCACCCTACAGAAGACCGCAGCCAAATAACACTGTGATGCAGTGTTGTGTTCCTGTGCTGACAGCGGACAGTTCGGCAACGCGCTCGTGACATTACCGGTGTTGCAGGCGTTCATAGGCTACGGTAACAACTTATCGTCAGGTGGGTTAAAAATTATATGCTGTATTAAAAAAAAAGCTTTATAATATTGGTATAGATTAGCATAGATGACAATCATTTGTTTTCGAACGAAAATCATTAAACTCACTGACTTTGCGTTTTCAAAAATAGCAATCCAGGTCTTTCACCCTTTGGTCTTTTGGATACTAAGTAAGCCCTAAAAGGAACAGACTTTGAAAATAAAAAACTCTAAAACTAAAAAGATGACAAATTAGTATTCAAATTGTAGTTATTAAACAAGTGAATATAAATCCAAATTTTTAGTGCCACAAGTACAGAGAGAGAGAGTTGGTACATATCATCAACAGTCGCTAAATATTTTGTTATATATTCCCCACTAGCTTATTCCCGTAGCTCCGACTGCGTCAAAAAGTAGCCTAGTTTTGACTCCGTGTCTTCATCTATATTCATACCAAATTTCATCAAAATCCGTTCAACGGTTTGGCCGTGAAAGCGTAACAGACAGACAGACTTTTGCATTTATAATATTAGTATGGATAGTATGGAAGTATTGATATTCAAAGTTAAGAAGTAAGTATTATCCTTATATTGATTGTACAAGTATTGAAGTGACACTGAACAGTCTTGAAAAATATCTAAAAGGTCGACAACGCATCAGTTACTGTCCATAGACATTAATCAGATGTCCTGATAACATTACCCTTCGTCCCCTTCGTCTTTTGAAATCATAGATAAAAGCAACACGGAGATAAAACAAAAGATTTTATTCGCGAAGACGTGGCGACCGTGTTGCGATTTGGTATGGACTTTCTTAGTTCCTAGCGGATAGCGCCAGGGGCGCTGTACAGGTTTACCATTGCTAGCGCAGTCGCTAGCGTCTGTGTCAATAAAATCTCATAGTTTGATGTACTGTAATAATACATTCTCCCGTGTTAAATGTTTTATAAAGTTTTAATAAATAAGAATACATACGTACGTATTTTATATTTTCACTTCCAACAAAAATCTTCAAATTAACTTGCTCGAAAATGGATTAAATACATGTTTACCTAAAAACTGTCTAAATTTATCAACAACAGCTATACGAGCGTTTAATTTTCGTGACCACAAAACGGTGTTTTGCGCGTGTGGTTTAAAACAATAATTAAAATCAACATTATTTAATGTTGGCCGTAGAGTTGCACTACATCACCTATGCCTAACCAAGTTAGGCGTTATAGGACAAGCTGGCCAAGTCATTCACAAGTAAAAAATACATCGTTTGCGACTGTGGTGCATATCTTCCCAGACAATGAATCACCTTCTGAGCTGCGCGAGGTGAGCCCCAACACCTGCACGCACGCTGAATGACTTGTTCAGCGCTACAGACAATTATAATGCTGTACGGATGGCCCAGTTATGAGCATCGAAGGGGATATGAAGATGAATGTTGACACACCGACCTAAGCAATTGTTTAATAAATTATATGTCGTAGTCATGGTGGTGGAAATGGTCGCATTTCATGATGGCATATAGCCAAAGCAGAATCGACTAGATCATTGAGCTTCCAACATTTCATGATATTGTCAACTGATGCACGACTACATCATGATCTGGCCAAGAACCAAGTCATAATATTGTAAAATTGTTACATTTTTTACCAGTAGAGGCGCTGATGTTGCTACTTTTATAAAGCATTATTGCTGAAAAATAGTGAAGCCATATCTCCGTTGCATAGTTATCGTTCTGTAAAACAAAGGCCCTTTCTATTCGTGACACGACCTTCAGGCTTTTCCATCGTTCGATAGAAATTATCTTCAATAAAAGTTGACATTATAGGTATACGCTTGATATTTTAATAGCATCTATTGAAAGTTCATAATTTGTACTTAGTTATTGTTTACATGGTCATTGTGTACGCTGCACAAGTAAAATAAATTTTATATTCCGAGTTGGCATTAACGATATAATGTTTAGTAAATTGTTCAGTAAAAATGTAGTTTCGTGACTTGGGCCGTTGCAACACGGTTGAAACTTCGGAAGTTTGGAACTCTTTTAAGGACTGTTTAAATAGACGCGAATCCCGCGCGACTGGCGGGGCGCCCATAGAAATAAGAATCGGTAGAATGGTCGTAGCGTATGAAAAAGTTAACTGGCCCGCTAATGACACTCCCAATATATTGGGAGTCAGTCCTATATGCTCTTGTTCCAGTAGTTTTATGTTTAGTAAATAGATATTAATCATGGCTTCGTTTGGATAATCGAGTGTGACTATTGAATGACTTGTACTTGGCCTCTGACAGAGCTGTTCAGGTAACTTCTTACTGGGTCGGGAGAGTGTAATGCCATCGACACGCAAAGAAGGAAGATTAGCACGATTTGATAAAGTAGATTTGGCGGCACTCGTTTGAAAAAACGTGCTTTCCAAAGCACAGACGAGCTTTAGATAATAATGACCGATCCAGGCTTTTCTAAAAAGGGTTGAGTAGATCAGTCGGCAGATGCTCTTTTTTAAGGTTCCGTACCCGAAGGGTAAAACGGGACAGACGTAATAGGGTAGGTGGCTGTATCTCATAAATCTTGATAATTAAACAGTTGAAATTTTAACAGATGATGTAATTCGGTTGCCGCTATTTGACAAATACATTCATATCTAGGACCATTAATAAAAGCGTACCCTGGGCTCTCAAGCGCAAACTCGCTCACAAAATAAAACGAAGGTCCAACTGTCCAGTATAAACGAAAACAAGATAACGGGTAATATAAAAACTTAAAAACCCATCTGCTTTTCTGTGTAATTTGAAAATGAAAAAACCCATAATAATTCGCCATTTTCTTTTTTCTTTTTTGATAAACTCATTGTCACTCTCACGAAATATACGAATCTAACGACACCTCTCAAGCTAAAATCCATCGAAACGTATAGGCAGAGCTTATACTCGTACACACATGCGCACATCCTACATATTCTCGAAAAACATAACCTTCCGGCGCAGCCTAGCGGAGAACGTCAAATTCGTAAAATGTAAAGGTGTCTAGATCGCGAATGTCAAAATCGATAAATGACCAGATAGTACAATGTCAAAATCGTTAAATGTCCAAGTAGTAAAATGTCAGAATTGTTCAATGACCAGGTAGTAAAGAATACGTGTATCGTTCAATAGTACGCGCGCAAGCCGCAAGACTGGCATTGCATAATGCATTTCCCATTCGCTCAGAATTTCATATAACCTGGTTATATATTGCTAAGAAATGTTCGGAGGTAATTGAATATTCCAACATCATTTCCTGAAGGCTTCATGCGAATGCCGGTGTTTTAAAAATAGTTTCTGAATATAGCAGCTTGAAAGGAAACTACCAGATTTCTCCGATAGTCGTTTATTATTTTTATTTAATTGTTAATTTATTTTCATTTCAATTTAATTAAATGTAATCAAAATAAAATATTGTAAAATATATTGGTTGGAACATGTGTATCGTGTATGAGAAGTTCACACCATCACGCCTTTTTCCCATAGGGGTAGGCAGAGAGAGACTATAGATTTCAATTTGCTACGATTCTTACAGACTTCCCTCGCTTCTTCTACGCTCATCACTCTCGTCATACACGCTGGTCGATTACGGGTACTCCTGACATCTCCCTTTTTTTATATGTCTGCGATTTGGTCGGAGTATATTTACCGAGGCCGGCCCTTACTTTTCCTGTCACCTTTGATTTGTAAATACCTTTCGAAGTCTTCTTTCATCTATTCTTTCTACATTCCCAAACCATCTTAACATCCCTTTTTCTATCTTTGTCTACATACTCCGTAAAGCTCTCATTTCAACTGTATTCACTCTGCTTTCATTATTTTTCTGCCAGACACAACTTTCACTACCATACATAAGAGTTGGCATTAATACTGCTCTATGAACAGCTAGACCTGCATTTTTAGATACAACTCTACTACTCATAAAGGAATGCAATGCCCCATTTACACGATTACCCACAGCCACTCTTTTTCAATATCACCTTTCATTTCTCACTAAACCACTTTTTTTTTAAATAGTGAAAACCGAAAAAATCTATTGATAAGCTGACCGACTAGTGTTTAAAATGAATGTAAAAATTCACCTCACTAGCATAATATCACCCTAAATCGTCATCTTTTTCCGTTTTCACCTCTTCTTTTATGTATGTTTATGTATGTATATGTATAGTTATGAATATTGTATGTAAATCTATGTATGTTTATTTAGCAGTTAAGTGTTTTTTTTGTTTTTTTTTTTTCTCTCATTGTATTCTAAAATAATTCGCGCCGCACATAACTTTTCTGTTTTTCCTAATGGTTGACTGGGAGAAAATGCTTTTAGCATTAAGTCCGCCAATTGTAAACTTGTGGTACAATAAAGATTTATAAATAAATAAATAAATAAAATGTATACGATGCCTTCAATAATAAAAGATGTACCTATGTAAGCTCTAATTTTCTTTGAAACGATAACCCCTGTTCTGCATTACTCTTTTACAGGGAAACCAGACCCAGTCAGAATTTTTTTGACACTGACGACTGTCATCTATCTATAACAATTCCAATGCATTCTGAAACACTGAGGAGAAATGCCGCTCATGGAGGCCGGTCCAAAGTAGGTCGCTAGCTATCAAGCTCTTTCGTTCCCCCATCAAGTATATCTTTGTAAGTACATAGGGCGCACTGTAAGTTTCCGGAACTGGCCACTTACATAAACAATATTTAAAAATTGATTGCAACATTTGAAAATAGAACTCTTTGGCTGTAGAATGCAGTTTGTTTCATCTGACTGTCTTTTGTTTTTACCTTGTGGCGCCATTTAAAAAATTGTGTGTCTGCATCAACATGGATTTAGCTCGGGAAAATTTCCGTAGTATGATTTTCTACGATTTTAAGTGTAATTTGACAGCTCAACAGAGCATCGCTCGGCTTGAAAGAGCTTTTGGCAATAAAGCACCATGCAAGACAACTGTTTATAGCTGGTTTGCAGAATTCAAGCGTGGTCGTATCAATCTCAGTGACGAATCTCGCGATGGTGGGCCGTCCACCGCTGTGACCAACAAAAACATCAATGCTGTGCGCCGTATGATTGAAACAGACAGGCATGTGACCTACCATGAAATTCGCGCATCCTTAGAAATAGGCATGAGTCAAATACAATTAATCCTACACAAACATTTGGGTGTGAGAAAGCTGTGCTCGCGGTGGATCCCACACAACTTGACCGAGGCTCAAAAAACGGACCGCGTCACTTGGTGCAGTGCCATGCTTACCAGATTCAACGAAGGTGCGTCAAATTTGGTGTGGGACATAGTAACAGGTGACGAAACATGGATTTATTGCTACGATCCCAAAAAAAGCAGCAATCGAGCGTCTTTCAAGATGAGCCGAAACCAACCAAAGTGGCGCGCGTGAAAAGTGCATCTAAGCGGATGATTGCTTCTTTTTTTAATAAAACTGGACACGTGGCTACTGTTGCTTTAGAGAATCGTCGTACAGTGAATAGTGACTGGTACACGACCATTTGTTTGCCGGAAGTTATTGACGAACTCCGTAAAAATAACCGTAAACGCCGTATCATCCTGCACCACGACAATGCTAGTTCTCACACGGCCAGACAGACAAACGACTTTTTGAAGGCGAAAAATGTAGAACTCATGAGTCATCCTGCATACAGTCCCGACCTGGCACCTTGTGACTTTTTTCTGTTCCCAAAAATTAAGAACCAATTACGCGGTCAACGATTTTCATCACCAGAAGAGGCTGTCGAGGAGTATGAAAAACACGTTTCAGAGGTCACCACAGAGGAGTGGCAAAAAGTTTTCAAAACTGGTTTCATCGAATGAAAAAGTGCATAGACGCCAAGGGAGATTATTTTGACAAACAATAAATTAATTTTGTACCTTTAATAGTATTTTTTCATATTCATTCCGGAAACTTATAGTGCGCCCCACGTACAAGAGCAAAACAAATAAGTACTTTGTTCATCGCGAGCCGACATTAATAGGTGTTTTATGCAAATTTTAGTCTTGTTTTCATAATGTTGAATAAATCTTGTCAGACTTAGATATCTATAGGAATATATACCATTGTGTGTCGTTGAAGGTTACAAGACTTTAACTGACTACAAAAAAGGAGGTACACCACAGAATTTTCCTGACAACGACGGTTAAGGGTTTGCCTTAGATGTTACATGAGCAATTAACCCTATACACCCTGGTGTCTGAGTTTGTAGGAATCGCCTTTCGACCTCTGACGTAGTTCCTTTATCGATCACCAAATGGCAGCTTTTACCAATGGTTGAACGTGCCTTTCGAAGCACGGAATCATCATTATTATCAGACAATCAGGTGATTTCAGCCTGCAATGTCCTAACCAAACTGGAAACAACTAAACAAAGTATGCTTCCCGTGAGAATCGAACCCTCAGGGTCGAAGGCAGATGTCTTAACCACTGGACCACAGACCTCTGAACTGTAGCCTGGAGCGCTATTTTTGAAATGTATGGACATTATATGTCGAACAAAAATCCTTCGTTAACGAACGATAATCATTTGATATTGAACAAAAATTATTCGACTCGCCGATTTGCGTCAGTCACACCTTTTTAAAAATAGCTCTCCTGACTTAGATAAATTTTCCCCAATTAGACCTGGATTTAGAGTTTGTTCAGAGATTTTCATGTCAACCAATGTAAACAACATCCTAGAAGAAAACCTTCCAGACATTTTTTTGCTAAGAATATTTTAATCGAATACTAGCTATTTATTTATTTTATACAAACACTGACAGCACTTACAGTTTCCCAATGCGTGTTGTGAGTTAGGACAGGACAAATTACACAGGTTTATGAGACACATACATTATGGACTCAGACGTGGAATACAGAAATCAAACTTCAGTTCGACTAATGTGTTCTTTTTACGAGTGAAATAACACGAGTTTCGCATGCCACGGGGTGTCGTGGTGTATACCGCAAAACACGCCTTATGATATATTATTTATTTATTTAAACATTATTGCACAAAATACAATGTGTACAGTACAAAAGGCGAACTTAATGTAAGGAGCTTTGTCTAACAGTTAACCTTTAACAAATAAAGGCGTAAGGATGTGACGACCCCATCCCCTACTGGGTTCCCTTCCCAGTGCAGTCAGTCCCCGCAAGGCAGCTTGTGGCGAGCTGTTGGTGAGTGGCGACACCGCGGACCTGAGTGCTCCCAGGAGAGGCCTCCGTCCCTCACCTTCGACCTTCCTTCAACAAGGTCGGAGTTGACGCCGATGAGGGGCAGGACCCCTACCTCTGGCTTGCCTTAGCCGGCCGGCCAGAGTGGAGTTGCAAGAGCTATATGCTTGAGGGTGGAAGTACGTAATGGAGTATATAATACCGGGGAAACCCGCTCATGAGGCAACTCGCGATGGCGAAACCGGAGCCGCACCTCTCGGTACCCTTAGCCGCTCATTCCAATGTTGCCCCTCTGTTGCCAAACGATTATGGCAGGTGTCCGATTTCTATTGCAATAGCCCAGTTTAAACCCATCCAAATTTCACAACTATTGCTCCTGCCCAGACCTGTTCATGGAAATGTCATCTATTGATATAGCCGAGGACGGGTTTTGGCAGGAGCAGCACATGACATCAACTTGTCCAAAGGGCCTCGACGCGTTGGATCCATATCTCCACGTAAGCCTCTGTAAGGACCGGGGCAACCCGTGAATCCCAAGCGGAGATAAATAATAATATTACCCCATTTTTGCTTATGTTTTCATTACATATTGTTGAGAAAGTTAGCCATAAGAGAAATTCTGGCTTCGAATCAATTTTGTATGCAATCGGATAGGAGTTGAGAGGTGCAGTAGTAATCAATTGTTTAAAATTTAAACAAAATTTAACCAATCAGTGTCTGCTTGTCGATGATTAGAAACAAATCAATGATTAATAGAATGATTAATAGCCTTTGATTGTTCAAGTTTTGGAAGTTTGCCTAACTGTTAATTAACTTAATTAATATTTATAAGTCTTTACGGGTAATTGATTCGCTCTGCCAACAATGGGGGGTTATATTATTGGAGTGGTTTAGCACTGCTGTATTGTTTTATTTTCCTTACTCCTTTAAGTATTTTTTTTGGAACGAAGTTTCTTATCGCGCGTTGCGAAAGGGAGCTAGACGGAACATACAACATAGATTTTAGTTTTACGATGATATAAAGAGCTCTCTACATTTAATTTTATTGAATGATGCTTTTTTCCGTTTTTCATAATTCAATCAATCAAATCATTTAATTGTAAAACATAAATTTAAAATTTTACCTTAAAAACTTCTTCCTTGTTCCAAACTCTGTAGCGTTTACCTGTAAGAAAATAATTTATAAAAAAAATTTTACCGATATGCCAAAAAGTAATACATAATTTGTCAATGTCTGGTTTTTTGATTCATTAAGAAAAATAAAAAATAAACGTTTTTGATAAGAATACACGTGACATTTTGAATTACGTGCGTTTACTGTGTACTAAATTGAACAATAAACATAGGTAAAAAGTTTTCCTACTCCATTCTTTGACACAGATCAAAGGGTATTAAATAATTCCCCTTTCCGTTTCCGGAGAGCCAAAGGAACGTTGATTCCCTCGGGATAATGGCCCGTAATCGAGTGTCTTCGAAGTTGGGAGTTCTCAGATCTTCATAAGTATAAAAAGCTCTATAATCTTTAACCTTTTAATAATTTATTTGTTTATGTAAACATTAAATAACAACTAATATATACACCAATAAAACCTAAAAAAATAATCTAATATAAAAAAAGGAAGAAACTAAACTAAATACACACAATCTATGAAAAAGTGGTCAGATCTCATGTAGAGCCAAGATTCTTGATCTATGCGCCCTTACTTTACCAGGCCTTACTTCACATACTCTACATTTTAGTCAAAACGTGATGCTTGGCCGTTTTGCTACTTAAAAATAAGGGTAAATGTATACGATCGAAGCTCAGCATCTATGAGATCGTTTCAGGAATGATGAGATGCTTAGGAGTACACAGGTCATTGACATAGCACAGTGGAATTAATTGACAATGTGAGGGGACATGTAGCCAGGAGATTGTGATTGTACTGCAATGTTATACAAGGCATTAGGTATTAGTACCATGGCGTTCCATTGCCTAATAAAAATAATTAGTTCCGATATTTGATGTAAGATGGCGCTTCAAAAAGAAAAATATTTAATTAAGCACTGAGCTCGCTTATTTTTGGCGAAAAAAAGAACTGACTATTTGAAACACTATTTTTTACGTACATAAATTCTAAAACAAGTTGATTAAGTGTTGTATTTCAATAGTTATAAATCTTAATTTGTAATTTCTTATATTTTCGATAGATGGCGTAACAATGACTTTGTATTGCGGGGAGTAACCAGGAAAGTTGGCGCGTTTCAATGTATGGTGATTGAATATCTGTGTAGCATATATTCTGTAATCTGTGATAGTACAAAACTAAAGACAACAGGATGACAATCCTATAAAGAAAGAAAATAAATTATAAAAAAAGAAAATCTTTTATTTGTTTATGTAAACATTGATGGTTCTAGAACCGTCAGGTTTAAATAGAAATGATGTCAAGAGACGGGATGTCGTTAGTTCCTTGGGGTATGGGTCGGGTGCTGGTGTGGGATGTTACCTGCTTAGACACACTAGCTCCTTCTCATCTCCAGGGAACTTCTATAAGCGCAGCAGCAGCAGCAGAAGTGGCCGAAATACTAAAAAAAACAAATCTGCACTGCGGCGTTTCCGTGCCCCCGCCAAGACGAGCCAAGCGGAGCGCAAGGGCACTACCTACCTTTTCTCGAAACGTTTCGTCGTTTTTAACTCTCGTAACTTTGGATGATGCTAAATAGTTAAAAATTTCAAGATATAATTACACCAGTACAATCATTAAACATACAAAGTTTGAATGTCGTAGCTATTATACTTTAGATTTTATTAATGTGATTTTGAATCCCCGATTTCGTCACTGATTCACTCACTGGCCATCAAAATTCTTAAGGTACTTCCTGAAGTCCTAGAACGCTGAAATTTGGTATGTAAGCTAATATTACTACAAAGACAACAAAAAAGTTAAAAAACCAAACCTAACCTAACCTATCCCCTCGGAATAGGAGGTTGAAGTTTGTATGAGACTTGCACTACATTTGCACTAACTACATATATATATGAAAAAAATAATAAAATAAGTTATTTATAATAAACTCAAAAAAGTCCATTAACCAACTTACAAAAATAAATGAAATCCCACCAAAAACATTTTCAGGTAAAAATGTTACCAAGACGAGTCTACATAGCTTACCCTGTGAAAAAGTTATCAGATCTCGTATAAAGCCAAGCTCTAAAGACTACACGCTCTAAACCTACAAGCTCTACATTACACCTTAATCAAAATCTATGAAAAAGTGGTCAGATCTCATAAAGAGCCAAGATTCTTGATCTATGCGCCCTTACTATACCAGGCCTATCTTCACATACTCTACATTTTATTTACAGTCAAAAAGTGATGCTTGGCCGTTTTATTTCACACACGATGAACGGAATGCCTGTGAAAACTTCGTAACGGTAACAAAACGGCCAAGCATCTCATACTATTACCTAATGTCTTGTATAACATTGCAGTACAATCACAATCTCCTGGCTACATGTCCCCTCACATTGTCAATTAAATCCACTGTGCTATGTCAATGACCTGTGTACTCCTAAGGATCTCATCATTCCTGAAACGATCTCATAGATGCTGAGCTTCGATCGTATACATTTACCCTTATTTTCGCAGTCAAGAAAAACTAACTACTTATCTAAACGAGATCATGTCTCTATCCGTTCTTTGGAAGAATTGTTGAATTATTCAAAAGAAATGCAATAGCACCACACATAGGATTATTCTGGGACTGTGTTTAGACTGATTTTAATGTTTTTTTTTTTTTTAATCTGAAACATTGTTTCAAGATCTTCACGTTATTCTTCGGCGTGAGTTCAAAATTCGGCCCAATTATCGAGTGTTTTCATTCATAATAATATTTTATTACACCAGCTGTTTCCCGCGCTTTCACTCACCCGTGATGTGTATGTAATAGTAGGCTGAAATAAATCTAAAGAACCAAGCCATCTTATGCAGCAGTTATTTTTAATCAGTTCAGTGGTTTCGAAGATTAACCAACAAACAACTTACCAAATAAATTGAAAAATAGTGGTCGCTTAAATTTTTTTTTTCTGGTTTTAGTATCTACAGTAGCAACAATAATACATTATCTGTGATATTTCAACTGTCTAACTATTACGGTTCATGAGCTACAGCCTAGTGGCAGACAGACAGCGAAGTCTAAGTAATAGGGTACCGTTTTATCCTTTAGATACGGAACCCTAAACAATCCTAGCTCGTCAAATTAAAATTGTTCGCCAAATTCAACTTAATAAGTACTTGTAAAAATCCTCCGCCATTCCCTCTACTAACCCACTTATTTCTTCGAAACCTATACTTAATATAAATTTATAAACTTTGACTTTTATAATTGAGTCCCGAAAGTACTCAAAAGTCTGGTCACGCTGTCGTGGACCCCTTTTATTTAAATACCCTTCCTTTATTGAGAGATTTTTAGTAGATACCTACCTACTTTTAGCAAGTTTAAAATCAACCCTTTCCGTTTTCGGTTTCGTGATGTTTCTATAAGTACTCAGACCTTTGTACGAAGGTCTGTTTGGGTTTGAAGGGTAAGAAAAGATGTGAAATTATCTTTCAAGTATCTAAAATGAATGTGTTCGGCATTTATTTAAATGAGAAAGGGCTGGACACTTTGAAAACCGGAGACATCTGTTTTAATTGATAAACTTGTCGAAAGCCTTAAGTGTAGGGCATTTACAGGGGCAGAGAAATCCATTGGCTACCGATTGGACCTCTTTGGAACAGCGTATCCGAAACTAGGGGATTACAGGCACTTCGCACCAGATGATGTTTTGAAACTCATTTAGTCCTTCAGAAACCCTGCTGTGGGTGAGTAAGGTCAGTACAAAAAAATCGGTTCGACATGATTCCTGAATAAGTACGAGTATTTCTTCGCTTGCTGCAAACTATAATACAATAAAAACTCCATTGTTATTGTTACGAGCTCCGGGGTTCGCAATTTGGAGAAAAACACCTGATGACTCTTAAAAACGTTTATTCCCACAAGGATGGTCGCCGACGTCACTTCACTTCACTTATCACTAACAATGTCCAAAACACTTGCTAATCACAGTTACTATAACTTGCCGAAGTCGCTTGTATCACTTGTTATTCGCTCCGGATATCGCTTCTTGATCGCACTTGTAGCTCAGTTAAATTAGAACTGCCCTCCTGAGGCACCTTCCGATGTTTATATGGCCCGGGAAACCCGCTCCACAAGTTTCTAGAAAGATCACAACTACTCCGGAATAGAGAGAGGGATACTCTCTGTCTCGTTCCCTTAATTTCTCAAACCACATACCAGAAGTGTGAGAGCGAGACAATGCAATATGTCAGAGCGAGACAATCGATGTACTAGATCGTTCGCGATATTATTCCCGTATGGAAACACGCGACGATTGTACGAGAATTTTCCGCGGACAGCGCTACTCAAACTTCCCCGGGCCGCATTTTATTTTTATTTATTTTTGATTTCGTAACATTATTAAACAAATATGGTTTCCGCGCAGGTGAAGGGTCATTTAAACGTTTACTGCGCGCACATTATCTTTCAGAAAATATATAATTATATATATTTAAGTAGTTATATATATTTAAGTAGTTTAGTCTACATAGACTAATTCGGATGTTTTATTTGTTTAAATGTATAATTAAGTAATTAGTCTATATTTGCACTTACTTTTGTCTCCCAACACCACCTGTTGGTTGACTGGTAGAAAAAGCCCACGGCTTTAAGTCCGCCATTTACATTCTTTGTAATAAAGTTTAAATAAATAAATAAATACGAGCACATACGTAAAATAAAATGTTTGTGCGATTCTTTAATCCATACTAATATTATAAATGCGAAAGTCTGTCTATCTGTTTGTTACACTTTCACGGCCAAACCGCTGAACGGATTTTGATGGAATTTGATATAAATATAGTTAAAGACCCGGGGTCAAACATAGGCTACATTTTGACGCAGGCGGAGCTGCGGGAAACAGCTAGTCCATACTAATATTATAAATGCGAAAGTCTGTCTGTCTGTCTGTTACGCTTTCACGGCCAAACCGCTGGACGGATTTTGATGAAATTTGGTATGAATATCGTTGAAGACCCGGGGTCAAACATAGGCTACTTTTTGACGCAGGCGGAGCTGCGGGAAACAGCTAGCTTAAATATAAAATAAGAAGACGGTCGTCCCAGATACCGCTGGAGCGATGCGGTGCTGATCGACGAGAAATGGGAGCTGACAACTGACAGCCATCACGCAGAATAGGCTCTGGCGCTCTCTCATGAGGATGTCTGTCACTGAAGCGAAGTAGGTAAAAATAAATATATTTACCTACTCCCTATGTAAATTATCTCAACAATAGACAAAGCAAGCTAAATTGGACAGAATAAAAAACTTCGGACACCCATTTATCAGATAAAACGTGGTTTCTTTCCTTCGACTAACGCAAACGTAGAAAAAAGTGTGAAATAAATGAGATTCATGTTACAACGACATCTTTTTACTTATCTTAGACTAGTTTTCGCCATACTTGATATAAGTTACTTACTGATTTAGGTATGTATGAATAACATAGTCTATGAAACTATTATTTATTTTATTTACTTTATTCATGAACACAATAAAAAAATGCAAAGGATTATATATAAGAGGAAAAGACAGTACAAGGGAGCTACATATTTCTAAAGAAATTCCTTTCAGCAGACCCAAGAGACTATGTTATTCATACATACCTAAATCATTACTAAGTATTTAATTTTTATTATAAAACACAAAAGGCGGACTTAATGCTAAAAGCATTATCTTACAGTCAACCTTTGCGGTCCTTTTTGGTCTAGTGGAGTATTATTGAAGGATTTTCCATTCACTCCATACGGGCGTTAAATTATATAAATATATTAAATATATAATAATAAAAATAAAAATTATATGGAGAAACCAGATGAGTATAGACCATTTTTTGTTTATTATAAACTAGCTGTTTCCCGCAGCTCCACCTGCGCCAAAATAGAATCTATGTTTGACCCCAGATCTTCAACTATATTCATACCAAATTTAGTTTAAATCTGTTCAGCGGGTTGGCCGTGAAAGCGTAACAGACAGACAGGCTTTCGCATTTATAATATTAGTATAGATAATACACAACCAGTGAGTCCAGCATATAAAACTCGTAAAGGTCATTGCTGTGTACACAAACTTGTAAAAGATGAATGAATAATGTATTTCGTGTCGAATTTATAATGCAGAGAGCCTTGATTAGCTGTGGCAGGGAATTTTAATAATTACATTAATAACTAACTAGTTTTTATTCTGACTTTGCAAGTCATAGTTTTGAATAGCAGCGGACTTATCCAGTATTATTACCTACATCCTCAGTTTAAAATAACTTCCCGAAGTACGTTTCGTTCATGGCCCCTTATGGCCCCATATGGCGGAAACTGACGACTGCCTAACCTTAATTATAATATTATTATTGCTATGTTAGGTTGATTAAAATAATGAAGGTTTTTATGCACGTATTTTACAAACTCATAATTGTTTCAAATGTGAAAGACGCCATAGAGACGAAACAAGCTTTGTCTCTATGGCGTCTTTATACACCGTGAAATTTTGTTCAGTTGCATGAATGGAGTCACTGGACTGGACTAAAATTTCAAGTATAAGTAGATAATATCATTTACATCCCTTTTCATCATGATGAAATAGCTTTATTAAGAAACTACGAGTGGGAATAAGATGCAATGAGCTATCGTCCTGCTCGCTGTAGACACCAAACACCAAAGATTTAATAAAAAGTGTCACATCTAGTCTTTAATATCCTTTTTTAAATAGCTATAGGTATCCCACTGTTGGGCAAAAGCCTCCCCTCTCTTCCTCCACGAATCTCTGTCCCTCGCTAGTTCTTTCCAATTTGTCTCGAACACCCGTATTCTTGAACATAACCTCAAGGACGTCCTTCACTCAAACTCATTAGAGGAAGTCTTTAGTAAGTCCTCAAACTTTCTTCGAAATTGACATTCTCAGGCGGTTGCTTGAGCAAACTCCAATGAGAAACGGCACAGGTTATAATAACAATCCAAAGCATAAAAATTTTAAAACACAAAAGAATAGAGTAAAAAATTAAAAAAGTAAGTTTGGAAAAAACTGATTTATGACCACTTTATTTCATTTCAAGGCCGCGTCAAGGGACCTCTCGACCAACCTTATATTTGACAGTTCGATACTCACCTCCAATGAGGAATCTCCTCAAGTCAAGGATACTAGTGACGACTAATCATACCAATGAGTTGGAGTAAGGTTGAGTCGAGTTTGAGCAAACGTTTAAGAATATGGGTGTTTGTTATCTTATCTTAAGATCGAAAGAAGTTAGTCTGCCTATAATGCCCATAATGATAGCTTTGCCTGATGATGCTATAATTTTTAATCAAGGACCTAGTGTGGACAGTGACACAAACTCTTATCAGACTATAACTTCGTTTATTTTCTGTTACAGAGATTGAGGGCAGTCTTAATAGGCATTTGATAGCCACTGTCTATTGATTTCATATTACATCACTATATACTTCACCCCGGTTTGAAAATGAAAAGTTCTTTATTTTAGACTCTTAATTTTTTAAGAAGCATTCATGGAGTTCGAGCGTGTCAAGCGACGGCGAGGTGCGACCCGTATTGTATTGACATTTAGTGGCATTTTCTATCTCGTCTCACTCCGTGCTTCCGAAGTCACGTTAAGCTGTTGGTCCCGGTTGTTAACGATAAATGGCAGTCGTTAGACTGTGTCAGATTCCTTTAGGCTGCCTGAAAAAAACTGTCAGTGTTGGGCACTAACACACCTCGGGGCATATCCTGTTAGTCTGGTTTCCCAAGTAAAGGGTTACAGAGGCCTGAAGGCAGTCGCTTCGTTGTAATTGGGCATCGAACCCATTTCCTCTGGGTCTAAGGCAGACGCCTTAACCACTGGACCACAAAGACAATTTTTATTATATATTTTTTACAATAAAAAATTAAATTACTATACTAAATGCAGTTTATGTATTTCTAGTACTCGGTAGCTTAACAAAATTCGCCTGTGGTGAATGCTCCCGTAGCGCCCCCGTTACTAAGCTGTAATAGTAGTCTTTTGTGGCAATTGAAACTATACGCCAAAATTTTCTAAACATCATTTTTCAAAATTATCCGGAACAAGCCAAACGTTAATTCAGAATAAGAAAGAAACAAATTGTTTGAACAAAACTTGCTTTTGTATCAAAATCTCAAAAGGACAGCGTTAATAAAATATTTCTCTATTTTTACACGCATTTAAAGTTTAAGGGAGAGAGTAGAAATTCGCTTGACACGCTTTATCTTCCGAAACAAAGCTTATGGCTCCCGTAGGATGAACACGGGAAAGAATAGGATCCTTTACACCAGTTTTGTTCCCTGCTTTACTTGTGTTATTCTCTGTACTTAGGGTAATAGGTAAAATTTTGTCTTTTTCAACTTAAGTTTATGATTTATCGTTATCACAGCTTTTTGGAATGAATTTTTATATTGTATTGTTTAGTATGTTCTCAAATTGTTAAAAGCGTTAGCCTCGCAGGGCATGCTTGTTTATAATGATCGTCTTGGATTGCTCTCCACTAGTGGCATGTTTTTTGTACTTTGAGATGGCAGTTGGGCTATGTCTGAAGATCTGCTAGTCTTGGCCACTAACCCTTCTTAGTCATGTTTTCAAAAAGAGAGGTCAAAATAGGAGTCTGTCTACCGACAAATGTATGATAAGTAAAAGCTAGAATACTATAAGTAATATGAGTAGATTTAATGTCAGGGTTCGCTAAGCGGCTTATCTGAAGGGCTGTGGTCAAAGTTGCTATCTCTTGCAAGTTTGCACGATAATCTTATAATGTTGCCGAAGGGTAGCTTTAGTAAGGAAATCATCATCATGTTTATTTATTTATAAATATTTATTGTACCACAAGTAAAAAAAAAATACTTTTACGATTGGCGGACTTAATGTTAAAAGCATTCTCCCAGTCAACCATTAGGAAAAATAGAAAAGTTATGTGCGGCTCGAATTATCTTAAAAATACAATTAGAGAAAAAAACACTTACTGCTAAATAAACATACATAGATTTACATGTAGCATTAATAACTATACATAAAAGTAGAGATGAAAACGGAAAAAGATGATGATGGTCTAGGGTGATAATAAGCTAGTGAGGTGAATTTTGACTTTTCTTTTGAAAGCGAATTTAGATATAGTCTCTTTGATGTCATCGGGTAGAACATTCCAGAGCCGTGTGGCCTGTAAGGTAAAGGAATTAGACATAAAACTGGACCGAAATAGGGGAGTAGACAGTGTAAGTTTTTTGGAAGATCTAAGTTGCCTATCGTGACCGTCAGAAAGATACTTGAACTTACACCTTAGATACTCCGGGGACTGAAGATGTTTACGTACATGGTCAATTGATCATGTAACCCACTCGATATGAATGAATGAATGAGCGGTACCTACCATCACCAACTGGGAAACACGCTCAAATAATGAAAAAGACATAATCATCATCACGTTATTGTAATGGCAAGGATGGCATATGATATTTTATTTGTTAAATTTTTCATTTTACTTAAGAACAAACAGACCGAAATTAAATTTTTACCTCGTATTTTATATATAAATTTGAACTTGTGGTTCCTTCTTCTTTGACATCAAAGGAAAAATGTCTGGAACTGCAGTTTTTCCCAAAAAACTGTTGGTACGAAAACCTCACTTGTTCAATTTATACCAACCTCGTTTGCTTACTTAACACCAAAATAATCAGAAGTTACACAAATTTTTCGCGCCATCACAATTTGCAATTCATAATATTCAAGTACACGTCAAAATGTTCACTTGAATTGCTCATTTAGATTCAAGGAGATGCGCCTACTCCAAGTTACTGTTTTAGAAATATGCTAAGTGTTATTGTGACCTGCAAATTGTATAATTTGTATGTTTTACTCTTGAAAATATGATTTTCTTTTTAAATAATTAAATTTTTGTAGAATATATAAAAATTTTGATTAAACTAGTAGTTCTGTGAACAGTAGACCACAAAAAAGTTTAAATTAATTAAGGAAATGGCAAATTTCATAGGGGTCCGTTCAGAAATTTGACAGTTTGTCAGACGATTAGTAATTGTATATGTAGTTTATGTATTGTTTATATTAGTATACAATAATATTATGTATTATTTGTAAGTAGTTTATGCGTGATATTTCTTATGGATCACCATTACAACTTGTTATTTTACATTGACTTACCGCTTAACTTTCTCAGCATCGCCCATTTGGTTGACTGGTAGATAAAGCCTCAGGCTTTAAGTCCGCCATTTACAATTATGTAATAAAGTTAAATAAATAAATAAAATCCACTCAAAAGCATAATTGGCCAGTCTCAAAATGGAGGATATAGCTCGCTTTTCTCACACAGTCTTTTAATACATTTTAACATTTATTAGAATTTTCATTTCATACCTTAGCTCCGCCTTAACGTCCATCCTCATTCATGTTTGACCCCAGACATTCAAATAATTCCATAAGAAATTTCATCAAAATCGGCGTAGCGACTTAGCCGTGTAAGCGTAATAGTTTGTCAAAACCGAACAAAGCACGTGGAATTTTATTTTAATTATATTTCATTCATACCTAGTCTTAATAAAAATATACGGTTTATTAGAAAAAAAATATGATCCTTCTTTTTCTTTAGAGACAAATCATCTAAGTATACAAAAAACAAAACCACTCTATCTTATGACAAAAGAAATTCTATACTTTAGATTATGAAAGAAAAACAATGTGAATAAATAATATGAAAAGCATGACAGACACGCGTCACTCCTACGCTTCGCATTGACAATTCTGAAAACTTTATATTATCTTCTAGCTGGTGCCCGCGACTTTGCCTGTGGTTATATGGAAATGTACCACTCTTATTTTTTATCCTGGATTAAAAACTTACTTATATGATTAAAAGGTGTAAATAATTTTTTTGTAATTTTTTGTACAAAATATTGTTTTTTTTAATAAGTAACCTTTTTAAATATTATTCATCTTCTTCTTTGCGAGTCGACTCTGGCTGTTATAAAACTTCAGAGGACCAAAACTCCGCCACCGACAAGGCATTGTCGGTGGCTTCGCAGAGGTCCCTAAGCGTGCAGGTGGCTGGGCACGCAGGACAGGCCAGGAGATGCGCCATGGTTTGGGGAGAGACACCGCACTGGCAGGCCACCTCCAGTAGCCCCACCTGAGCATGTTTTCCTTGCTTCGGCCTACGAGAGTCCGGAGTCTGTTTAAAGACTTCCATGTGAACCATGGCAGGACATGTCCAGGAGTGAGGCACTCCGATAGCGGATTTATAATTCATAAACACATCCATACCGTCACGCGCCGCTGACACGAGCACTTCGCGCACTAAATCAGATTGCTGAAAAAATTGATATCTTTTCTTGTTCTACAAGTTCACAATCATGTCGCTATATGTGTTATGTCAAGATTAGGATTTTGATATGTATAATATTATGTATTGTGGCTATTATATGGAATTGTTTTTTTTTGTTATGATAGAATTAAGTTGTGAATAAATAAATAAATAAATCCATACTAATATTATAAATGCGAAAGTCTGTCTGTCTTTCTGTCTGTCTGTTACGCTTTCACGGCCAAACCGCTAAACGGATTTTGATGAAATTTAGTATGAACATAGTTAAAGACCCTAGGTCAAACATAGGCTACTTTTTGAGGCAGGCGGAGCTGCGGGAAAAAGCTAGTAAATTATAAATGCAAAAGTCTGTCTGTCTGTTACGCTTTCACGGCCAAACCGCTAAACGGATTTTGATAGAATTTGGTATGAATATAGTTGAAACCCCAAGCTCAAACATAGGCTACTTTTTGACGCAGGCGGAGCTGCGGGAAAAAGCTAGTAAGTCATAGAATAATATTCCGCTTTTCACTTTCTCTACGGAACCCTAAAAACGAGCAGCGCTATGTGTTTATCAACCAATCACGCACCTTATTTGCTAACCTAAAAGGTTAACAGACATCCTTCTAACATCATTTGATCGAAAAATAAGCGGCTTTATATCAAAATGGGATCTGAGCTCAATTTCATCGAAGAAGCTTGATTATTATCTTTAGATATATTTTAAGACCTTGATGGAATAAATGTCTGTGTGTTACGCTTTCACATCCAAACCGCTGAACGGATTTGGATGAAATTTGGTATGAATATATTTGAAGACCCGGGGTCAAACATAGGCTACTTTTTGACGCAGGCGGAGCTGCGGGAAACAGTTAGTACTAAATTAATCCGAAAGTCTGTCTGTCTGTTACGCTTTCACGGCCAAACCGCTGAACGGATTTTGATGAAATTTGGTATGAATTTGATGTGAAAGCGTAACAGACAGACAGACTTTCGCATTTATAATATTAGTATGGATATGGATAAAATGTAGTTCTTCAATAAGATGTTGAAAATTTAAAAAAATTACTGAACACAGAGTAAATACTTCGTTTCTCAATTTACGAGTAGTTTTGTACAAACTATAACCATTTTTATCTTTCGTCTTGTCTATTTTTATCCAATTCCAAGTACAGGGATAAATTTTTCCAATGCGAATTTCGTGAGTATTTCTGAATATCAAAAGAGATACTTGATGAAAAAATAACAGAGATTCTACCTGAGGATTGGACAAGAAGGTATGTTTGCAGTAGCTTATTAAATATTTGAACGTTTTAGCCGTGGTAACCCAAATATTTTTGTTACAATCAAAAAAGCTTTATTTCCGAAACTGAGACACGGCGGTTTCGTTTGACATATATTTTAAAACAAATGAGATAATATTTATGTACTTTTATTTAATTATTATAGTCTGGTCTGTTAAAATGTATGGTTTCATCAGTGATTATAGTCCTGTCCCAATAATAGGCTAGTTTCCAGAATCAAAAGACAAACATTAAAATTAGTCCGTCATTTAGGGAATCAAAATATATTAATAACGTGTTTTTTCTTTTGTCAATTGAACAATATGTCACTAATATATTTTGATTCCCTAAATGACGGACTAATTTTAATGTTAATCTTTTGACCCTGATAACTAACCTTTTGCATGCAGAAGTTATGTGTTGTAATATGGTCGCCAAACTGGAATAACAATGTCTACAAATATCGGAGGGAAGATTTGCACAAATAATGTGCTTTTGATAATTTCGGTTGTCTATTACTTGATCTTGGATCGCGATCATGGAAGCTTCGGTCCCTGGGAATAGTCCACCCCGCCGCCGCCGCAGCCAGGCGTTCGATGCTTGTTTGTCGACATACAATTGCTCCAGATCGTAATGATGTCTTCCGTGAAGAGCCTTTTGCTTCCACAATTCGATTATTATTATTTGCGAATGGTGTATTACAGCCAAGTCAAAAGCAAAAAGGGAGGCTGTCGATCCGCTTTGGTCGTGGTCGGCTATAACAGCTACTAGAACTTAGTTGAAATTTTGTAGGTTTTTTCAGAAGATCGTTGGTAGGCGGCACGGAACTTTCTGCGTCGCTATCGTTTCAGTCGACCCTTCACTTTTAATCTATTTAATATAAAAAAAATAACACAAACCAACACAGCACAACTTTCTTTTCTTTGGCTTTCCGGTTGACATGAAGAGATCCCTATCAGAGATAAGTCCGCCTATTGCTGTGTTCTATTTTGTTGTAACAATGTTCTTTATGGACAATAAAGTTTTTACGTACATACATACATACAAAATACCGTCAATTAACATGCTTATCATACACTCTTCGCCTGACATTTTTCTGCTTTCCCGCCACTGACCGGTTCACGCAAACCTGAATAATGTACGAGCACAGAGTAAAATAATTACAGAGCCAAAACAATATCTTTTTTATTTGTTTCTTTATATTCCCTTTCTGGAGACACCGTAAGGAGAGCAATTGGACAGCCTATACAATGCGGTCCGTAGTACTACCGATCACTCACTTCAGAAACATATATGTCACGATCCTCAGCAGAGAGGGACCAATGAAGAGGAGTCCTTTCTGGCCCTGATAGAAAAAGCTCTAAAATGTGCAAGCTTGACGTCGTAAAGTAGAATGCGTGCTAAAGGTGCTCCTTATGTTTGTTCTACCGCTTGAATAATGGGCTATGCCCGGAGGAATTGTTTGACATGTGATGCCAACAGCCACTTTTTACCATTGGATCTCTACTTACCATCAGGTGGGCCGACCCCACGAAGCGTGTTTTTACACAGAAATAATTGGGCGAACTCTCTATTACATTGTTTGTCTCGCTCTTTTTGTTTCGTCTCGCTTTCGCACTTCGATCGTTCAACAAACTGAAGAGAATTCATGTTATTTTGCACTTTCAGGAAATCCGTCTAGCGCGGTTTCTGGGCTATATAAACAGCGGATAGTGCCACAAGGAGAAGTCCCGCTGTAAATTTTAAAGCTCACAGGAGATAAAATTGTAGGTCATTATCAGAAAAAAAAAAAACAATGAGAAGCCTAATTTTGAAGCACGGAGGAGATCAAGACAGAAAGTTCATAGCCTAGTCTCTAAAGTAAATATACTCTGTAAAAACGGGAGTGATTTCCGAATTCGTCCACTGTCCGAAAGCCTTTAATATTTGATGCTTTACGGCCAACACAAGGATAAAACCCTTTAAAATTACCCACGTATCATCAAATAATTGTATGTAATTATTAGATAGAAGTTCGATAACCTAGAACTTACTATCTGTATATGAATTATAAATAAGTAGAAAATGTCTTTGGACAATAAAGGTTATCTTCATTTCAGCCTTAAGCCTACTACAGAGACTACAGATAGAGTCATCAAACACTTTTGTATGCATAACACTGTTTCCTAAAAGAAAATTGAGGCGTGTTTGACGTCAAAATAAAAGATATTTTAATTATGAAGACTTGAGATTGTTTGGATTTGATTATATGTGTGAAAAGTGCTCCCAACTATCTTTTTGATTCGCCGATTCAAATGTTTTCATTCATGAAACTAGGTAGCATGTAAGAAATATACAGGAAGACATTTTTTTACATTTTGTTTTAAAAAATGGCCGGTTTGAAGTTCAAATCATTTGACGCCCAATTATCAGATATGTGCTGGATGCATTTTACATCAATCACAATCATTACATTACATTACAGGAAAAATGAAACGTCTATTCTTCACTGTGAAGAAAAGAAAGTTTA
The DNA here is from genome assembly GCA_947363495.1 of Euzophera pinguis. NCBI lineage: Eukaryota > Metazoa > Arthropoda > Insecta > Lepidoptera > Pyralidae > Euzophera > Euzophera pinguis. Next base: position 2,830,828 of record OX376183.1, read on the forward strand.
AATTAGTAAATAGATAAGCAGTTTTTAATATAATTAGTTACTTTACAAATTATTCCCTAAAGCTACGCAAATCCCTTCGCCTCTGACCTGTTAAATTTGCCCTGCTCCTGACCTTTCCCTCCATTCCCCATAACCTCCTATCGATTGCAACTTCCCAAGGAGTCCGTGAATCTATTATTATTTAACATCGTCTCACGTTCCATTAAATATGAAAGTCACGTCGTTTATTCATCAAACTGTATAGTTATAGTGTTCTATAGCAATCCCGTTAGGTACATATCGATTCTGTACTCAGTGTGTGTTGTCAAAGAGTACTTTGGTTCGTAGAAGGTATTATAGCATTAGGAAAAGGACACGCCTTGTAATTTCACCGCCGAGTGACTTTTCTGCGTCTGCCTGTCTTTGATGATCATGCATGCAGCTAAGTTTGTGTAAATTATTAACATGGACGTAAGATAGATTAATAATTACTCATACTAACATTAACTGGTTTTTTTTTTAATTAAGTAGTCAAACACTTAATAATTATATATTACAAAGAGTACATAATTTTAAGTATCTTGAGCCGACCTCGATAGTAACATTGAGAGGGAACGGAGGGCGTTGTCGGTGAGAGCTAATATGCTGGCTCGCAGATTTGCACGGTGTTCACGAGAGATCCAAATTACCATTTTCAGAGGTTTCTGTACATCGTTTTACACGTGTAACCTCAAACTAGAGATACTCAAAAAGCTTACAACGCCTTTCGTGGGCAGTACAACAACGCGTTCAGGGTGCTGCTGGGGCTTCCGCACTTCTGTAGCGTATCAGGGATGTTCGCGGAAGAACGAGTGGATTGCTTTTACGCAACCATGCGGAAGAGATGCGCGTCCCTGGTCCCAGGGTGCGCGGGGGCCACAGCCACAGCATCCTGGACATGATTGCGCGGAGACTGGACAGCCTCCACATAAACCATTGCTGTGCTATACAAGGGGATGGTACAGGAATGGCCTATGTGAGTTATTGGTGTTTATAAAAAAAAACTAATAAAAAAAGAAAAAATATACTAACATAGTCATAAGTAAGTATTACTAACAAATACGAGTCATTGTTACTCAAATAAATAAATATATTCATTCATTCCTTTAAAAAGCTCAATATCACCGCCCGTAACTGAGGACAATAAAAGTAAATCCCAGCAGGAAACGTTTTTTGTTCTACATAAAACTGATTGTAATAAAATTTACAATATCTTAATGAATCTCAAATCCGATTTAGCTCAGGAAAGGGTGTATCTGTGCTTTAATCAAGGTGTATTTCCTTCAGCACTAAAACGTGCAAACGTTATTCCAGTGTACAAGAGCGAGATCGACGGTGTCTCAAATTTTAGACCGATTTCCATTCTACCTCCAATTGCAAAGATTCTAGAGAAACTGATTAATTGAGATTTGATAAGGTTTCGATTCCCATTCTTGTACATAGACTTGAGAGCATAGGCATACGTGGCTTTCCCGTTTTATTACTCACTATCTGACGGATCGTAAACAGTCTGTGAAGACTGGTGAACAAGTAACACTTATGCTGTCTCTGTTTACGTTCTCTCTCTCCTACACTCACATACACTAATTCCACATACACTCCCACACGCATACTCCACACTGACCCACAAAATCACCTAACACTCCTTCCTCACTCACACAAACTCCATCATGCTTTTTTATGTCTACAAATTATATACCAACTAGCTGTTTCCGCCTGCGTCAAGAAGTGGCCTATGTTTGACCCCGGGTCTTCAACTATATTCATACCAAATTTCATCGAAATCCGTTTAGCGGTTTGGCCGTGAAAGCTTAACAGAAAGACGGGCTGACAGACAGACTTTAGCATTTATAATGTTACGAAATCAAAAATAAATAAAAATAAAATGCGGTCCGCGGAAGTTTGAGTAGCGCTGTCCGCGGAAAATTCTCGTACAATCGTCGCGTGTTTCCATATGGGAATAATATCGCGAACGATCTAGTACATCGATTATCTCGCTCTGACATATTGCTTTGTCTCGCTCTCGCACTTCTAGTATGTACTAAGGGAACGAGACAGAGGGTATCCCTCTCTCTCTATTCCGGAGTAGTTGTGATCTTTCTAGAAACTTATGGAGCGGGTTTCCCGGGCCATATAAATATCAGAAGGTGCCTCAGGAGGGCAGTTCTAATTTAACTGAGCTACAAGTGCGATCAAGAAGCGATATCCGGAGCGAATAACAAAGTGATATAAGCGACCTCGGCAAGTTATAGTGACTGTGATTAGCAAGTGTTTGGGACATAAGTGAAGTGAAGTGACGTCGACGACCATCCTTGTGGGAATAAACGTTTTTAAGAGTCATCAGGTGTTTTTCTCCAAATTGCGAACCCCGAGCTCGTAACAATTGGTGTCATAAGTGGATTTGGAGATGCCATTGACTCCGAGAGAAGACGTCACTAGTGAGGGTGTGAAGACGAGGGCGAAGCGTGCTGCGGAAGCCACTTCTATTGGATCTGCTGACCAGGCCGCTCCCGTCGCGCCCACCGCCCACCAGGTTACGTCCAACGGCAACCAGGCTACGTCCAACGCCTACCAGGACACGTCCAACGCCCACCAGGCCATGCCCAATACCCACCAGGCCATGTCCAACGCCCACCAGGCCATGTCCAACACCAACCAGGCCACGTCCAACACCCACCAGACCATGCCCAACACCAACCAGGCCACGTCCAACGCCTACCAGGACACGTCCAACGCCCACCAGGTCATGTCCAACACCTACCAGGACACGTACAACACCCACCAGGTCACGTCCAACGCCCACCAGGCTGCGCCTGTCTTTGATTTTGGGGAATTGATGCGAATGCTGGACAACAAATTTACAATACAGGAGAAGCTTCTACAAGACACAAGAGAGCAACAACAAAAGGCTCAAGAGCAACAACAAAAGGCTCAAGAGCAACAACAAAAGGCTCAACAGGAACTTCTGTCAGCTATTGGTGAAGTTAGTGGCGTGGTTACCAAATTACCCAAGGATGTTGACTTGGTCGAGGAACGCGTCACGACTCTTGGGAACGACATGGAAAATATGAAGACGGACCTTTCCACATTACAGAAGAAGTTCGTGCGCCTTAAAACAACGGGAGTAGCAGTTGCATGTGGCGGAACAGTCATTGCCCACCACGGACCCAGCGTGAAACTGCCGCCATATGACGGAACCTCGTCCTGGACCGCATACCGTCAACAGTTCCAGACCATCGCAGCTGCTAACGGATGGACAGATGAACAGTGCCTGACAGCTCTCACCGTCGCACTCCGAGGACAGGCTCTGACGGTCTTGGAGGTTCTTCCGTCGGGCAGTGGATTCAAGGACCTGCTGGAGGCACTGGAGTCGCGATACGGGGAACGGCATTTGGAGCACGTCTTCCGCGCTCAACTCCGCGACAGAGTCCAGCGCTCAGGAGAGGGTCTGCAGCAATGGGCGCTGGAAATAGAAAAACTCGTCTGCAAGGCGTATCCAGGGGCCGATTTGAAGATGCTTGAGTCCAACACCGTGCAGGCGTTCTTCGACGGCATCAAGGATTCGGAAGTCAGAGCTGCAGTAAGGCTAAACCATCATGCCTCATTGAAAGATGCACTGGCCCACGCTTTGGAGGTGAAAGCCGTCAGACATGACATTCGTCATTCCGCGACTCACAAAGTGCGCGAAGTAGTGGAGGAAGTTAGGGAAATAAAAGCTCCGCTTAGGAAGAGACCTGGATCCATGTGCTATAGGTGCGGCGACCGAGGACACCTACAAATGAACTGCGGAGGCTTCATCATCGGAGAGGAACCAGGAGGCTTCATCATCGGAGAGGAACCAGGGAAACGAGTAAGAGCCAGGACTAGGGGGCGAGTACTGGCTTGCGCGGAGGAAGCTCCGACAACTATTATCTCTCAGACATGCAACGGAAACAGTCTCGCAATATCTGGAACTGTAAATGGGATCAACTGCAGGATGACGCTGGATACCGGAGCATCAAGAACAATAGTCCGACCTCACTTAGTAAGGACCATAATGAGAAGCATGAGGAAACTGGACTGTCGGCTTCTTTCTGCCTCCGGCCAGCCAATACCCGTCCGGGGAGAAGTGTCTGTGAAAATGTGTATGGGAGAAACCACATATACCCACAACGTCATCGTGGCTGAAATTATGGACGATTGTGTATTGGGATTAGATTTCATGAAAAAGTACAACTGTAGAATAGACGTTGCTAGTGGTGTATTCAAGTGTGGTGAAGAAGAGATCATCATCCTAGGAGGCATTAACGGGAGAGTGACATGTTTAAAGCAAACGGTCATACCTGGGAAAGCAGAAGCCCAAGTACTAGTAAAGTTACCAATAACAAGGAACAAGAAATCTACCGGATGCGTGTTGATTGAGGAGATATCTAATAAGCCTGCGGCTCGAGAACTCATGACCGCAAGGACTCTCGTAAAAGGAAGAAACACCGCAGTAGTAAGAGTACTTAATCTAGGCGACCAAGAGAGGACCTTAAACAAAGGCGACATCATTGGAAAATGTGAGGAAGTTGTCTGGCTGAAAAAGTGCAGGCCAACACAAAGCTTAGATACAAAGAGTACCAGTGATTCTACAGTCAAGGAGCTTCTAAGTAACTGCAAAAGCAATCTAACGTACTCGCAGAGCGTTAAAGCTAAGAAGTTTCTACTGCGCTACGCCGACATCTTCACCAGCCAAGAAGGAGACTTAGGAAGAACGTCGCTAGTACAACACAGGATTGACACCGGAAATGAGAGACCCATCCGACAGCGAGCGAGAAGAATCCCTATAGCCAAAGAAATAGAAGTCAAAGAGCTGCTGGCGGATATGGAAAGGAATAAAATTATTGAACCATCAGCAAGTCCATGGTGTTCACCAGTCGTGCTAGTAAAGAAGAAGGACGGAAGCACGCGGTTCTGTGTTGACTACAGACGACTTAATGACATCACCAAGAAGGACAGTTACCCGCTGCCTCGGATTGATGACACCTTGGATACCCTTAGTGGCATGAAATGGTTTTCAACATTGGACTTAAAATCTGGGTACTGGCAAGTGGAAATCCATCCGAAGGATAAGGAGAAGACTGCGTTCTCGACGGGCAAGGGATTATGGCAATTCAACGTCATGCCATTCGGATTATGTAACGCGCCAGCTACCTTCGAGCGACTGATGGAATGTGTACTAGCAGGATTGGTAGGAGAAGCCTGTCTAGTATATTTGGATGACGTTATCATCATTGGCCGAGACTTTGAGGACCACTTGCGGAACTTGGAGCAAGTCTTCGAGAAAATTCATGGAGCCAACCTAAAATTGAATCCGAAAAAGTGCCGCTTATTCAGGAACGAAGTGAGCTATCTAGGCCATGTCATTACCAGTGAAGGAATCCTGACTGACCCGGAGAAAGTGGAAGCCGTTCAGAAGTGGCCTACCCCCAAGGACAAGACAGAAGTACGGGCATTCCTTGGCCTTTGCTCGTACTATAGACGTTTCGTGAAGGGATTCTCGGAGATTGCAAAGCCATTACACCGACTAACTGAAGACAAACGTCAATTTAGTTGGGATGAAGCTTGCGAAATTGCCTTCGAAAAACTGAAGAAACATCTGTGCGAAACACCAGTCTTGGGATACCCTCAACCAGAAGGTCAATTTATAGTGGATACGGATGCAAGTAATACCGCAATCGGTGGGGTACAGTCTCAAAAGCAGGAAGACAGGGAAGTTGTTATAGCGTACTTCAGTAAGTCGCTGTCTAAACCGGAAAGGAACTATTGTGTGACAAGAAGGGAGCTACTGGCAGTAGTGAAGACGCTACAACACTTCAGCAAATACCTCATCGGTAGGCAGTTTTTACTTCGCACGGATCATGCAGCGTTAAAATGGCTGTTGCAATTCAAGAACCCAGAAGGTCAAGTTGCTCGATGGATTGAACAACTTCAGGAATATGACTACACCGTCGAGGACAGGCCCATGGAAACGCGGATGCGCTGTCACGCAGACCCTGCCCAGAAGATTGTAAGCACTGTATCAGGCAGGAGTTAAAAGAAATGACAGTAAAGCTAACTCGGACGGAACCATTAGAGACCTGGGAGAACGATGCGATGAGAAAGGAGCAAGAGAATGATGATGACCTACGGCACATCATCAGGTGGAAGGCACAAAGTAATGATAAGCCAAAGTGGAGTGAAGTTGCACCGACAGGCACTGTTTCCAAGGCGTACTGGGCGCAATGGGATAGCCTCGTTGTACAAAACGGAATACTCTACCGGAAATGGGATAAACCTAACGGCAGAGAGTTTCAACTGCAAATTGTGGTTCCAAGAACAAAAATACGTGATGTTCTTCGGGAAGTACATGACGGCGTGTCCGGTGGACATTTGGGAGTCAAGAGGACGCTAACGAAAATCCGCGAAAGGTTCTACTGGCTCCATTGTCGGGAGGATGTGGAGGACTGGTGCCGCAAGTGTACAACTTGTGCTGCCGTAAAAGGGCCACATACCAGGAGCCGAGGGAATCTACGACTGTACAACGTCGGTGCACCTTGGGAACGCATTGCAGTGGACGTAGCTGGACCATTTCCTGTCACTGACTCAGGGAACAAGTATTTCATGGTTGTCATGGACTACTTCACTAAGTGGCCGGAAGTGTTCGCCATACCAAATCAAGAAGCTACATACCAAATCAAGAAGCTACGACAGTCGCAACCAAGATAGTGGAAGAAGTGATTTGTCGCTTTGACGTGCCCTTGGAAATCCATTCCGACCAAGGCAGAAATTTTGAGTCACAGGTTTTTCAAGAAGTTTGCAGGATTATGGGAATGAACAAAACCCGAACCACGGCTTACCATCCTCAGTCAGACGTAATGGTCGAACGGTTTAATCAGACGATCGAGAGACATCTGGCAAAAATAGTGGAAAGCCATCAAAGGGACTGGGACAAGTACATTTCACTGTTCCTGCTAGCGTACAGAACAGCAGAACATGAAAGCATAAAGGCAACTCCGGCATATGTCAACTACGGTCGTGAGCTGCGGTTGCCAGTGGACCTCCTAACAGGAGGCTCACCAGATGAACCTCAAAGTGTTCAAAACTACGTTTCTGATCTGCGTGACCGAATGCGAGAAATACACGCCGCAGTTCGAGAAAACGGGTTGCAGTCGAGTGAGAACATGAAGACCAGATACGACAGAATGTCGAATACAAATGGCTTCGAGGAAGGCGCTCTAGTCGGGCTTCACAACCCGACTCGCCGCAAAGGGAAATCGCCAAAGTTACAAACCAAGTGGGAGGGTCCGTACAAGGTGGTAACGCGACTAAATGATGTAACGTATCGGATACAGCGTCAACCAAGGGGAGCAATGAAGATTGTTCACATCGACCGCTTGGCGAAATATCACGGAAGTAATGATGATGCTCGGGACGAGCATCTCTAAGAAGGGGGCAGTGTTACGAAATCAAAAATAAATAAAAATAAAATGCGGTCCGCGGAAGTTTGAGTAGCGCTGTCCGCGGAAAATTCTCGTACAATCGTCGCGTGTTTCCATATGGGAATAATATCCCGAACGATCTAGTACATCGATTATCTCGCTCTGACATATTGCTTTGTCTCGCTCTCGCACTTCTAGTATGTACTAAGGGAACGAGACAGAGGGTATCCCTCTCTCTCTATTCCGGAGTAGTTGTGATCTTTCTAGAAACTTATGGAGCGGGTTTCCCGGGCCATATAAATATCGGAAGGTGCCTCAGGAGGGCAGTTCTAATTTAACTGAGCTACAAGTGCGATCAAGAAGCGATATCCGGAGCGAATAACAAAGTGATACAAGCGACCTCGGCAAGTTATAGTGACTGTGATTAGCAAGTGTTTGGGACATTGTTAGTGATAAGTGAAGTGAAGTGACGTCGGCGACCATCCTTGTGGGAATAAACGTTTTTAAGAGTCATCAGGCGTTTTTCTCCAAATTGCGAACCCCGAGCTCGTAATAATAATATTAGTATGGATTTCGTTATCTTATTTGTACACCTTATAATAATTTTGTTATTGAAGAGCGGAATCTTAGGAGATTCCACAGGTAAACTATAACTTATCTGAAGACTCCAATCACGAATTTGTTACTGCATAATTTTGGTACTAAATAAAGATATTTGCATTTTTAAATTGAATAGTAATTTAATAATGATTTTATTCAGGATTTTACTAGAGTTTGCTAGAAGAAATAGTAACATTATTTATTTACTTAACACTTCTTTGCACACAGTAAAATAAAAATTTAAAATGTTACATAAAATGTGAACACAGTATGTATACAAAAGGCGGCCTTTTTGCTCAAGCAATCTCTTCCAGGCAACCTTAGGGTAGTTTGAACATTCAGGTATTCAGGAACAAATGATTTTCGTCTTATTTCTAATTTATTACTTAATTAATTAGAAAATATAATCGCTATCTCTGAAATTAAATCTAGATGAATTCTTTCGTGCATTTTTGTTTCAAATAGAAAAATACTACATTTCTCTAATTACTAATCTCGCTAATGACTAAAAAAATAAATTGAAGGACATTTTTAGCGTAAAATTTTCTAGAGAAATTCACTTTTTTGTCGACTTTAATTTCATTAATGCTCAAGTTTCAAGTCGTCGATTAATTCGTTGAAAGAAATTATAATTTTAAGTTACAATTAAAAAGGCATGAATGGTTAAGCTGAATTGGTGACAGTGTCAAATTTTCAATAGATCTTGTGTACATGTTTTTTTAAGGAAATTTATCGTCGTACAGATAAACAGGGATTAGAAATCTGGTAAAATTAACAGATAAACCATCAAATTTTTCTGTGCATACATTTTGCAGCGATTTCTGTTTCGCTTATATAAGTGTAATTTTACTCATCCATACTAAGATTATAAGTGCGAAAGTCTATGTGTATCTGTATGTCTGTCTCTTACGCTTTTACGGCCAAACCGTTAAACGGGTTTCGATAAAATTTTCTTATTAATATAATTGAAGAACCGGGGTCAAACATTGGCTACTTTTAGACCCGTCTGCGTCAAAAAGCTGCGGGAAAAAGCTAATTTTCAATAAATTGCAAAATTGTACTGCGAAAACCTAAATAAAGTGAAAGAATAAAGCTAGAAATAATTTTAAAATTCATCAAACTTTATAATAAAAATAGCATACCATTATGGTATTTCCTTCTTCTCTTTTATTATAAAGTTTGATGAATTTTAAAATTATTTCTATCTTTATTCTTTCACTCTCTCGACGTTTATCTTGGTCTCCAATTACGAGTATTAAAGTTTTTATTTGTTTAAATAAAAATTTAATAAACTAAGTATTAGAGTAATATTATCTTTTGGTATAATATTCACTTCTTATCGAGGCCTGGCACTAATAAGTGACCATGCTCCCCGTACTGTCGTTGATCATTATGAGATCCTCTGTATTTTTTTTATTATGTAGTCAAAAAGATCTGATCTGACATGATTAGGAACATCCGCCAGTAGACAGGAATCAGAACTGTGGAACAGCTGTTCACTGTTCAGATTAGCCATGGACAAGACAAAATTTAAGGAGCTGACAGCCAACCTTTACTAACGAAGTGGCACCTCAAGAAGAAGATGAATGAGGTCCTCATACGTGCAGGAGTCCGGGCATTTGGGATACACCAATAGATGCGCCATGGACTCTTTTTGAATGAATTCTTCGCCCGCGTGGAATTCCGTTTGTGTCACGGAAAAAAGTAGCCTATGTCACTCTCCAGGTCTCCAACTATCTCCACACAAAAAATCACATCAATCCGTTGCTCCGTTTTAACGTGAAAGAAGGACAAACAAACAAACAAACACACTTTCACATTTATAATATTATAGTATGATGGAAGTATGGATATATATTATAAAGTATATTAAATAATAAGTAATTAAGTATGGAAGTATGGATAGTATGGATGTTCTTCTCATCGAACAATAAATGGTTCGTCAATAATTTTTGTTCGACGTTTGTTGTGCTAATTATGTAACGTCTCACGCCAAACACACGCCAAAACGAAATCCTAATTTGGTAGTACCAGTTACATAAAATCGCATAACTTAGGCATTGAATTAATTATCGTTCTCTACTATTCTGATCTTTGTGGTCGCATTCGAAGGCCAGTAGGGGCGTGTTTATGGTCTCGAGTCACCTGCGGACCACTTGATTTACTATACTATTGTAAATATCTATATCCTACTAATATTATAAACGCGAGAGTTTGTAAGTATGGTTGGATGTTTGTTACTCTTTCACGTAAAAACTACTAAATGGATTTTATTGAAACTTTACAATAATATAGCTTATACATCAGAATAATACATAGGCTACAATTTATAAAGATATTGTGTGAATTGTCCAAAATATGACGATAAGTGTCAAGTAAGTAGGAAAAAAATTACCATCTGCGAGCTATTCTGGCGTGCGCTACCAAAACCGCTAGAGTTACACATATGTAATGTATGATGGAAATGTTTATCTTAAATAGTCCTACAAAAAAGCCCGCCACAGTATACATCTATATCTTATGTGTTAGCCATTATAGCCAATAGTGAACCATAACTGCAATAAAAATTGATAATTTATTTCAAACTAGCTGTTTCCCGCAGCTCCGCCTGCGTCAAAAAGTTTGACCCCGGGTCTTCAACTATATTATGTCTTTAACTATATGGTATGAATATAGTTGAAGACCCGGGGTCAAACATAGATATTTTATATAAACATAGGCTACTTTTTGACGCAGACAGAGCTGCGGGAAATAGCGAGTGTATATATATATATATATATGCTACGATCATATGAGTGTGTGTACCATAAGTTATACTAGTCTTAATTTAAGTTTGTGATTATATCTAGCGGGGCCCTCATAGGTAGAGCGATGAAAAGTATACCTCGAGGAGCTCGGTAGCTGAGAGCAATTGCGCGTGTCAAGTGACAGTGAGACGCGACCCGTATTTGATTGGTCGCCATTAATGGCAAGTTCTGTGCACAGATTAACTAACTACACAACATAACTAGTGGGTATAAGGGTTTCTATCTGCTTTTCCCTGCTTCTGAAGGTACATTAAGCCATTGGTCTCAGTTGTTATCGATAGATGGCAGTACTTAGGCTGTGTCAGATGCCTTTAGGCAGACTGAAAAATTCTGACTGTGTTGGCCACTAACGCAACTCTGGTCATGTTCCTGTTGGTTTGGATTGCCTGTAAAAGGGTTACGGAGGTCAGACGGCAATCGTTCTATTCATCATCATCATTTCGTGTAGGTTACATTGGCAATCGATCATGTACACCCTGGTGTCAGACTAGTGCAGAACCGCCTCTCGGCCTCTGACTTGGTTCCTTTAACGACCACCAGATGGCGGTCGGGAGCAACGACTTTACGTGCCTTCCAAAGCACGAAATCATCTTTACTATCAGACGATCAGGTGTATTGTAATAACCAGTACCGCCGAATCAAGGACCATGACTTACAGCGTACCCTACGCTCCGGAACGTAATCTGAAAACGCAACTAGGAAAGTACTATTGGACGATGAAGGAACAAAGTCGTAACTAGGTTAAGCAAATTCATCAAACTTAACTAAAATAGTTTACTTACTAAAGAGTTGCTGTAAATCTATACTGAGTATAAATTTTGGAAATACCAAATATTATAATAACGTTTGAATAATCTGCTTTAATTGTCATTAAGAACTCCGAGTGCGATTGTAAGTATCATAAAGTTACATACATATTTCTTGTTTAAATAAACTTCTATACAAATAATTTATTTTACCATTGTTTCACTATTGGCTGTCAGTGTACTAACAAAACTTAGGGTAAAGTTCAAAATTTTAACTTTTATCATAACCAAGTTACATCATTTGTAAAATCGATTACTGTGGCCTTAAAATTATGAATTCTCTTCCATTGTATCTTACGAAGCTTTTACACAAAATAAAGTTAGTACGGAAGAATAGCTATCTATCGCTTGGCGATTTATAAAGGAACCACGTTATATGCCAAGAGGCGATTTCGAACAACTCTGACACCAGGGTGTACATGGTCGATTAACAATGTAACCTACACGAAATGATGATAAGCGATTTTTCACATTCATCCTATACCAACCTACCTATGTTGGCTTAGCTGGGTATGGTCTCTCGGATTAAAAACCATACGCTCTCTTCTTATGCTTGTCGTAAAAATAGAGAGGGTTTGATTTTATTTGTATTTCTGTTCTATTTGTTAGTTTCCACTGACAATAGCATCACCAAGAAGAAGAAAAAAGCACTACTTTTATGTTGCTTGCCAAAAATAGTAGTTTTTTTCGTCTTTCGTTCATTTATCCATACTAATATTATAAATGCGAAAGTCTGTCAGTCTATTAAGCTTTTACGGCCAAAACGCTGAACGGGTTTTGATAAAATTTGGTATGAATATAGTTGAAGACCCGGGGTCAAACATAGGCTACTTTTTGGCGCAATCGGAGCTGCGGGAAAAAGCTAGTTTATGATAAATGATGATTTTATTAGCCATTAGTATGTATATATGTATTTATAGAAAAGGATCGAGCCTTAAAAACATAAAATATTTGCAAATAGATTTTTTTTATCGCTTAGTCGATTTTTGCCGTGCTTAAGGTTATGTGGCCACTTCTATACATTCGTTACTGTGCGTCTCGCGTGCCGAAGGCAATTAATTACTTAGGAAAATTAACGTCGATATGGAAGGCGGAAGCCTCTGTTATGGACGTTGTATTGTATTTACTTTCGCCGTGTAAACACAACCGGCGACAGAAATGTGATGTACATTATATCGGGTTTTTGGCATGAGAATAGTTTAAGCACTATCCCTTTATCAAGTGACATTCTCAGGAATGTCAAGTCAGTGGTGTGATTTCCAAGCATCTGTCCGATTGCTTGGATACATAGTTTTTATCATAGTCCTATCTAGACACTGCTTTTCAAAACGTGCCAGCCGTCTGCAACTCTACGTAAGAAAATTAGATTATTAGAAAATGAACATAACTTACCTTACGACTGATACACAACGACAACTACCAGGACCAATGACCTGTCTAAAGAACCAAGGAGTTCGAGATAGAAACATCACTCACTAGTGGAGAACAAAATTAGTTCCTATTAGATTACGTTGGCAGGTTGGCAGTCAAGAATATTTTAAGGTGCGCTAAAGATGGTTTTATGAATGAATTTCATTATCACACACAGACACACACACATGCGTAGTGCATAACATTCAAAACTAGTATTTAACTTTCGTTCGAAAACTAAATGTTTGCAAAAACTTACTAACATCAAAAGTAAGTATTATCACGTCTACAAAAGTTCCTCGCGCAATAAGGTTCAATATCGAAAGCTGTACAAAGTTTTAGACGTGACCCTACCTTTCTATATTAGGGAAGGTTTATGACGTACTCTGGTTTATAGGTATTGCCAGTTTATGTACCTGTACCATTGATTGGTGATGGTTACGAGGTAGTGTGAGAGCCAAGTGCAAATTGTTATTGAAAAGATTCATTGTCATTGACAACTGTACTGTCAAAAATTGATTTAGTGATACACAAAGTAAAATAAAATACGATTGTACATAAAAAGAAAAATGACAGTGCAATCCCTTTTTTATCTAGCTCTATCTTATTGCTTTTTTTTGAAAGAATTGTCTTTCAGCAGACCGGCAAGAGAAAACGATAAGAAAATAGCTGTAGGATAGGTCCATAGGTACTGGGTGCCGATCGAGCAAACTTGCAAAACATATTGACGTATTTACTAAAATCAAACCATTTTCGCGAAGGTATTTTTGAGATTCCGATAAGTTGAACTATTTGTAATCGACTCACCGGTTTAACTTACTCAAACATAGCCTCAGAGTCAGAATCATAATCATTTATTTAGGATATCTCGAGGTACTAGTGGTTCGGTTTTCGTCATTACGTTAACGAATTGGCCTCTTGTTATCTCTAATTTAAGTCTGGCCAATTTTGCTTTTGCTGTGTTATGTACTTGTTCCGGGGTTAGAGGAAGGAGCTCATTTCGGATCCGAACGAAACTTGGCACACATGTTTCTTGATTTATTTTTATTGAGGTCAGTTATTTACGAACGAATTTCAATCACATAACAAGGAATCACTGTATGACATATTCCCCATAGGTTGGTATGAAAACAATCATTTTAATAGAGTCCGTTAGCGAGGTCTACTGTTCCCAAAACTTATATCTTTGGTAACCATGACAAAGCTCAAAAATACAACTTAAAAAACTTTGTCGGCAGATGACATGACTTGGGCCCTACACCACAAATAAAATGATGTCATTCACTACGTACCTAACCTGCGCGAATGACTTGGCCCCTAATTAGGTCACATATAAATAAATGAACATACATTTCGTATTTTTACGAACCCATTCCCGGTCGCATGAACAAAATCGCTATTTTTATTTGGATTGTTTATTTATTCTTTGCATTGGAATTATTTTTTGATTGGATAACAATCCTCTGTAACTGGGTTTGGTAGAGCATGATTGTTGTGTGAAAAACATTTTATATGTTTTCCACAATATTTTTGGAAATTGGATTTCTCCTTCTGATGCAGTCGGATAAATAAACGAGCATAGGTACAAATTCAAATCCTTTTAAAAAATCTTATCCCATCTAAATGTCCATAGCAAAACATACAAAAGACCTTGGACATAACTCCGTCCATTTTATTCTCGCATAAAATCAATATAAGCAGACCTTTATGCAAAATTAAGGGCCGTCTTATACCCATTTGCGTATTCATATAACCTTTTTATAAAGCCTTTTTAATATGGAAAAGTAGTATATAAAACAGCTTATTATATTATTTGTATATTTACTTAATGCTGTTTTATTTATTTTTATCTTACTGCAACAGAAGGAGGGTTATGTTTTTCAAGAGTATGTATGTATGTTTGTAGGTAAGTATTGTGATGTCGTGTCTTTGTCAACGGTTGCCCTTCGCCTCGCCGCATCACCCAGAGGGCCATATATAAGCCTGCGCGCGTCCACCAGAGGACCTCTCTCGGATCATCTCGTCATCTCTAAGTTAAGTGGCTGGCTATTTCATAGCGGCTACCTGACTGGATCTCGTGCCTCCTTCGATCTCACGACCCCTATCTATATTTCTTATTAACGTGTATCCTTGGAGTCTAACTTTGTAAAGTAAAAATAATAAATATTGTAATATTCCCTGAAACCTGGATTTATCTTCTGTCCTCACACATACCTTAAGTAGAAAACTTACACTTTGTTATAGTATGTATGGATGTTGTTTGTGTGTTGTTGTTTGGTACGCTCTGCAGCCTGACCGGCTCCATTATTGATTTTGATCCCCGGTTAGATCATCAAGAGGCTTATACTGCAATAGACAGACTGCGGCTGAAATGATGATGATAGTAAATCTATTCATTAGGGTAACAATGCTTACAATACAATACAATACAATACAAATGCTCTTTATTGCACCAAAACAAAAATACCTACAACAGATATAATTAATGAATAAATTAAGTACTAAATTAAATTAAAAAGAAAATTAAAAAATATCTACAGTTTGGGGCAACGTGCCCAAAATGCTGGCCGCATTACCTCGCTGGATTGCAATGCTAATTTTTTGTCCGAAATACAAACCAGCATTTTGGTCAAGCGTTGCCTCCATGCCTACAAAAGTAAATAAAATTTCGACACACTTGCATATAAAGTGTCTTTTATTTCATTGTAGGTCATTAATGGGGTTATAAGCAACACGCTGTTCATATTATAATCGCACTTGTAAAGTAATGATTTCCATGGATACCGTACTTTTTTTTTAAATGTACGCCATTTTACAAAGATTTTAAGTCTCAAAGCAATTGTATCATAATCTACTAATATCTGTCTTGAACAATGAATCATCCATTATCCATTTTTATTGTACAAAATTCAATTAAATAGGCTTTCAAAGTTCCATTAATAATGTATGTCTAAGAAAATGTTCGATAATGTAAACAGATCACTCGCTTATTTTACAAGCCAGTTTTATAAGCTATTCTTGTTTTTTTTTTTGATCAATAATTATGGCGAATTACTCATGTGCTCTACTTATGGAAATAATAACATTTTTTTATGTATCTATTATATTTCTTTATTTTATACTTGTTTAGTTGTTCGGTTAAAATATTAGGAGATTGCAGGCTTGAATCACCTGATTGTCTGATAATCATGATGATTCCGATTCCATTAGGTGGTCGCTTAAAATGAACCACGTCAGAGGCCGAAAGGCGGTTCCGAAAAACTCTGACACCAGGGTCGATTGACCATGTAACCCACTCAATATGAATTAATGAGTATCGAACCCACGGGTCTAAGAAAAACGTCTGATAAAAACAACTGTTCCGGTAAGATTAAGTACAAAGCCGCTCGCCAAAGCTAGTCTATAAAACATACAAAAATATCAATGAGACGAACGGGAATATCTTTTTACTTCCGTGCCGCAAACACAAGGGGCCACTTTTAGCTGATAAATGATACCCAAACATGAAGAAACACACTTAGGGTCCCGAGGGTTACAGGGATTTCTCACATTTTCACGGAAAGCTACAAGGTACAATGAAAGTCCGTAGACCACATCTACACTTAATTTCAGGTAGGATGTGCCACGTGAAAATACTATTGTAACGAACGTTAGCGATTTCTTAATCCATATCACATCTACATCTACACTATTATCTAAACTAATATTATAAAGAGGAAAGATTTTTATTTTTGTGTGTATGTTTGTAAGAATAAACTCAAAAACTACTGTGCCGATTTCAAAAATTCTTTCACCATTGGAAAGCTACATTCACCAAGAGTAACATAGGCTATATACCGCAGGTGGAGCTGCGGAAAACAGCTAGTTATTTATAATTGAATTTCTATTTCCCTTGGTCACTCAAGAATAGTTTTAAAAAATCTTCAAACTCAAAAAATTCTCCGTTTGAGCGACAATTTTTACTCGTTAGTATAGATTTACATTAAACAGGTCCTTGAATAGATTTTAAAATGCTCTCTTTAAGAATTTTAAAAATTTGCTTAAGTAATCATTAACGTCTCTAAGTGTGACAGCCAGACTGCACCCCGTGAATCTTTTATTACAAGGCAATAAAAACTAGGAAAGCAACCTCGTAACAGCGAAAAAGTAGGTCGAGAGCGAACTGTAGACTTTTTGGATTAGTTCGGCGCTTTCAACAAACAAACTAAAATTTTGCATCACAAGTAAATTGAATTACTCCGCAGCGAGGAAAATGAGATACGTTGATGGTAGTGACGTCATCTGATTGTTTTCTCTCCACTAAGCTCCGCGGTCCAATGGTTAAGCTGTTTGCCTTAGGAGTTCGTGGATTCGATTCCCATGGGAAACATATTATGTTTAGTTGTTTCTAGTTTGGTCAGGACCACGGAGCATTTACTAAGAGGAGATGCCGTTTGAAATGGCGCAGTGATGTGATCATTGGCGCCTCGCCGCTTACAAAAGTGGGCGGAGCTTGTCATTACTCGTTCAAAAGCATACCGAGAAACAGATCGCGATCTCCTAAGTGCATCACGTCTTTCCACGGCTTTTTTTACAAATTTAGCATTGAATAATTGGTTTCTGTTAAATAAGATATATTTACGGCTCTGAAAGTTATATCTAATATTTAAAACGTTCATAATTTATGAAATATCGCAATGTTTTTAAGATTGGAACTTCGATGTACTACTGACATCTATTGATAAGTTGTTGAAAATTTGTAAATAACGTAATACTGCTACTTTCCGTAAGATGAATATCATTATGGTTGGAGCCACGGCCGAAACCAAGCACCCCGCACGTCTGCCTTCCGCCCCGCGTAGCCTCACAAATACTTTCTTACAAAACGCTTATTACGGCATCTCCTGTTTGTAATTGCTCCATGGTCAGGACATTGCAGGCTTGAATCACCTGATTGTCTGATAATAATGTTGGTTTCATGCTTTGGAAGGCGCGTTAAGCCGTTGATCTCGACTGCTATTTAGTAGTCGATAAAGGAACCACGTAGGTAAGTGGCCGGAAGGCTATTCCGAAAAACTGGGACACCGCACCGCACAACTCGATATGATTGTATCAATATTAATGCTCACAGTATTGCAAGGGTCAATGTCAATTCTCGCGCTTTTGGATATATACGTGGGGCGCACTATAAGTTTCCGGAATGAATATGAAAAAATACTATTAAAGGTACAAAATTAATTTATTGTTTTTCAAAATAATCTCCCTTGGCGTCTATGCACTTTTTCATTCGATGAAACCAGTTTTGAAAACTTTTGTGCCACTCCTCTGTGGTGACCTCTGAAACGTGTTTTTCATACTCCTCGACAGCCTCTTCTGGTGATGAAAATCGTTGACCGCGTAATTGGTTCTTAATTTTTGGGAACAGAAAAAAGTCACAAGGTGCCAGGTCGGGACTGTATGCAGGATGACTCATGAGTTCTACATTTTTCGCCTTCAAAAAGTCGTTTGTCTGTCTGGCCGTGTGAGAACTAGCATTGTCGTGGTGCTGGATGATACGGCGTTTACGGTTATTTTTACGGAGTTCGTCAATAACTTCCGGCAAACAAATGGTCGTGTACCAGTCACTATTTGTATTAGTCACTGACTCGAAATCAGATTCCCTATGGGAGCGTAGGTTCGTATCCTACCGACTGCGCCATGTAATGTTGTTGTGTTTCAATCAAACACCTGTTTGGTCTTCAAGGGGTTTATTATATTTAATTTTATAGTTACAACTCTTAGTGAATGGTATATAGACTTAGGTAGTTTCTTCTAGTGTCTTCACGACTCCGGCGCTAGATCAAGAGAGGGATATTTCCGAATAGGTTTGATGTTGTGGACCTGACAGATGTCAGTTGAATCTGACAATTGATTTTGGCATTGACAGTTATCTTTTTAATTAGACTATCGTAGCTCCACTACACTATTCACTGTACGACGATTCTCTAAAGCAACAGTAGCCACGTGTCCAGTTTTATTAAAAAAAGAAGCAATCATCCGCTTAGATGCACTTTTCACGCGCG
Organism: Euzophera pinguis; assembly: GCA_947363495.1. Lineage (NCBI taxonomy): Eukaryota > Metazoa > Arthropoda > Insecta > Lepidoptera > Pyralidae > Euzophera > Euzophera pinguis. The sequence goes on from OX376183.1 coordinate 2,849,952, forward strand.
CCACTTTGGTTGGTTTCGGCTCATCTTGAAAGACCCATACGCTTGATTGCTGCTTTGTTTTGGGATCGTAGCAATAAATCCATGTTTCGTCACCTGTTACTATGTCCCACACCAAATTTGACGCACCTTCGTTGAATCTGGTAAGCATGGCACTGCACCAAGTGACGCGGTCCGTTTTTTGAGCCTCGGTCAAGTTGTGTGGGATCCACCGCGAGCACAGCTTTCTCACACCCAAATGTTTGTGTAGGATTAATTGTATTAGACTCATGCCTATTTCTAAGGATGCGCGAATTTCATGGTAGGTCACATGCCTGTCTGTTTCAATCATACGGCGCACAGCATTGATGTTTTTGTTGGTCACAGCGGTGGACGGCCGACCATCGCGAGATTCGTCACTGAGATTGATACGACCACGCTTGAATTCTGCAAACCAGCTATAAACAGTTGTCTTGCATGGTGCTTCATTGCCAAAAGCTGTTTCAAGCCGAGCGATGCTCTGTTGAGCTGTCAAATTACACCTAAAATCGTAGAAAATCATACTACGAAAATTTTCCCGAGTTAAATCCATGTTGATGCAGACACACAATTTTTTAAATGGCGCCACAAGGTAAAAACAAAAGACAGTCAGATGAAACAAACTGCATTCTACAGTCAAAGAGTTCTATTTTCAAATGTTGCAATAAATTTTTAAATATTGTTTATGTAAGTGGCCAGTTCCGGAAACTTACAGTGCGCCCTATGTAAAAGTCGAATTCAAGATTTCAAATCAAATCAAATCATCTTTATTTGTGAAAACAGGTCAAATAAGTAGACAAGCAAAGATTTGTCAAAATAAAAGTATTAACTGTATTCAATAACATGTATGTCTATTTTATATGCAATATTTGTGTAGATTTATAATTTTCAAGTATATCTGTTGCTGTACCCACCCTAACTTAACTGTTTCTCTTTCACCTCGTAAGGGTTGACTGGAAGAGATTGCCTAGCAATAAATCCGCCTTTGCTCATATTTTGATGAAGTCTTTGTAAATGTTATATTATTTGTTACTGTATGCGGGCAATAAAGATATTTTGTATTGTATTGTATTGTTATTTCGAATTCTCAATCTCTAAAGGCGTGAAAATCGGCCTCCAGGTGAACCATTGATTGCACTACATGTTATTTTACTTTTCTTAATGCAAGTTGTAATTATTTTTATAAAATTATATAGTAACTGTACTATAATTTATGAAAAGCTAATTGAATATGAAATGACATCGATATACACCGTGAAATTTTAATCGTTTTGGACCCATCGTCCAGTGACTCCACTCATGCAACTGAACAACTTTTCCCAAGATACATGGGTCGAAATATGGAGTAAATTTTTGGACCTCCCATACAAAATGTCTCATCACGTGACCTAACTTACTATGGGAAGTCCAAATTTGTTTTTCGTGTTTCGAGCTATGTTCCTTGGGGAAATTTGTTCGGTTGCATGAATGTCACTGGACGATGGGTCCAAAACGACTAAAATTTCACGGTGTATTATATTCCAATCGTTGCTCGTTGAAGCTTTGTTTTTCTAAAGTTACATTATTGAAACCTCCATAATTAAGTATAACAGATAACAGTTAACACTAATAGGTATAATACCTACTAAGGCCCAACCCCAATTCGTTCACCTCTAGTTCGTGTTGTACACGCCTTGTGACAAGGTCGGTATGGGCCCCATGAGACACACGATCGATACTAAACCATTGTTACTGTATCCTTTTTTAATCTAAGTTTGCACTTTTATAAAACAAAAAAGAATTTATGCCTGTGTCGTGTAAAAGAAAAACGATGCCTCAAATTTTCAAACGACTTTTAAATATTTATAAATAAAAAAAATCTAAAACATAATCATAAACATATACAATCTATTCATATCATCTCGAATGATTTTGAAGATATTCTGAACCCAAGAGGTTCATATACCAAGGAGAGATACATCGTTAAATTATGGTAGATACAAATCACTTTTCATATTCTTGTCGGTCCCGAAGGTTAGACGGCAGTCGCTCCATTGTAATTACTAATGCCGCCAAATCTCTATTCTATTTATTTATTTACTTTATTCATGTACACAATAAAAATGCAAAGGATTATACATAAGAGGAAAAGAAAATACAAGGGGCTTATTTCTAAAGAAATTTCTACCAGCAGACCCAAGAGAGGAAATGACAAGAGAAGGGTAATTAGGGTTCTATGCTCTGAAGCGTACGCTTGGACGAAGAAAACACCAAGGCAAACAGAGTCGATTAACCCATCTTAAAACCAGTCATTTTCCAGTCATTTTAATTTTAAAAAACTATACAAGATTTTTTTAAATCGGTTTAGAAATGACCTCCATTTTAGATTTTGGAAGTCGGTTGAAAATACACAGGTATTTTTTTTTTATTGACCTATATTCATTTATTTATGTAGCTTTATTACATAATTGTAAATTATATATCATTACATAATTATATATTGTCCCACTGTTGGACAAAGGTCTCCCCCAAGTCCTTCCAAACCTCTCTCTGTTCCGCCACCTCTGACCACCTAGCCTCGAATCTTCCCAAGTCATTCTCGGTCGTCCTCTCTTTCGCCAGCCACCCTCAGGGCGCCAATTAGTGGATATTTGAGCCCAACGATTGTCATCCATACAAGTAAATACGTAACAAAAATTCATAATTAATTTACGTGATGCACTTGAAATGACACTACTAACTGCTTGCCGTAAGTCCGTTGATGTTAGTTTTACAGCGTTGCAACAACGATGACTTTACACATTCATTTTACACGGATTGTAAAGATAAAATTCATGGGTGGTTCCGTTTATTTACTAAACACCCAAATTAAACTCAACAGCTAATTTTTATCGTTCGCGCCTTTGTGGGGCCAAAAAGCCAAATTAGTTCCTACGCAAAAACTTCACAAAAGGTTCAAGTTAAAAGCTTACTGTCATTAATTTTCATTTAATTCAATCATTTTTAATTTGTGACCATTTATCCTGTCATTAGGATTATGTTTGGTCTGAGTGAGTATAAGGTATTTATTTGATTTAGGCGTTACTTTGCGAAAGTAAAAGTTACAACTGACCAAATTATTTTGCGTGCTTCCGCCAAATTAGTTCATGCAAATTATTGCCGGCTACTGTTTGTCACCATCATTTGCAGGTACAAATAAGACAGAGAGACAGAGATGAGGAAATCCGTAGGAGAACACAAGTCACCGACATAGCCCTGTGGATTAGTTCTTTGAAGTGGCAGTCGGAGGGGCACATAGCGCGGAGAACCGATAGCCGATAAGGCAGAAAGGTTCTCGCATGGCGACCACGAACGGACAAGGGAAGCGTTGGACATCCACCGACCAAATCAGATAACCTGAAAAAGGAAACAAACCTAAGGGGACTCTCTGTCAAGGATGCTAAATACCAGGCAAATGGACACTAATGCATAAGAAAGCAAACCCTCTAGGAAAACTCTAAGATGATGAAGGAAATTAACTTGGACCACGTAACAAAACGCTCTCTCCTCTAACTCGAACCAGTAGGCGCGACTAATCAGCATCATTGCCGAAGAAACTTATCCAATTACCCCGGACACTCGCAGTCTTCCCAACGAAGGGAGATTTCCCGTGTCCCGCTTGTGTCAACTTGGATCCAGGTAGGTATTCAAACTTTTCTTGGGGTTGCAAGTTCAATCGACCCTGTATACTCCGTGTTCAGAGTACCTTGAAATTCAATTTTATTTGCAGAGAAACACGATAGGAAACATATTAAGGACAAAATAGACTAGAAATTGCTAAGTGTCATAAATATTGACAATATAAAAAAGCTTACACTAAGTACCAACAAAAGTTCTTTTAAATATAAAATAGAGCCCAAATAGTTTACATACATCACACGGTAAGTAACCTAGGCTGACGGCATTTCCCCTTTGGATGGCTAAACTAATCCTTTGACTAGAAATTATTATAAATTTTATCACTTTAGATTTTTTCAAACCCGTTTTTGGCTTCTGATATGGTTTCTGGTCTACTAAGTGGCAGTGGGCTTGACGTGCACAGAATAATGTTTATTTTCAAACAATCGGGTGATTCAAGCCTACAATGTCCTAACCAAACGGGAAACAACTAAACAAAATGGGCTTCCCGTGGGAATCGAAGAACAACTTAACCACTGGACCGCAGAGGGATCGAATGAATTGAATTAACAAATCACATTATTTAATCAATCACAACCAGGCAATCGTGCGAAAATATCTAATATTATATTATCTGATAGTTCTGACACTATATTAGATATTTACGTTGCTCACTTGAAGAGCTACGCAGTCGGATGGAAAACCCTGAGTGCTCATGATTTCCATCCGATTTCATTCGTATCGTCTTATGATTTCTATAAAGTCGATATCTGTTTATGTTTAGGTACTTACCTTCAGAACTGTATTGTGTACTTGAGAAATTTTTCACCAAAAAGTCATCATCCATTTAGCTCCAAAAAAATTAAATTTGTCAAAAAAAATAATTACTTAAGTTATGGTAAAAAGCTGTATCCGTCCACACTGAGCGAACAAGTCCGGGCATAAGTCCCGGAATTGGTCCGATGCGATGTTATATATATTGACGCACCTTTACGGAAACATTTTTTTTTTCTTTCGGACTTACATCAATTACAAATTTATTTAAAACATAAAAAACAGGATTAATCGCGTAAAATACCTTCATACTATGAAATCAAAATATGCCGGTGGAAGACGATTCTGGAATGGAGCTGTAGAAATGCTGAGCCAGTCGTTACGTGACCACGGCCGTTGTAACACGGTTGAAACGTCGGAAGTATGAAGGTATTTTGCTTATGTGATAAGGCCGCCTCTTGTATGCAAACTGTTTACGTATATTATATTTATAATTATGTTTTATTGTACTGTGTGCAAAGTAGTGTTAAATAAATAAATAATTTTATGTTTTAAAAAGATCATGATTACGGTGTTAGTGGCCAACATTGTCAGATTTCACACAACCTAATCTGATAAAGTCTATCGATTACATCTAGCGATAACAGCCAGGACCAATACATTAACCTGACTTTAGAAGCTCGGTGGAAATCAAGATATTGTTACTTAGTGGAGACATTAAGAACATGCATGTCGCGCAAGCCCATCAAACACATTAAACTGGAAACAAGTAAACAAATTATACTTCCTGTGAGAATCAAACTTGACCACTAAAAACTTATCCTCCCTCAAAACTACGTCAAATTCAGACTAATAAAGCAGATAAGCGAAACAAAACGGTATCAATAACGAAATTAAGTACTTATTTAATCTCTACACATGCTCCCGGCAACGTGAATGTCCGTTTTAATGAGTGTCCCCGTTACAAATGAATGCAAATCTAAACTGACGAGCACATCACTAGATTGTTAAGCGCGGATCCAGCACTAAAATAGCTGACCCTTGCAAATATTTGGTACATTTATTTATCTATTTAACGTCATTACAATAATGTTGAGGGCGGACTTACAGCCAGAGGCTTTTTCTAACAGTCAACCAAGATGTGGTGGTGGTGTTCTTTTCGGACGAAGATACACAAGTTCATGGTTTGTTTTTTTTATTTATTGGCATATAAATAACAGATATCAAACCAAACAATATTACGTTACGGCAGTAAAAAATACATTCTAGATCGCTCAAAGTAAGTACATATGGATAAAGTGTTTAAATGTAAATTATTTTTTTCGTCGTCTTAGGCAGCGCGGGATGTTTACAAATATACTAGAGCGATTGCCGTTTGACCTCTAAAGCTTTTATTCGCAGTAAAAAGTGCGGTAGCGACGAACATTTTCAGATTCCCCTTCAGCCCCTGAGCCTATATCTGCACTCGGGCTAATCTCGCATAGTTCTTGTAGTTGTTGGTATGAGATTTGAGGCAACTAGGGTTCATGCCAATGACGTTCCTTTCTGAATGGTTCATGCACATAATTAGCATAGTGCTATGAATTAGCTTTGCATGTGATGTATTGTAGGTTACATACTACAGTTCGCTCGATATTATCGTGACATTTGCATCCATTGCTGGACAGTCCAGAGTACGCTGTAAGTCATGGACCTAGATTTGGCGGCACTATTTACAATAGAACAACTGCCGTCTGACCAACCTGAAACATGATCCTAGGTGTGGTAGTAGCCAACACTGTCGATTTTTTCAGGCTGTCTAAAGGCATCGGACACAGCAATGTGTGCCATAATCAGTGGTAACAATCGGAGCCAACGGCTTAACGCGCCTTCCGATGCACGAAAATCAAGATAGAGAATTCCACTGCGACCATTCTGTTCTTGGCTATCTAGCTCTTCAAATTCATTGCAAATGCAAAGGCCACCCCAAGCGTTTCCAGAATCGCACGTTGAAGCGGCCTGCATCCAACGGGTGTCTGCGACCTTTTTCAGGTCATTTGACCATCAGATCGGTGGGTGTCCAACGCTGCGGCCACCGGTTCATGGTCGCCTTTCTGCCCCATCGGCCATCGATTTTCCTCCTTATGTACCTCACCCACTGTCACTTCAGAGAACTAATCAAATTATAATAGGCTCATGTTTATACACAAAAGGTACTCAAAAACGATTTGAATTTAAGCTCTTTTATCTGATTATTTACTTATCGAAAAACTCAATTCATTTGACAACCTGCTTGGAAAGAAACAAATGATGGATAATGAGGGCAATCCGGAATTCGTGTTAAAAATTGAAATGAATTGATCAATTCGTATTCGGTGAAACCAAAGTATAAAGATTTTTTTTTGTAACTAAATACAGGAATGATTGAAGGGCAGAGGGGAAAATAGGAGAAAATATAATTTCTATCTTTTATTTTTTACCTATTCTCAATGCGAAGACTTTGAGCTCTATATGGATAGTAAGAAGAGAGGGTAGGCTTTTGCCCAGAAGTGGGAAAACAGCAAAAAAAAATGTGTATAGGATACTTCCATGGTATTATAACATAGCATTAATAATTGGTCTCCGCTAATCTAATCTAAGGCGAAAGTATACCTGTCTGTCTATTACGTTTTCACAGATAAACTCCTGGGTCGGCAGTTTAAGACCAGGTCAAACATAGGCTTCTTTCTGACGCAGAGCCGCGGAAACAGCTAGTATAAATAAAAATATAGTCCACTTTTTGGTTACACCTACCTATGTACATTGCAAAAAGCACCGCAAACGGAAATAAGCGTTCCTTTCTCAACGTTTTGTGAAAGATTTTGTGACCCAAAACTTGAATTCAATCGACGCAGTGGTATTGAAAAGTTGAAGAGATTACTTCGTGAATGAATGAGGTTACTTGAACGAATGAAACTCGAATTCGAATGAAACAAGTCGGAAGAAAATAACTTATGGATGCTAGTGAAACTTTTTAATCCGAGCGCTTTCACAAGTTATATCTAGCTTACGGTTCAAAGCCCTGGTGCCCCATTTTTAAAAGTATAACTCACGCACTATCAAAAATGGAAATTTCTTTCGAATTCGAATGAAAATCATTCGACCAATAATAGATTCTGCCTGAGCAATAGGTACATTTCAAAATGAGGATCCTGGATATGCTTTAATCAGATATTAACGGTTTCAGATATGGCGATACAAATTATTACAATAGAGCGACTACCATCTAAGTATCTTTTCAACTCAATGTATTAAAAACAATCGGAAAAGGACGAATCGATTCACCCACAGAAATCTATACTAATAATATTATAAAACTGAAGAGTTTGTTTTTTTGAACGCGCTAATCTCAGAAACTACTGGTCCGATTTGAAAAATTATTTCAGTGTTGGATAGCCTATTTATCGAGGAAGGCTATAGGCCTGGGCGAAGTCGGGACGGGTTGCTAGTAAGATATATGGTAGAAGTGCTATGTTTGGGCCAGTTAAGCCTCTCAATTTCATGGTTAAAAAACCTACGCCAATAGTACAACAGGAGCAGGCGATCCCTGTTCCGAGCGGCTGTCTCAAGGGTACAGATTGCATTGATGGTTGCCGACCTTCGTTGAAGATGATGGCACCAAATGAAAAAGAAGCCTCTGGATTGGCGACTGGATATGGCGAGGCTTAACTGTGGCACTTTTACCTGATCTTATTTCTATGGGCTCACCCGATTCAGTACCTTTTTTGTGCACAAGTATTTCATCTTATTTTAGCGATCTGACCATATAGTTTCTTTTGTTGTATTTCTAAGATTTAATATGTACAGACTAATGCAGCAGCAAGTGAAATTCTACGGGATACTCAACTCATCAGCAACTCACAGCAAATGTGGCGTGTTCTCATATGAACGAATATGTGTAAACACCTTCGTACCGCCTCCGAATATATTCACCTTTTAAACCTTCCCTGGACTTCCACAATTAATTTAAAACCAAAAATGGCCAAATCGGTCCATTGTTCTTGAGTTTTAGCGAGACTAACGAACAGCAATTGATTTTTATATATATAGATGTGTGAAGTGTTCAGTAGATAATGCCACTTGCCACATTAGTTATCTGTTCCGTACCTATCAGGAGTTTTCCCATTTTCAATTAGAACTCGTTTCTATTCTAAATTAAAACGTCTGTCGATGACAGAAAAAATGGCGTTCCCGCCTGTATTTGAACCGTTCGTTTGCAATTAATTTTTGCATTGGAAGTTCGTTATTTCCAATCATATTTTTGTTTATTTTTAATTATAACTTTCAGCGCAATTGGTTCTGAATTGAATTACCGTGTTGTTTTATAAAAACATCGTTGAATATCGTAGTCAAAATATTATTGCCACGCGTGGAAAATTTAGAAGAAAATATACGTTATGTTTTTACTCACTTATTTGCACTTCTTGAATGAATGAACGATTTATTTTCATTTCCTACATTATCAACAGTTGGTTGCAGACTGGCCTGTTGAGATTACAGGTTACAGATATATTTTTTTTATACAATTAGGTAGATAAACAATAATTCGACACATGGTTAGCCCAAGGGCCCTATTTTTGAAAGGTATGACTCAGACAAAAGCAGTGAGTCGAATGATTTTCGTTCGAAAAAAAATGTTTTTACAACAATACAAAACAAATACGCTGTATTGCACCAAAACAAAAATTTTACACAACAAATATACCTACATGAAAAAAAATTAAAATCGGTCCACAACAGGCTAGTTTCTTAAAAAAATATAATTAGTCCATCAGTTAGATAATCAAAAAATATTGGAGACGTATTTTTTCTTTTGGAAATTAAACAAAGAATGGTAAAGATATGGCGCGTTAAAGTTCCGTGTGACGTCACAGCGTGCAACACTTTTTCGCAATATGTGACGTCACCAGCCCCCACTCCTAAACTTTGATGCGTTATATCTTTATAATTTATCGCTCAAGTTGAACATACATAGAAAAAAAACCTACAAACGAACATAGAACCTCCTCCTTTTTTGTAGTCGGTTAAAAATGTAGATAGGTAGTATTTATTAAAGATTCAAGCGCAATATTCGAATATTAACACGTCTATGAGATCTATACAAATAAATTGCTACCGTTTTCCAAAGACCAATACTAAAAGCTTTCTGATCAATGCTTTTAGCCGGTCGATTAGATAACGTGCGATCTCGCCGAACAGTGAGCTTTATGAACGGTGATAACAGATAAAAGCTTGGCCTTATTGGGTGTGATGTACATTTGTATATTATACTAATTAAATACATTTGTTAAGAACAAAAACATATTCTTTCATTTACAAAATGAAATTAACTATCATGTGTGTGTTTACCATAAACAAAACTCCTGATTCTTCGAGAAGATTGAGAGTGGGTGAAACTATAGTTAAAACAGGTTTTCAAAGTGTCTTAACATCAACGCAGAGAGAGAAAATAAATTTGGGTACATCTTAGTCTGTCGGGGTATGATCTATTCTTTTCTCTCTATCTTTTGTGACGGCAAGTCAGGTGCCCTATTTTTCAAATGTCGAATGAAATTCGGCGTAACTCATTCGATATCGAACTCGCTGATTTTGCGTAAGTCACCCTTTAGAAATAGTACTCCAGAGTTTTTGACAAAAAGATAATTCCAAAAGCGCTTGATTTCTGTTGCTAGGAATTATGTTCATTACGGAGAAAGTATTGTACTGTATTTGTATCAAAGTAAAAGAGACTCATTAAAATCCATATACAGAAAAAAATAATATCCTGATAAATACATTATTTGTATTAAAATTTAAATAAATAAATGTCATCATCATCCTAGCGTGTATTCCTAGTTGCGTCGTCAGCTTACGCTTCGGAGCCTAGGGTACGCTGTAAGTTTTGGTCCTAGATTTGGCGGTACTGGTTTTACAATGGAGCAACTGCCGTCTGACCTCCGTAACCATCTTTACAGGGAAACCAGACCAACAGGAACATGACCCGTGTTGGTGGCCAACACTGTCAGAATTTTTCAGACTGCCCCAAGGCATCTGACACAGCCTAATGACTGCTATTTATCGACAACAACCGGGACCAACGGCTTAACGTGCCTTCAGAAGCACAGAGGAGCTCAAGATAGAAAGTGCCACTAAATGGCGACCAACCCAATAGTGGTCGCGTCACGTCGTCGTTTGACACGCGCATTCGCTACGGATGCGCGGATCGCGTTTGACTAACGAGCTAAAAAATAAATAAATGTAATCAAACATATTTCATCAGTTAAACCTTTCTGAATATTTAGCGATAAAGTACTTGAACTTAGTACAAACTTGATTATAATTACAACACGAAGAGCCTTCCAAGGAGTGACCGCACATACCCAATTAAAATCGAGACCCTTCGAGAATTGGCTTCATATTGTGCGCAAATCGAGTTACGCACCCGCTAAATTACCGTGGGGCCAACTTTGTTGTGTACAATGATAGATGGACTTTCATTATTATTTAGATATATTGCCTTTTCCCGTAACTTTGTTTAATAAGAATTCAGATACAAATAGGGTATTCCATTAATTTATTTTTATTATTTACTAGCTGACCCGGCAAACTTTGTACCTCCTCCGAATATATTATTCACCTTTTAAACCTTCCCTGGACTTCCACAAATAATTCAAAACCAAAAATAGCCAAATCGGTCCATCCGTTCTCGAGTTTTACCGAGACTAACGAACAGCAATTGATTTTTATATATATAGATATATCAAAAATTTCACTACCAGATACTTATAAATTAGATATTTGATAGTAGATTAACAGCCGCAATCAGAGTCGTTAATGAATATATAAGCAAATTCTTTAAACTCAAAAAAAATCCGTTAGAGGATTTTCAAATGTTTACTTCTTCGTTCAAGCGTGTTTTTCCTATTTTTCCGATTCATAGTGTTTGTACTTATAAGTATAGATTTAAAAATTCTTTCGTTTTTTATTTAAGTATTTGTTTAAGGGGTCATTGACAACTCTGAGTGTGGCGGTAAGTTTATTATATTGTTGATGAAACATAATTCAATACGTACTAAGCTAGTAAAATGGCGCAGCGACCCAAAGTGAAATTCAATACGTAAAAAAATATGTTCGTTTTTCTTTAATATCTATATCGTACAGATGGCATATTCCAATTTTATCGTATATGTGAAGGTTTAGATGTATTGGAAGTGGGGATATTACAGGTCTATGATAAATTGTTCTTTGTGCGATATTCTGTCGTTAAGGTACTGTACGTAACATTTTTTTTTTATAATATTAAATTAGTGCTAAAGAAATAAAAGCCACAGTAATGTAAATTTTCGAAGAATTTTCAGAAATACGGTAGAATTTATTGATAAATAGTTGGTTTCATTTTAGGTCTTTTTTTATATACAACTAAGTAGGCAAACAGGCGTACGACCCACATGATGGTAAGTGGTTACCGTAGCTTCTGAACGCCTGCAACGACGGAGATGTCACGAGCGAGTTGCCGACCTGTCCGCTATCAGCACAGCGCGAGCGACCCCTCTGGAGTCTGGCGACCCTACTCACCAGGAACACAACACTGCATCACAGTGTTATTTGGCTGCAGTCTTCTGTAGGGTGGAGGTACTTCCCCAGACGGACTACTCCTTACAAAATGTCCTACCTCTCTTGAATCTATATAGATCTAAATCTATTTTATTTTGTCGGTAGGTAGGTATTAATCAAAAAAGGTAAAAAAATTTTAAGTGTTCAATGTTTAATTCCCGACAAAAACCACATATAAATCAGCAATTCGTGTACCAAATTTTGTAAGGGTCCGTTCAGAAATGCGTCTCTAGTCCCACTAACAAAATTGGTTGTCTGTAAAGTCGGTTTACGGACGGTAGTTCGACGTGACAACGTCAAACATTACAGTAGTATAATACACATGATCATGCCTCTCTCTCGTTCGTGCCGCGCTCTCGCTTGCGGAACGCGACAATGAGCGTAACGGGACAATGACGTCATCTTAACATTACAGTAGTATAATACACATGATCATGCCTCTCTCTCGTTCGTGCCGCGCTCTCGCTTGCGGAACGCGACAATGACCGTAACGGGACAATGACGTCATCTTTTTCGTGCATGCAGCCCGTAGTATCGAGTTATTAGACGTTGTCACGTCAAAAACAAAATTGCAGTATAGAAATGGAGACTAGCATTTATCATCATTTCCACTTTTGGAAATGACGAGCCTTATGATTTCCAAAACTTCTCACTTGACAAATCGAATACTTAACAAAGTAAATTAGATCGAAGTAGTTCAATAAGAAAGTCATTTAAAAAAAGTTTCATGTACAAGAATACACGTGCTTACAAAGCTCAAGCTCGTAGCGGCAGATTGCTACGCGACCGGCATTCGTAGCCAATTGAATTCCCGCTACGCCGTAGCTGTTGCTACGACTTGCCTACGACTCACGTCCGATTCGTAGTATATGATAGTATTGACTTTTAACTGGATTTTTCAAGTGACTTTGAACTAGTGTTAAAATTGTGGATATCCACAAAGAAAATATAGTTTGCTAGCCGTTTCCCGCAGCTCTGCGTCAAAAAGCAGCCTATGTTTGACCCCGGGTCCTCAATTATATTCATACCAAATTGCATCAAAATACGTTTAACGGTTTGGCCGTGAAAGCGTAACAGACAGACAGATAGACGGACAGACAGACAGACAGACAGACAGACTTTCGCATTTACAATATTAGTATGGATAAAGCAAAATGATGGCTTTTTAACAACACTACCTACAAGCATTATTATTATGTCATTAAATTTAATAAAAATAAAACAAAATATATCATAAATATTCATGACGACGAATTTTTTATTCATCCGTTGGCTGAACTGGTAAAAGGTTAACGAAGGCAAATTAAATAAATAGAGTATTTTTTCCTAAATTTTATTAAAGGTAAAATAAAAAGTAAGAGCCATCTTGTAATATTATTATAGATTATTTATCTGAAGAACTTCTTTTTGAGGTCCTGCTTTCGTAATGAGTTAGTAAATCCATACTTCCATACTAATATTACAAATGTGAAAGTGTGTTTGTTTGTTTGAGCTTGAGGAGCAATGGAATGATGTGATTTTTTGTGTGGAGATAGTTGGAGACCTGGAGATCGACATAGGCATTTTCCGTGACACAAACGGAATTACACGCGGGCGAAGCCGCGGGCACAGCTAGTAGACTAATAAAAGAAAAGAAAATAGTTACAACCAGCAATATTTATTTTTCTCCCAGTGAAGGGAAGGCTCGGACACTATTTTTATTCAAAAAAGCAGTGCGTTCGCATTACATTCGGGAATTAACTGATGAATCATTAGAGATATTGTATGTAAAGCTCGACCAGGAAAATAGCAGCCTTGTCCATATTGTGGAAAAATATTAGAACTAATTTCTTTTACTGGCAACTAGGTATTCAATTAGCATTCCGTCATCTCAATGTCATCTGCCAAAAAGAGACAGAAGTGGACGTTGGGTATTTGTGATTATCAAATAAAAATATTTATTAAAATGATAAAAATAATCTATAGTAATGAGAGAAAAGTGATATACAAAAGATATTTTCATATTTGATGCGAATGAAAACGAAGTATTGATTTATATTTTATTGACTTTGTCAATTTTGATTTTTGACATGACACTTAAAAAATGTTGCCATCTTAAGGTGATCATAGCGACGCCAATGCAGGGTTTTTATTTTCCTGGTCGGGCTATATGTATTTTATGTACTGTACATGTTATTTAGTCTAATTAGTAGATATTAATTATTATTGTTGTTTAAATTTTAATATTCAAAAATTTCGGTTTCAATTACCTCTTGGTTCATTGGTGCAAAAAGCATCTGGCTTTAAGTTTTCCCTTTACATTATTGTATTAAAAGTCAATAAATAAATAAATATTTGGCGTATTTTTTAAACCAGGGGTGCTAAAAGTTTAACGTGTCTATGTGCCTGCGTCACAAATTGTGAATGAATGAATGAACACTTAATTGCACCATCTAATATATAGAAATCAATTGCTGTTCGTTAGTCTCGCTAAAACTCGAGAAAGGCTGGACCGATTTGGCTATTTTTGATTTTGAATTATTTGTGGAAGTCCAGGGAAGGTTTAAAAGGTGAATATATTCGGAGGCGGTACGAAGTTTGCCGGGTCAGCTAATTTACGATTTATTTGACATGACAAATATTTTTAACAGTTGTGATGATAATGATTTCTTATGTTTTCGCGATTGTTATTCATTAAATTAATTTAATGAGTTGTGATGATCTTGTTTCCCTTTAAAAATATTACGACAGACGGCAGTCGCACCATTGCGATAAATAAGTTACCCATAAATCTAAAAACATTACCATTACAGAAATTTAATAAATGCATTTCTGACATATTAATTGAAAAGAGATATAATACAGTCAATGAATTCTTAAATGATAAGCAATTTAATAGTTCTATCGATTTTCACATCAAGTTACCTGAAAATACGGACATGACTTTGTAATAAAAATAAAATATATACTTGATTGACAAAATATTTGCATGCTATTTATATATAGTTGAATAAGATGATCTTGTGTTGTATCAACCTAACACCTTTTGTACCTTACTTACTTCCAAATAAAATTCATTCATTCATTCAACAGTACCGCTAAATCAATCATGACTAAAAGCGTACGGTAGTTGAGGTCGCTACCAGAAAACATGCTTGGACGAAGAAGTAATATACAAGGTCATTGTTACGCCATCTATCAAAACAGAGACACATCTATCGAAACATTACACAAAAATTGGGCACGTACAAATATTGTTTTAAAAATTCCGTTCTTTATTTTGCCAATTTATGAAGCGCCCCCTTTTATCAAATAGGGTAACTATTTCTTATTTTTAGGCAATGGAACCCACGACAGAAGTATATACGGTACGGATAACGGTTACATTTTAGCATGACCCATCTCCTTTTAAAACGCAAAGGCTTCCGCCCATCGCATAATAAACTCATGACCCGTGCGATTTCCATAAATATCACGTGGAGGCTTAGGAAAAAATAATAGCCAATATTCTGCGATACAAATTGTTGAGCTTTTATGAGCTTTGAACATGGCATTGTATAATAGTTTAAAACGGGGATTAACGATTTAGAGCGATTTGAAAATTAAATTGAGGGACTGGATAAATGTTCCGTAACTTAAGAGTAAAAACGGCAGCTTAATCTTTAAGTTTTATCTTTTTTAAGTTTTTATACGTTAAAGGCAAAGACCCAGGGTATGCTTGAAACCATGGTCCTAGATTTGGTAGTTATTAACCATTTTTGTTTCTTTTTTTTTACTTCGTCGAAATATCATTTGTCCTATCATCAATTCTTTTTTTTAGTCATTTCAACATGACATTGATCGCAAAACTTTTTACCGTAGTGATGCTCGGCCGAATAACTTTTGTTCTAAATAATTCAGCTCAGCAATAACAGAGATATATATAATTCAAGATATTGATATATATAAGTACATGAATTTTTAATCAATAGCCGTGTAATTTTATAGAGCAGCAGTTTGAATTGAGCAGCTAAGCTACGGTTTTATACAATACAAATATCTTTATTTAAAGTATTATTTTATAGCAGGGGGCTTCCGCCCCCCGACTTCGGCCTTTAACAAAAAGTTTTTTTTAAATCGGTAAAACATAGTTAAAATGGTACATATGTCAAATTATGCTTCTATAATATAAATATATACCAAACAAGACGTCGATGAAACGTGTTGGGTCAAGTCGCTGATCGGTTCCCCCAAAAAGGGGCTCTATTACTAAGACTTCGCTGTCCGTCTGTCACCAGGCTGTATCTCACGAACAGTGATAGTTAGACAGTTGACATTTCCACAGATGATGCGTTTCTGTCGCCGCTGTAACATCAATTAGTAAAAAACAGTATTAAAGAAATAATTTTGGGGGATCACATACAGCAAACGTGATTTTTGTAGATAATGGTAAGGAACGCTTCGTGCGCAATTCCGACTCACACTTCATCAGTTTTTCTTTCAGCTAATTTAAACGAAAATTCCTCACACTCCCTTCTTACAGATTCTAGACATAAAACCCTATGCCTTTCTCAAAGTCTATAAACAAATCTAATTAACACAGTGTATTGGAAGAAAGATTAAGTTGAGACTGGTCACGGAATATTTGATTAGAACTTCCTAACTCAATCAGAGGCTTCGGGAGGATATGTGTGGAATAATTTATCCTGGTCTAATTTTATAGACCACTAGCTATTATTTATTAAATAGCCGTTTTATTTATTTATATTAATACTAAGTCCGCGGCTCTGCCCGCGTCAATAAGTAGCCTATGTTGATGTCCTTCATTCTGGCCCGGCCACTGACGCTTTTAGTATATCAAATTATATAAATTGAGTGTTCTTTATGTGTACTTCATGTACCTTGAACAATTTTTTGTGTACCTCAAAGGTTAATTGTTTAAATAATGAACAAAGTGGATGGAAGTCGCTTCCAACCGGTCATTTTGGAAATAATTACGCTGAAAAGATGATATTTCAAATGTAGACAGGCATATCTACGTAAATTTTAACCAAGGTAACGCTAATGTACAATTAATGTATACCTGCATTAACTCGACATGTTAAAATTAAATTATGACTGTATGTTAATTAATATTTCAGAAACTTGCAGCAGAAAATAACTTTCGCGTTTTTTATAAATGTATGTTTTTCAAATGTACTCAAATGTCGAATGTTAATTAATTTATTTTTATTGTACAAATATAATTATAAAGCACTTAATAGTTTGATCCATCGATTATGAAGAATAAAAATCGACCGAAAATCCCTCAGCTTACAGATTTTAAGTGAGGTGATAGGAAACGACAAGAAAAGGGTAACATAATATATGAATTTATATGTTTATGTATATATTATTTGTATAGATATATGTATTGTTTATGTATGTTTATTGTATTATAAGATGTATGGTTGTGTAGGTATTCGTATAAATATAGATTTTACAAGCCGTTCCCGTGGTATTTCCAGTACACCCACATTTAAGCTATCTGCTATACCCAAAGGTTGACTGTTAGATAATGCTTTTCGCATTAAGTCCGATTATTGTTCTTTACAAATTGTAATAATGAAGGTTAAATAAATAAATAACAGGTGTTTACTTGTATATCATAAATTATATACCTACTAGCTGTTTCCCGCAGCTCCGCCTGTGTCAAAATGTAGTCTACGTTTGACGCCGGGTCCTTTCATAAAAATCCATCCAGTGGTTTGACCGTAAAAGCGTAATAGACAAATAGACAGGCATACAGACTTTCGCAAGTATAATATTAATATGGATTGAAACATATTATATTACAATTAAATATTTACATACTAATTTACATAACTGGATAACTGGAATAAACTCCCTGCCTAGGTTTTCCCAGTGACTACAACATGAGGGCTTTCAAAAGGAGTGTGAATAAATTTCTTCAGGGTCGGCCACGTGGCCGTGATACTTCTGGTATTGCAGGCGCCGTGTATAGGCTGCGGTAACCACTTACCATCAGATGGGCAACGTGCCAGTTTGCCTACTAAATTGTATAAAAAAACATATGCTAAGGAAAGATATAATCCCTTAAAAGGTTTTGAATATTAAAGTTAACTAGTCTTTAAATCTCGTATGTCAAAAAATAAGTAAATTCTACCCATGGACTTAATTGTAGCTGTTGTTATAGGCTTTCTAATAAATTCTTTAGATATATATAGTACTAGTTGTTTCCCGCAGCTCCGCCTGCGTCAAAAAGTAGCCTATGTTTGAAACAGGGTCTTCAACTCTATTCATACCAAATTTCATCAAAAGCCGTTCAGCGGTTTGGCCGTGAAAGCGTAACAGATAGACAGACAGACATTTATAATATTAATATGGATTCCATTCTTGTTATTAGTATTCCAGACTATAATCGAAGAGTATGTCTGTGCCAAATTTCATCCCGATCCAATCCATTCAGGATAGAATAATAAATAAACCTAGTATAGAGAAATTATTCTTACTTACGTGATTAAAGGAATCGGTAGAAGTGCCGTAGCGTGTGCCAAAGTTAACTGGCCTGCTAATGACACTTCCATATGTTCTTATTTCTATGGGGGTCCCGCCAGTCGCGCAAGATTCGCGCCAGTTTGAACGGTCCATTACGGTTCTGCCGCTTAAAATGTAGCCTAGGTAAGGTCAATCCGTTCCTAACCGGGTTCCTTCATTACTCGACCTTATTGTAGTTTCTTCCTCAAACCTGGCAACAAAGTTTGGACAGTGTACTGCGGAGGCTTTCTCTCATCATGATCTCATTTATCTTTCTTATAAAATTCGTCCTCCAAAACCCAAACCCAAAGTAGTAATGCAGCGTAACTTTCGTTCAATTAATACAGATAGTTTACGAAGGGATGCTGGGAGTTATGATTGGCCTACACTTCTTCGGAAGGAGTCAGTGGATGAGCAGGTCGATCTCTTAAACTCCTGGATACTCCAACTCTACGATACTCACGCACCTCTCAGACCAGTTAAGCTAAAATATTTCCCTGCCCCATGGTTAACCGATGACATTAAAGCACTTCAAGCTAAGAAAAACAAAGCTAAGTTGAAGTATAGGAGTGATCCGGACCGATATCGTGATTTGTTTGTACATGCTCGTAATGCGTGTAACAGGGCGTGTAGGGACGCTCAACGACGCCATATTCATAACTCAGTACAGAACAGTGACCCAGCTAAAGTCTGGAAATTTCTACGAAGTTTGGGAGTTGGTAAAAATAAGAACAAATGTCCAAATAACATCGATATTAATAACCTTAACAGGTCTTTGTCCTCTTCTGTCTGTGTTGATACCAACATTAAAAATAACACCCTAAATTCTCTTTCCGGAATTCCAACCCCAAATATTTGTCCTTTTGCTTTTAGTCAGATTGCTGATCGTGATGTTGAGAAGATAATTTTGTCTATATCGTCAAACGCAATTGGTAGTGACGGCATTAGTCGTGCTATGGTTTTACCAATTCTAGATATTATTCTTCCTGCCATCACTGCTATAATTAATAACTCCCTAACTTCTGGCACTTTTCCCACAGCTTGGAAGAATGCAAATATTACACCACTTCCCAAAAAATCGAACCCAACATTAATTACTGATTTCCGTCCTATTTCTATTCTCCCTTTCCTCCCGAAAATCCTTGAACGTGTTGTTCAGCAGCAACTTCAAAACTTTCTTTCCTCGAACAACCTACTTAACCCATTACAATCTGGATTTCGACAGGGCCATGGCACGACTACGGCTCTCATAAAGGTCACTGATGATATTCGCTCCGGCATGGATAAGCAGTTGATCACTCTTATTTCACTTTTAGATTTTAGCAACGCGTTCAACACTGTTGATTACGATATACTTCTGGCTGTGATGCGTTCTCTCAACATATCTCCGACGGCAATCGACTGGTTTCATTCTTACCTGTATGGACGACAGCAGCGGGTACATATTGAGGATTCATTCTCTTCCTGGTGTGATATCGCTGCTGGCGTTCCGCAAGGTGGCGTCTTATCTCCATTGCTGTTTGCTCTTTTCATCAATTCCATCACCCTTAATCTTCAATGTTCCTACCACCTTTACGCGGACGATTTACAAATATACACGCAAGCTGATGCAGAAAACTTTGCAACAGCCGTTCACACTACTAATGATGATCTAACTGCAATATCGGTTTGGAGCAGATCGTACAGCCTTATCATAAATCCCCTTAAAACACAAGTTTGCATTATCGGTAGCTCTAGACTAATCTGCAAAATTAATGTAACAGACCTCCCGAAAGTCTCGTTCGATGGTACGGTGATCCCTTTTAGTGCTTGCGTGAAAAATCTTGGTGTCCTAATGGACAACTCCCTTACTTGGACTCCGCAAGTTGCCGAAGTCAGTAGAAAAATGTTTGCAGCTGTAGGATCACTAAAACGACTAAAAAATTTTTTGCCGTTTCAAACGAAAATTACGCTTGTACAGTCACTACTATTTCCCATTCTTGATTACGCGGATACCTGTTATTTGGACCTAACTCAGGAGCAATTAAACAAACTTGAGCGTCTCCAAAACCTTTGTATCAGATTTATTTACGGTCTTCGTAAATATGATCATGTCTCTGAATTTCGCAATCAACTCAAGTGGCTCCCAATCCGACGTCGCCGTGATTGGCATATCCTTTCCATGCTTTATTCTATTCTTTTTATTCCCACTTATCCACAATATCTGAAACAACGGTTTGTGTTTCACAATCAACACCATGATCGACTTCGCAGTGCACATAATCTCCGATTGGATACACCCGTACATTCTTCCGAATTTTACACCAAGTCGTTTACTGTCCAAGCTGTACGTCTGTGGAACTCCTTGCCGGTATCTATTAGACATGCCCAAACACTCTCCAGCTTCAAGACACAAGTGAAAGACCATTATCTTTCTATCACCTAAACCTCTTCCCGAGAAAATCTTTTCGTCTGCTGTTCGTATATAACCCGCCATAGTTGTAATTTTAACATTTATTGATACGCTTAAAATAAGTATGTATATTTATTTACATTGTGTAATGCATGCGTATATGTGCACCACATATATTTACATAGGTATATTTTTTTTGTATGTGCTGTATAGGTACGTTATGCTTTTATGTTTCACTTTTTCCCAATTGTTAATTTGCGCCTACCTTCCTGTTTCATATCATGAAGTCCTACCTGTTGGTTGCCTGGAAGAAATTGCTCTAGCGATAAGGCCGCCTTTGTACCATAGATAATAATAATATTCATGTACTTTCTACAATTTGGTGCAATAAAGAGTTATTTATTATTATTATTATTATCCGCCGCTCCGTTTTTAGGAAAAAATAATAAATTAACAAACACTCTTTTTCGTAATTAAATTTAGTTAGGATTAGCGGTCCGTCCGATGCTCTCAAACAACATGTGTTTATGACTTCCGTTATTTTTTTTCAACTTTATCCAATTTATGATTAACCCCAATGTATTTTATACTTTTTTTTTTTTTTTTGTTAACGGAGGGGAAATGCATTTACGCACAAAGTGTGGGACTCCTGGGCCGCTAATCGGCCCAGACTACCCACTAAAACCCCTCCGGCGTTTCCGCACCGGCCTTCTACCACGACGCCCTCCAGCCATGGCCTTTCGGCCCCCTCAAATGGCCTTTCGCCCCCCCCCCCCCCCCCCCCCAAATCGGGCAGTGGCCCATAAATGGACCACGCCCGTCCCCTAGACCCACATCCATTCGCCGTCTCATCATAGACGGCGGTGGAGTGGGCTGTTGGCAGAAATTGGCCGACAGCTAATAAGACCCCGACTACCAGGGAGTTATTAACTGTCGCCCAGGGTGCACCGTCCCGAGTCCCTTGTTAGCCCGCCCTCTCACCGGATCAATGTATTTTATACCTAAATCATCCTCGAGAATCTGTCAGTCAAACTGCAACTGTTTGGTAATTTTTTTAATTTACGTAAAATTAACATCATACTAATCATACTAATATTATAAATGCGAAAGTGTATTTGTTTATTTGTCCTTCTTTCACGTTAAAACGGAGCAACGGATTGATGTGATATTTTGTGTGGAGATAGTTGGAGACCTGGACAGTGACATAAGCTACTTTTTTCCGTGACACAAACGGAATCCCACGCGGGTTTAGCTAGTATTATAAATGTGAAAGTGTGTTTGTTTGTTTGTTTGTTTGTCCTTCTTTCACGTTAAAACGGAGCAACGGATTGATGTGATTTTTTGTGTGGAGAGAGTTGGAGACCTGGAGAGTGGCATAGGCTACTTTTGGTTCTAGAAACATCATTTTCCCAAAGGAGATATACACGCGGGCGAAGCTAAAAAAGCTAGTGTATTGATAAAATGCATGATTTCAAAATAACCTGATTTTGTATTTGAAAAAAGTATGACCTTCGCAAAACCGATGAGTTAAATAATTTTCATTCAATATCGAACGATTTCATTCGACAT
The DNA here is from genome assembly GCA_947363495.1 of Euzophera pinguis. Lineage (NCBI taxonomy): Eukaryota > Metazoa > Arthropoda > Insecta > Lepidoptera > Pyralidae > Euzophera > Euzophera pinguis. The sequence continues at coordinate 2,872,444 of OX376183.1, forward strand.
AATTGGCCATACATTTCAATGCCATAAGCTTTGATATATGAAACGGTATCTAAATGATTACAAAGTTCTAATCAAAAGTATATGTCACACGTTGCTGACTACCCACGCGGTAGATAATACAATACATTATTCATATCGTAACTGAGATTGCGCTTCTGTGCAGTAAAAATGATAAATCTTTTTTTATTTTTATGTAGAGACATAATCATGGACTTTGTTTAATATACTAAGTCCATGTACATAACAAAGACATTTGTTTTACGTGTTTTGGGACAAAATTACAGGATTTGGCGAGCTTAGAGGATTGGTATTCATCCATCCATACTCCATACTAATATTATAAATGCAAAAGTCTGTCTGTCTATCTGTTACGCTTTCACGACCAAACTGCTGAACGGATTTTGATGAAATTTGGTATGAAAATAGTTCCGTAGTACCCGGGGTCAAACATAGGCTTCTTTTCGACGCAGGATGAGCTGCGGGAATCAGCTAGTACCTTATTCATAGCAATCAACATATATACTACTAACTGTTTCCCGCAGCTCCACCTGCGTCCAAAAGTATGTCTATGTTTGACCCCGGGTCTTCAACTATATTCATACCAAATTTCATCAAATCCGTTCAGCGGTTTGGCCTTAAAAGCGTAACAGACAGACTTTCGCATATATTAGTTTGGATATGGATGTGTTTCTTTTGTTTGTAAATGGTACAATAGTGTTAATTAATTCATTCATACTCTGCTTATCTAGAGGTTTTTGGTTTGAGCCCCGGTCGTTGGAAATTTTCTTTATAAAATTGCCCAATAGTTATATTTTTGGATTACATGACTCACATTAAAAACTGGTACGATTTCAAATGATTTTCATTCGACATAATCGGTGACTCGCAGGTTTTGAGTTAGACATTCATCTCAAAATTACTCCTTCGTGAATAATCCCGTTAAACTTTATATGTACCTAAGTATATCAAAGTACAATAAAATTAAATTCACAAAATATTTTATCTAAAACAGAGAAAACAAAACGATAATCAACACAAGCTAAGTAAAAAGTTACATTGTAAGTAGGTGCAACCAAAGTAATTTCAAGCCAAGATTAAGTTGAAAATTTAACGTCAATTTACGAGTACATTTCAAGTTAAAAAAATAAACTGCCGTTTTTCCGACAAACATAAGTAGATATGTTAAGAAAAGTTGCAAAATCGCAACAATTCCTGAAAACTCCAACCTTAATACAAAACTTCAGCGGAACTTAAAACTCTTAAAATTACTAAACTATATAATAAAACCTACCTTGACAGGTAACAGCGGGTCCTCAAACACAGACACAAACACAGCACAGATCACAACACCTCACTGAAACTTTTTTAAAGCACAGAAAACACACGCGTCCGTTCTCCGGACAAACCGACACAGAACTGAATTTTGAAGGGACAAAGGATACAAGCGAGTCGGGTGCGAATTTATGTGGACGTGAACATTTTCAGGCATACGAAATAGATGTTTTTGGTCATGTTTTTAAACTGTGATGTTTTTAAATCTATACTTTCAAGGTACAAGGTGAAGAATATCTTTATTCGTACTTTACCGAGCGATGACTGCGAATTGTTTTTTTTTATTTATATCTGCAATCAGTCCTTCGAATTTTAGCGGATTATTTATATTTATTCTAACATTTGTTGGTACTTGTTTAACAGTTTAAGTTTTCTTGTTTTATCTCCGACTCTAAATATTAATGTTTTAACCATGAAAGAGAAAAGGAAGTTCGTCCTTTTGCGTGAGACTTCATAATTCTGTGTTTTTATCGCTTATAATTTTCAAACTAATCATCATAACATAAATCTGACTTAGCTTGATCGCCACTTATCCGAGCTTTTAATAGCTAGATAGAAATAAACTGACTGCGTTAGACACCTCGAGTCGTGTTCTTGTTGGTCTGGTTTCCCTATAAGAAGGGTTACGGAGGTCAGACCGCAGCGGCCGTTGTAATAAACAGTACCACCAAAAAAAAATTCAGGACCATGATTAACGTACCCTAGGCTCCAAAGCGTAAGCTGAGGACACAAATAGGAAACGCACCTGAACGAAGAAGAAGCATTCGTTAGGCTGTGTCACATGCCTTAAGGCTCGTTTACAACCGTAATCCAATAGGAAAGGCAAATATGCCTACGTACAAATTGTCAATATGATTCATGGTTCAATGATATTTCCTTTGAATATGGAAAGATTTATGTTATGGGTATGTTGCGGCTAAACTCTGTTATTAGGTTTATTGAATACTAGCTTTTTTCCGCAGCTCCACCTGCGGTATATAGCCTATGTTACTCAGGGTGAATGTAGCTTTTCAATGGTGAAAGAATTTTTGAAATCGGCACAGTAGTTTTTGAGTTTATTCATTACAAACATACACACAAAAATACAAATCTTTCCTCTGTATAATATTAGTGTAGAAGTGTAGATGTAGATTTTTTCCACGACCACCAGATGGCATCCAGGACCAACGGCTTAACGCGCCTTCTGAAGCGCGCAATCATCTTTATTAACAGAAAATTTAGTGATGCTTGCAATGTACTAACAAAACTGGGAATCGAACCCATGTCTTCCAAGTCTAAGACAAACGCCTTAACCACTGGGCCACGGAGGCAGTCAATTATTTATTTATTTAAAACTTCACTTCTTTACTCAGTAATGCTAATTGCATTTCGTAATTTCTGTTTTCCTTATATAATAGAAGCCTATCGGGTAAGTTATGTCATTATTCATTAAGTACACGTTTCATCATCCAAATGGGCTACTTAGTTAACCATGATCATCAAAAATTCATTGATATCGACTACAAAATGGACATCGTATACAACGACTCTACGAGGAAATTTGTGCATGTACAGTAACAAGCATTAACATGGTTGGTTAAAGTCTAAAATTGAATACAATTGTAAATGTGTTAATGCTCGTGACTGTACATCCGCCGGGGCCTGATTAACCTGACTGATGTAATTACGGTGAGTTTGGCGGTTAAGTCACTTTTATATGCGCCTTACTGTGCATGTGGTAAAATTAAAAGAATTGGGTTAGTAATGTACAAAACTGTCTTATTTTTAACTGTTGGGCATTGGATGTAATGTAAGATTTTTTGCTACATGTGCCTGTACTGAATAAGGAATAGATGAAAATTCCGAAAACGCTTTATGTGTTTTCTTATTTCCAGCTTAGGATACGCTATGAATCATGTAGACTGCCGCCTGACCTCTGTACCCCTTTTTACAGGGAAGCCAGACCAACAGGAACATGACCCGGGGTGTGTTAGTGGCAAACACCGTCAGATATTTTCAGAGACAGCCTAAAGGCATCTGGCACAGCCTAACGACTGGCATCCATCGATAACAACCGGGACCAACGGCATACTTGACGTGCCTTCCGAAGCACGAAGGAGCTCGTATAAAAATGTCACTAAATAGCGACCGATCCAATAGGGGTTGCGCCTCGCCTTCGCGTCAATTACAAAGAGGAGATGCCGTAATAAGCGTTTTGTAAGAAAGTATTTGTGAGGCTACAGGGAGGGAGACGTGCGGGGTGTTTGGTTTCGGACGTGGCTCCAACCATGGAGCACGAGCAATGACAAGCTCCGCCCACTTTTGTGTCGGCGAGGCGCCAATGATCACATCACTGCGCCATTTCAAACGGCATCTCGCCTTTGTAATTGCTCCATGCGCTTGGCTATCGAGCTCCTCAAATACTTATAACTATTTACGTATTGGTAAAGATATTTAGTAAGAATATTTTGAAAATACTAAACATAACTAACTGCCTGCTACATCAATATTAACCATGATTAGGCCATTCAATGCCAAAACTCTACTCTTTGTTCGAAATCACTTGAGTGTGTATTCGTATTCAAAGAATGTACGAATTGGGCCTTACAGAAAACGGTCAACCGCCTCTATTGATTAGTCATTGAAGCTTGGAATTACTATTCATTGGAATATACTTACTGAGAATTAATATTAAATCCGTGTTATTTATAGACAAAAAGACATTATAAGTATATATTGAAAATCTATGTGACACATGAAATGAAATGGTTTTTGCACCGCCCATGTTCGAGAAGTATGATTCACAGAAATTGTAATCGACGAGTTCAATGATTATCGTTCAATATCAAATGATCTTCGTTTTGGATGAGTCACACTTATCAAAGATAGCACTCCAAATATTATGTATCTCCATATGGTTGACTGGTAGATAATACCGCCAAAATGAATGAGTAGTACATTTTCATGTTTCGAGGGGTTAGTCACCACTATGGAGTAATTACAAAGAGGAGATGCCGTAATAAGCATTTTGTAAGAAAGCGTTTGTGAAGCTACACGGGGCGGAAGGCAGACGTGCGGGGTGCTTAGTTTCGGCCGTAGCCCCAATCATAGAGAACGAGCAATGACAAGCTCCGCCCACTGCAGTGTCGGCGAGGCGCCAATGATCACGTCACTGCGCCATTTCAAACGGCATCTCCACTTTGTAATTACTCCATGGTCACCACCACCGTTGTAAATGACGTCGTCACGCAGTGTCGGATGCTTTTAGGCATTCTGGGGTTGGTATCAGAAGGTCAAGATATCAGAATGACCAAATAACAGAAAGTACAAATTTTTCAAAGATTAGGCATGCAGATCGTCTTTATATCATTATCATCATCATTTCGTGTAGGTTACATTGTCTATCGACCATGTACACTAACCCCCGTGTTCTTAAACATAACCTTATGGACGTCCTTCACTCAAACTCATTCGAGGGCACCTTAAGGAAGTCCTCGAACTTTCTTTGAAAATGACATTCTTAGTTGGTTGATTGATCAAACTCTAATGAGGTTATAATAACAATTCTAAACACAAATATTGAAAATTACAAAAGAGTAGAGTAAGAAATAAAATAAAGTAAGTAGATAACTAGGCCAAAAGTGGCAAAAATCCGTTTTTTATCCACTTTATATTGTAGTGACCACTATTGGATTGTTCGCTATTTAGTGGCATTTTCTATCTTGAGCTTCTCCGTGCTTTGTATGGCACGTTAAGCCGTTGGTCCCGTTTGTTGTCGATAGATAGCAGTCGTTAGGCTGTGTCAGATGCCTTGGGGCAGCCTGAAAAATTCTGACAGTGTTGGCCACTAACACACCTCGGGTCATGTTTCTGTTGGTCTGGTTTCCCTGTAAAAAGAGTTACAGAGGTCAGACGGTAGTCGCTTCATTGCAATAACCAGTTCCGTCAAATCTAGGACCATGACTTACAGCGTACCCTAGGCTCCGAAGCGTAAGCTGACGACGCAACTAGGAATACACGCTAGGATGATGATATGTCATACATTTCAAAAATAGGGCTCCGGGTCACTTGAAACATATTATTGAACACAAAACTACTGAAGAATATTTCTTTGTAATGACAAATTGTCACGCTATACCAACAAATACTAAAAAATCGAATAAAATTAGTTATTTATGGGGGCTCCCAACAAACGTGACTTTTTTTGCTCGTTTTTGCTCAATATTGATAACGGTAAAAGGTAGGCTTTAAATATTCACAGAATATTTATTTAATATATTCACTTTAAAAATAAATAATTAAATCAGAATAAAACTAATATTTAAGAGGCTCCCATACAACAAACGTGATATTTTGCGGATTTTATAGATATTGTCTAATCCCCCAAAACCTGATGCCCTAGTGGATCAGTTTTATTTTAATTAGTTTCCATTCCGACCTGATCCCCCCCGTCCAGGGGATCAGAATAGATAATTAAATATTATATTCTGTGAGTCGACCATGGAGTAAATACAAAAAGGAGACGGCGTATCGACTGGTGCACCGTTACGGTCATTGAAGCAGAGACGTAAAAAAGAGGCGGAGCTTACCTCATTTATCTTTTAGCTGTAAACGATTTGTGACGTGGAGCGAGTTCTTATGTTTTTCTTATTTACGTTCTGTTTCAGCTTAGAATATTATGTAAACTATTTAGTGTTAAGTGTTTCAATGCTGTACTGTTATGGGAGCACAAAAAACGTAAGTAAATAATATATTTTATAATTTATTTGATTGATTGTATTACACATAATAAACATATGTTTTTAATTTTCAAAATATCTGTAATATAAAGAAATATAAATATATTGTTTATCATTAAATTAAACCATTTTAATACGGTTTTATCGCGTTTATTACTTATTTATTTACACCTGACGTTTCAAACACTTTACAGCGTTCATGGTCGCAGGCAGACTGGTATTAAAATAGTTTAATTTAATGAATAACAATCGCGAAAACATAAGAAATCATTATATTGTTTATGTTGTAATCTTCGATTTGTTAGCGTCATCTATTGATAAGTAGAGGGGATCGTCAAAAGGGGCTGAGCCACGAACAAACAGAGCTCCCCGCACGTCTGCATTCCGCCCCACATAGCCTCACACAATTTTAATAAGGTTCTCGATATGCCATCTCCTATTTGTTATTGCTCCGTGGTCTTGACCTTTGATAAAAAGTATCTCCACTGCGATCTATCCTGCACCACCTCGACTCGAACTTGACCGGTTGTTTTTTAATTTGATTTCATGATGAGTGTACTTTTAATTTATTATATCCAGTGATTCTGAAATATGGTCATCTAACGATGTAGTAGTTTAGATAACCAGTCATTTTGCTACCTTGTAAATTTCAGACAAAGACATCTTACATTATTGGTCGTTTTGAGATCTAGTCATTTTAGTGATTTGGTAAATTTATAGAATCAATATGATACTAATCGGAGAAAAGGGTACCTATATAGAATTGAACACTAACAGGTCTCGGGTCATGTTCCTGTTGGTAGAGTTTTCCTTTAAAAAAGAGTTACGGAAGTCAGTCCGCTGTAATAACCAAATATGGGACCGCTAGCTGAAGTAGAAGACAACTATTCTGTAAAAGAAGTGCCATAAGTAGCGACCAATCCAAGTCAGACCAAACTTGCTGTCACTTTACACGAACGACAGTTCAGAACGATAGACAGACAGATAAGCGTTGACATTTTCAGGAGCACAATCACGCTAAATGCAATAGATGTTAACGTATTTACCGTAGGGTTATTTTTGAGGAGGTATGTAAAATCAATGAGTCGATTAAAAAGAAAGAAAGAAAAAATGTTTATTTGGTACTACTAAACATAAATACTTAAAAATTAAAAGTGCAGTAATATAAAAAATGGGTAGAACCATGGAGTAATTACAAAGAGATGCCGTTTGAAATGGCGCAGTGATGTGATTATTGGCGCTCGCCGACACTGCAGTGGGCGGAACTAGTCATTGCTCGTGCTCCATGATTGGAGCCACGGCCAAAACCAAGCAGTCCAAGCACCCCGCACGTCTGCCTTCCGCCCCGTGTAGCCTCACAAACGCTTTCTTGCAAAACTCTTATTACGGCATCTCCTCTTTGTAATTACTTCATGGGTAGTACCAAAAAGGTCTGTGCTCAGCATAAGTCGGGGCCCGAGCCTCGACGCTGGTCTTACGCGGATGCCTCAATTATAGGATAAATCACAATTAAGACAAGAAAAAAATTAAATAATGGAAAATCGTTCTTCGTCAAAACAGCACTCGAAATTGAACGAAAATCAATGGACGCGCCGTATTGCATTCTCATAAATAAAAAATCAATTCTCATAAATAATAAATCAGTATTTGTGTATGTTTTATGTATGTTTACGTAATGTATGAACTTAAGCTTTTGATATAATTTGCTCTATAAGTAATACATTATTTCCCCCTTAACTTTTTTGCGCCAAACTATTTTTCCGTTTCTCCCAATGGTTGACTGGTAGAGAATGCTCTTTGCATTAAGTCCGCCAATTGTTATAAGTATATGTGTACTTTGTGGAACAATAAAGTTTAAATAAATAAATAAATAGCCCTCGCGGGCATGGTTTGGTTGTGTTAAATAAGTACCTATATTGAGGGAACTGTTAAGCACTTTAGTTTCAACGCTCTTTGGGTAAATGCGCGATTGGCCCCCAGATGGTACGGCCCTATCATAACAAACGTTCAAAGTTTCAAACTAAATCAATACGGCTCTCGTAATCTGATAGAAACGACCTTTTCTCACTCGATTGTAGTAATATGAACCTTTTTATAGGATTTTACGCTTTCCCGTATCTGAAGAGTGTAAAAAATTTAAGTAGGTAGTTCGATAGCCTCGCGCGGTATACATGTTCGTAACGATGACGCGTGTGAATTCTATCAATTTAAGGCAGTTTGAAAAGTATTGGTTGGGGGGAAAAGTTTCTTCGCAATTTTTAAGAAAATTAAAAACATTTTTTAATATCGTTTACTTACATTTAACTAAAGTATGTAGGTGCCATTTTGTTCGATTACTTTTTGCTATGATGTAGGTAGGGGCATGATCCCATCGCTATAGAAATTTTGGGGCTTCAGATCAAAATACCGCGACAAGTGGTTTTGGCAGTCCTCTCGTGATGTTAACCTGACACTGCCTAAAGAATTCTGAAGAGACCGAAACAGGGGGAAATCTGAAGGTGCAAGGTCAGGACTATACGGCGGATGCATTAACACCTCCCAGCCAAATTCTCTTAATTTTTGCTGAGTGGCTAAAGATGTGTGAAGTCTAGCGTTATCATGATGAATTTTTCGTTCGATTTCGAATTATTTTTATTCAACATTATCGGTGAATCGAACAATTGTCATTCGACTCACCTATTTTGGGTAAATCATAGATACTTTTCAAAAATAGAGCTCCAGTTCTTACTCATATAGTCACTACCCTAATATTGGTATACGCTGAATTATTTATTAATAGTATGTACTAACGTACAGAACGGATTTCAGAACATGCAAGGATGCCGCTTCAGTCGCCCGGCCGCTGCGACGACTATGACTTAGATACGGTAAATAACCAACCCTACAAGTAACACACACATTGACGCGTGTGCATACGCAAACGATTCGTAGTAGTCGTAAAAGGTATCGCCCTCGCCGCCATTGTATGGAGTGTCCGGGGTGTGCCTAGGGTCAAGCTTATAGTCTCATAAAGGATGAACAAAGTAGCCTTCGCTAAATCAAAAGATTTAGATTTTTTTGGTTAATTTCATAGGAAAAAATAAAAAGAATTATAACACTAACTCGTAAAATTATTTATTTAAATATCACAATATACAACATTGAACAGGAAAAAATATATTTTCAATATTCATTGTACTATGTGGTTTTTAACTTAAGAACCAGTTGTGTGAATGTAAAAGTCGACTAAGTCACAAAATAAAGGCTTCATCTTTACTTATCGATTTTTATAGGAATACCGAATACATGTTCCTCGAAATCCGATTCGCTCTTGGCCATTTTTAACTCCTGACAAAAATGTTAAGACGTTTGCCTAAAAACCCCGAGGGTGTGGGTTCGATCATACTTCTTTAGTTGTTTCCAGTTTGGTTAGGACATTGCAGGCTTGAATCACCTGATTGTCAGTTATTAAGAAAGATTCAGTGTTTCTAATAGAAGCTAGCTTTTTTATTTTTATGTGATTTACGGCCCCGGATACAGGTATTTTAAGGCTTCAGATATTGGCCTCAAAACCGGTGTGTTTTTACTTTAATATATTACAGCTCTTGATACAGGTCTAATTTAAGGCCTTTGGAAATCAGCCTCAAACTAATCATCACACAAGCTACCCATCTGGTGCGTTATTTAACGTATTCTATGGCCCTGGATACAAGTCTTTGAAGGTTTTCGGAAATTGTATATCTAAATAATATCAACCACCCTATTTTTTTTATGTATGACGTATATAATTATATATGTCGAATGAAAGTCGTTCGTTATCTAGCAAAAATCATTCGACGATTTTGCATGAGTCACATTTTTCCAAAATAACACTCCAGGGCGTTTTGTTTTTTTGTTTTTTATTTTGACGCGTTTTTCGGCCCTGGATACATGTCTTCGGAAATCGGCCTCAACACACAACACTAGCTAGCCACTTGGTCTTTCTTTATCATCTTCTCTAATTCCTTCCTCAGCATGGAAGCTTCAGCCTGCATTTCTTCTAAGCTCCTCGCCGGTTTGCATGGACCTCCGCCCCGCCACCTGCAAATAATAATTTCCGTACAAAATGGGGTTGAAGTGAGAGTGTATACGAGAGCAAAGTCTTTTTGAGTCTTGTGTGCTTTTAAATCTAGCAATATAGACGAAAATTTTGAAAAATATTGCAATTCTTCAAACTATCGCACGCATTACTTCTAAATCACTTGCTATTTTTTTTTTATTCTCTGGTCCTTTATTCCATAAGGTTGGCTGAAAGAGATTGCATTAGCGATAAGTCCGCCGTTGTACCAATTTATTTTAATGTCAATTGAATTCAGTGCTGTATTTTTTTTTTTGCATGTAAATGGTGCAATAAAGTGTTATTCATTCATTCATTCACTTGCTTTACACAGTAGTCCAAATTAAATTCACTCGCTTAGTATTTTTTTAACCGTAAAAGATTACACTTGTAGTAAAATATAAATTAAATAGTATCGCGTTTATTTAATACTAGCTATTTCCCGCAGCTCCGCCTGCATCAAAAACTAGCCTATGTTTGACCCCGGGTACTCAACTATATTCATACCAAATTTCAACAAAATCCGTTCAGCGGTTTGGCCGTGAAAGCGTAACAGACAGACAGATAGACAGACGGACAGACAGACTTTCGCATTTATAATATTATTATGGAAGTATGGATCTATGTGTAACAGAAACTTACTGGTCGTGTTTGGCCAACTCTAAATAAATGAGGTCGTTTTGTATGAAGTCACCCTTCCGACGAGGCATTATGTGGCAATGAAGATGCTGAAAATAAAATTATATTTCTTTAAAAATGGCGAAACAGTATTAGGGTGGCCAGCCCCGTATAGGTACACGGCAATGAGAGAAAAATATTCAAAAATATATACCTAAGATTTGTAAGAGATATTTTTTATTGTGTTGTACGTTATGGCATTAGATCACATTACATACAGATAATGTGAAAGTGAATTTTGAGGAGCTCGTTGGTCGAGCGCGACCCGCGTATCCGTAGCGAATGCGCGTGTCAAGCGACGGCGTGACGCGACCACTATTGGATTGGTCGCCATTTAGTGGCATTTTCTATCTTGAGCTCCTCCGTGCTTGGACGTTAAGCCGTTGGTCCCGGTTGTTGTCGATAGATAGCAGTCGTGAGGCTGTGTCAGATGCCTCAGGGCAGCCTGAAAAATTCTGACAGTGTTGGCCACTAACACGCCTCGGGTCATGTTCCTGTTGGTCTGGTTTCCCTATAAAAAGGGTTACGGAGGTCAGACGGCAGTCGGGTCGGGTAAAAACAGATTCGTTCGAAAAGAGTATGGTTTTTTATTTATAACTGGAATAGCTAATTGCAGTCTAGCACATACGCTGTTAATGCGTCATCTAAATTTTAAAATTACCTAACCATCACGCCTTCTGTAAATAATACCGAGTTTGATAAAAAAACCAGACGAATAAATATCCGTTCCGATTCCCGTTGATAAATAATTGGCATGGGTTAAATTTGGTAGTGTTAGAAGTTTATTGTGACAATGCTCATCTAAGCGTGAAGCATTCTTTTTTTTTTATTTTTACATAAATATATTTTAAAGTTATATTATTTTCTAGAGTAGGTAAGTGTTATTGTGTTCAATAATTAGTATTTTTTTCATAGTGGATAATAGTATATTTATTCCTAAAGTTAAATCTCCTAATAATTTTAAATTTACTTGTTACAAAATTGCTGAGAACCAAATAATACGGGGACAAAACCGAGAAACGCTTAGAAAATATAGTGTTCAATTCCCGCGGGAATTTTGGGATTATGACCATTTTTTACGCAGCCGAAATTTCGTGCGTCCTTGAGACGAATATATATAGATTCGGGCTATCACAGAATTCTCGAAGACGGTCGACGCCAGGCAGGCGGCTGGTCATGAAAATAGTGCAAATTTTTTGTCCATCTATGACGCAACTGGATAAACGCTATGATGATTACAACAAATTATATATAAATAAATGTAGTAGCCATTCCTGTGATCCTTTAAGTACCTATTTACACCCACATTCAAGCTGTCTGCTTTACCCAAAGGTTAACTAAATAATGCGTTTGAAATTAAATCCGCCTATTGTGATTTAGTTTGTGGTTTTTTTTTGTTTTTGGACGGACTTACAATTTAGCTCCTGTGAGCTTTCAAATTTACTGCGGGACAGTTTGAGGCGAGGGCTATTAACCACTCAGCCATGGGCTTTGCCTTTGATCAAGCGAGCGATGCAAACTCGCGAGCGGTAGCAAACGCTCAATGCCATAAGGGCCGACACTATTGCGCCTGAAGGGCCGACTGAGAACCTATCGGTGGCGTGAAGCGCCCTGGTACATTCCGGTACCTGGTAAACTGTCTACTGTTCCTACTACGTCGCACTCGCCGGCGGGTGCGGTTATATGTTCCTATTGAAACCCCCGGACTCCGGTGAGTCGAGGGGTTTTCGAAGGGAATCTTTACAATGTACTACGATACGTGTTAAAGACTACCACGATTCGGTAGCGTACGCACACGCGTCAATGTGTGTTATTGGGTTACATCTTATACGGAAGCGACCAGAGTCATCCTTGCAATATTTTGCACTGGATTTTTACCCTAAATCAGTGCGGTGAGGTGCGGTATCTATTTCGGGCGGGAGGATCATGGAGCAATAGCAAAGAGGTGATGCCCTTTGAAATGGCGCAGTGACGTGATCATTGGCGCCTCGCCGACACTGCAGTGGGCGGAGCTTGTCGTTGCTCGTGCTCCATGGTTGGAGCCACGGCCGAAACCAAGCATGTCGCACGACTGCCTTCGACCAAGGGGAGCTGAACAAATACTTTCTTACAAAACGCTTATTACGGCATCTCCTCTTTGTAATTGCTCCATGAGGACGATGTATGGTTTTAATAATTCTTTGCTTTGCGTCTAAGCGCGCGCTCTACTAGATACCGCGCTATGAAGAAAAATCAGTTTCCAGAATGCGGCAACTTCATATTGTAGTGTGTGTAAGACAATGTGCAAACACGAAACGAGAAAGAGTTATTTCTTGTACTATTATTCTTACATAGTTTGTATACGCAAACTGGTATTAAATTTATCTCGACGTCCAACTCACTTATCGGTTGCGGCGTGACTGACGCGTGTATGCCGCAAGTACGCTGAATTCGCGTAGTTTTAGTTGCCGCATTTGTCTAGTACGCAAACGGTATCTAGCCGAGCGCGCGCGAGACCAATTATTAATCTATGTTTGTATTATTTGTTCTAAATTTCATTTTTTTCATTTATTTATTTCAGATACAAAAAGACCACAAAAATGAAGTGCATACTTATTCTTCTAATAATTTACACGTGCCAAGCGACTAGTCGTACGATCTTAAGTAACGACAACGCGACAACTACAGATGGCGTGCCTACAGCCCAAGAGAATGATATATACTATCCATACAACCAATCTATCAGAGGATTTGCATACGAAGATATAATTAATAATTATTCTAGCAAACGAGATCAGACAGTGGGGAAAAAATAATGTATTATTTTTTTATAATTTTCTTTTTTTTCTATCGACACAAGCCAGTGACGTAAAAACTATTTTAAGCCCTTATTAGGAGTAACTTAATAAAGATTTGATTGAATAATGGATTTTATTTATTTTAGTCTTTTAGTCTTCTGTTTTCAAGATTGTTACTACTAAATAGTTTTTTTTTTTAAATACCTAAATAACATTAAATTAATACGGTTGTTATCGCGTTTATTACTTGTTTATTTTACACCTAACGTTTCAAACAATTTACAGCGTTCACGGCCGCAGATCGCATTGAGTTTTTTTTTTTTGTAATGGGTTTTACGGCCATGGATACAAGTCCTTTAAAGCCCTTCTTAATATTTCTATCTTCTTCAGTCGTACAGTGTGGTTTCGTCAAGTCCTAGTCAAGTCTAAAAGTCTAGTCTAGCTTTTGGCAACAAGCATGAAAATCACATAAATCAAACACTGTATCACTTCCCAACACTCACGCTTGTTATCGAACACTTTGCAAATAATAATCCACAATTATTATGCACATACACTCAAAAAACACAAATTTTGGAAATAAAACGCAGCGCCGATATTGCTCTTCACAGCTTCCCGCCAAAAATCGGTCGCATTTAGTGTTTAAAACGTTAGGTATAATATAACTTGATAACAAACGCGTTAACAACCGCATTTCCATACTCATATTATAAATGCGAAAGTCTCTCTGAATGTCTTTCTGTCTGTCTGTTACGTTTACGGCCAAACCGCGGAACGGATTTTGATGAAATTTTGGTATGAATATAGTTAAAGACCCGGGGTCAAACATAGGCTACTTTTTGACGCAGGCGAAGCTGCGGGTAACAGCTAGTAGTATAATATATTGGGTTTTAATTTTTCCAGAGTTTCTTCACAGTTATTGTTCACACACAAAAATAAAAATAAATAAATTATAGCCCGACCAGAAAAATAGCAGCCTTGGCCAAATTGCGGAAAAATATTAGAACTAATTTCTTTTACTGGCAACTAGATATTCAAGTCAGATTCCGTCATCTCAATGTCATCTTTGTCATTTGTGATTATAAAACAAAAATATTTATCAAAATGGCAAAAATATTATATAGTAATGAGAGAAAAGTGATATAAAAGATGTTATCACATTTGATGCGAATGAAAACGAAGGATTGATTTCTATTTCACTAAATGACATTGTCAATTTAGTTGTTGATATGGCACATACAACATGTTGCCACCTAAAGGCGATCAGTAGCGACGCCGATGCAGGGTTTTTATTTTCCTGGTCGGGCTATAACACAATAAGACAGGGGTTTTCAAAGTTATTAGGTAATTTTTTAAATGGAACAAGGCTACTTTCAATAAAAACGTTATAAAATTTCGACCTTCATTAACAAATCTAGATTTTTTTTACACGGCTTTCGCAATTCACCCGATTGCGCCAGAAGGACGGTTATGTATTTCGTATGTATAATTGTTTGGCACGCTCTGCAGCCTGAACGGCTCGATGGATTTTAGCTTGAGAGGTGTCGACAGATTCGTATTTACTGTGAGAGTGACACTGGATATGTCAAAATAAAAATAAACAATATGGCGGATATTTTTCGGGTTTTTTCTCTTCCAAATTACACAGAAACGCAGTCGGGGTTAGTTTTTTAAAATACCGTTACCTTGTTTTTTCTTTTTGTTTTTTTGTTTAAAGTGGCTTCCGAAGTGACTAGCTGAAGATGCAACCGGGAAAGCGCTAGGATGAAGATCTTACCTTGACTGTTTGCCCCGCGTCCGGACCGTCCTGTATTGTCACGGTACATGATTGTGTATCGTGTACTTTCTCCATTAGCTAGAACAAAACAGATTGATTCATTCGCATTGGTGTCAGTTTTTCGGAACCGCTTTTCGGCCTCTGACATTGTTCCTTTAATGACCACCGAGACTAAAGGCTTAATGTGAATTTCAAAGCACGGAATCATCATTATCAGACAATCAGGTGACTCAAGCCTGCAATGTCCAAACCAAACTGGAAAAAACTAAACAAAGTATGCTTTCGATGGTAATTGAACCCACGGCCTCCGGGTCCACTAGACCACAGAGGCAGAAATATGATGTAGAAGTGGTACGCTAAGGAATAAAGGAAAGGTTGCCTGGAAGAGATTGCATATGCGGTAAAACCGCCTTTTGTATACACCACGGAGCAATTACAAAGAGGAGGTGCCGTAATAAGCGTTTTGTAAGAAAGTATTTGTTCAGCTACACGGGGCGGAAGGCAGACGTGCGGGGTGCTTGGTTTCGGCCGTGGCTCCAACCATAATGATATCCATCTCACGGAAAGTAGCAGTACTACGTTATTTACAAATTATCAAGTACTTGTCAATAGATGTCACTAGTATGTCGAAGTTCTAATCTTAAAAACATGGCGATATTTCATAAATTATGAACGTTTTAAATATTAGGTATAACTTTAGAGCCGTAAATATATAACGATTTCTTATGTTTTCGCGATTGTTATTCATTAAATTAAACTATTATAATACGGTTTTATCGCGTTTATTACTTATTTATTTACACCTGACGTTTCAAACACTTTACAGCGTTCATGGTCGCAGGCAGACTAAGTTAAAATTTGTCTTTGATGTCATAAGATTACAAACTACCGCCTGAAATTTCGCCTGATTCACGCAGTATTGGCTCACAGTATCTAAGGGTCTTGCAGTCTGCTTCCGAGTTTGCGATTTTATTAAGTTAATGACTGGGTCCCAAGCTGGCGGTACCTGCCATCCATCCTCTCTATTGAAATTAGGATGTTTTTTTAATTTCAATAGCTTCACGTAACATCCTTGCAATGAATCTGTTTTCCTTTGCAAGGACTTGAGGATTATCAAAACGCATATAGTGGTTGGGTTTGTCTAGAGCATGTTCACAGACTGCAGACTTGGTTGAGCGTCTATTTTTCATGTCAGCAATATGTTCTTTTATACGAGTATTAATGCTTCTCTTTGTTTGCCCAATGTATGATAAACCGCAGTCACAGTCAATTTTATAAACTCCAGCATCTTGCAATGGGATATTGGATTTAACAGGTCTTAAAAATTGGTTTATTTTCTTATGCGGTCTTGATTGAAGCTCGCCTAAGTATGTTACCAATCTTGTCCGTGACTCCCTTCTGTCTGCCTGCGACCATGAACGCTGTAAAGTGTTTGAAACGTCAGGTGTAAATAAATAAGTAATAAACGGGATTAAACCGTATTACCGTAAATATATCTTATTTAACAGAAACCAATTATTCAATGCTAAATTTGTAAAAAAGCCGTGAAAAGTCGTGATGCACTTAGGAGCTCGCGATCTGTTTCTCGGTACGCTTTTGAACGAGTAGTGACAAGCTCCGCCCACTTTCGTGAGCGGCGAGGCGCCAATGATCACATCACTGCGCCATTTCAAACGGCATCTCCTCTTTGTAAATGCTCCGTGGTATACAGATTGTGTTCATGTTTTATGTTATTGTACTGTGTGCAAAGAAGTGCTGTGAATGCGTTCCACAGTTCAGACTCGAGATGCTTAACTGGCACACACATGGCACCTCTAACCTTATTTCTGTCGATATATCGCTAAGATGATAAGTTCCTATCGCGAGTCTGCTGAAAGAAATTTGTACACAGTTTTCCTAATGTTAAGTTTTTATATTTACAGCGTGAACATGAAATTAATAAATTACCTTCTGAACCAAACGAATGGTCTTGTAGAAGTCCTCGGCCTCTTCGTCTGTCAAATCATTATTCCTTTCGGCGGGGCGGAGCGGGGCTACTAACACGTGACCAGGAATCACACATCTAATTAAAAAAAAATTTTTTAAATTGAAATACTAGTTCACCCGAGAACGTTGCCCTGTCTTATGAACCATTTCTTTTAAACCCAATCAATCCATAGTAATATCCACATCAAAACTACTCGTCCGCGTCGGCGCCGAGTTATATACCTACAAATTTACATCTACTAACGATGCGAATTTCAGATATGTTACGCGTATTCCATGTGAAAAGAACGGGACATCACTGAGAGAGAGAGACGCCAATACGTACTTGTATTTGATTAGCGCTGTCTCGACTGAATTTGACTTAATTGCGTCGTGGTTAGAGCCGCTACGTATTTTTTTTCTGAACTTCAGTACTATTATCTATTCTGTTCTCATATTATAAATGTGAAAGTCTGCCTGTCTGTCTGTCGTGCGTGAAGCGTCACCTCAGGACCGATATTGATGAAACTTTATTGTTAAAGACCCGGGGTCAAACATTGGCCTATTTTGACGCGGGCAGATCCGTCGCTAGCAATAAAAAGTAAAGAATTAAGAATCGTTTTAGTAGTTAGGAAAACGTCTAAAAATCGCAAGTCGTCTGAGATTTTTTGAAAACACAGAAAGTAGGTATTTACTTGTACAATCAATATGTCAATTCAATGTTTGAATTCAACGCATGTTTGGCCTCATTTATCTTAACAATTTTTTTTAGGCATACAGGCGTACGGCCCACCTGATGGTAAGTGGTTACCGTTGCCTATGAACGCCTGCAACACCGGAGATGTCACGAGCGCGTTGCCGACCCTGAAGGAATGTTTTCACGCCCTTTTTTAAGGGTCCCATGTTATAGTCACTAGGGATAACCACATATTTTCTTGTAAACCAACTTAAGCTGGTTTCCAAACTATTCAATTATTTGTCATGCATAATAAATAATTAAGTTAAAAATAAAATGATGTGTATTTATTATGCTACTGTTTTCAAACACAATTTAAGTTGTTAATAAAATGAAATAATTAACGAATGACTGAAAATGAATAAAATCCAAAATAATCACCTCAAATTAACAAAAGCGTAGCTCAACTCGGACTTGTAGAACACGCACGAGTCCGGCACACGGACGTGCCCGAACGCGTTGTCCGGTTTGAGTCCGGCTTGCGGACGGACGTCCGGCCGGTCTGGCGGACGAGCCGGACGGACCGAATGTTCCGGAAGCTGGTTCTTGCGGAGACATAGAGTGTAGAGAGAGTAGACGTCGCGGCTGGAAATTAGGATATTAATTGGAGTTTCTTATTTTAAATCTGTTAAATACATGAAAGATTAGCCCGACCAGAACAATAAAACCCCTGTATTGGCGTCGCTACCGATCGACTTTAGGTGGCAACATGTTGTATGTGTCATGTCAACAACAAACTTGACGATGTCATTTAATGAATCAAACCTTCGTTTTTCTTCGCGTCAATAATGATAACATCTTTATTCTTATTCTCTCGTTACTATGATTTTTTTTGCCAATTTTTGAAAAATAAATCCACTCCTGGCTCTTTTAGGCAGATGACGTTGAGATGACGGAATGTTACATGTATGCTTAGTTACCAGTAAAAGAATATAGTTCCAATATTTCTCCGCAATATGGAGAAAGTTGCTATATTATCGGTCGAGACAAGCTCTTTTTAACAAAAAGCTGCCCAACCGCAGAATAATACAATTTATTTGTGATTTTCCCACGGAATACGGCAATAAAAACTAAAAGATCATTCCTGTTAATAACATTTCTACTCACCGTCTGTGGGAAAACACAGGCATATCCCTCCGTACCCTGGTTATGGTCTCATCGGATATTTCCACCACTTTATACCCCGGTTCGTCTTCGCAATCCGCTAGAACTTCGCCCCAGGGATCAACGCATAAGGCGTGGCCGAAAGACCGTCTCTTTGCATTGTGTTGACCTGCTTGGGCTGCCGCTATAACGTAACATTGGTTTTCTATTGCCCTTGATCTGTAAACATTTGTAATACTAGTAGGCTAGTTTCCAAGGTCACAATACTAACATTAAAATTAGCCCGTCATTTAGGGAATCAAAAGATTATTAGTGACGTATTTTTTCTTTTGTCAATTGAGCGATAAATTATAAAGATATAACGCATCAAAGTTTAGGAGTGGGGGCTCGTGACGTCACATATTGCGAAAAAGTGTAGCACACTGTGACGTCACACGGAACTTTAACGCGCCATATCTTTACCATTCTTTGTTTAATTTTCAAAAGTAAATACGTCTCCAACATTTTTTGATTATCTAACTGACGGGCTAATTATATTTTTTTAGGAAACTAGCCTATTACGTACTCCAAATCAAAAGAAAATAAAGATATTTATACTTATTCATTTACTTAAAACTTCAAACTGTTGCAATTTTTTTTTGTACGCAGACGTACGGCCCACCTGATGGTAAGTGGTTACCGTAGCCTATGAACGCCTGCAACACCGGAGATGTCACGCGGCAGCGCGTTGCCGACCCTGTAGGAATTTTTTCACGCCCTTTTTGAAGGCTCCCGTGTTATAGTTCATTAATTCATTCAGAAACTTTTTTCTGAATGAATTAATGAACTATATGCAAATGTGCGACATTTTTTAAGGATGTTATTTGAATACATTTGTGCATAATAATGCTGGATTATTATTCGCAAAGTGCTCGTCAACAAGCGTAAGCGTTGGGGAGTAATAGTGTTTGATCTATGTGATTTTCTTGCTTGTTGCCAAAAGCACTTAGAAATCGCTAAGTGCAGTTTTTCTACTACTACATTTCGTCAGATACATCTGACATGGCATTCTTTAATCTGTGCATCTGACTAAACTAAATTTTTCTGCCGACTTCGCGCTGATTAAACACCACTTTATTTACTCGCAACTGGCCAAATATAGTAAGAAACATAAACGAAACAAAAATCCGTGCAAGCCATTCAACTTTATTATTCTGTTAGCATACGTACCTCAATAGTACATGCCAATGAGCCAAGCCGGTAGCATGAGTAAACGCAGAAGGGTAGGTCAGTATATCTGCACCCATCACGCTGAGAGAAGTTCCCATTTCTGGAAAACGCATATCGTAGCATATCGCCATGCCTGAGGTAAAGACAATCAAAATTTAATAGTTTCAAGAACAGAGAACATATCCGTAATGTGCGTGTCAAGCGACGGTGTGCAACCACTATTGGATTGTTCGCTATTTAGTGACATTTTCTATCTTGAACTCCTCTGTGCTTCGGAAGGCACGTTAAGCCATTGGTCCCGGTTGTTATCGATAGATAGAACTCGTGAGGCTGTGTCCGATGCCTTAGGGCAGCCTGAAAAATTCTGACAGTGTTGACCTGACAGACCTCGGGTCATATTCTTGTTGGTGTGGTTTACCAGTAAAAAGGGTTACGGTGGTCTGATGCAGTCGCTTTATTGTAATAACCGGTGCCACCAAATCTAAGATCATGACTTCATAGCATACCCGAGGCTCCAAAGCGTAAGCTGACGACGCAACTAGGACTAAATGCTACGATGAAGATAAGAGTGCTATAAGAGTATTGTATTGTAAAATATACAAACCAACCCTTCCCACAGGAGTGTCAACTGGCGTTACAATATGGCCGCCCGCCTGACAGAAGTCACTCTCCTTCAATCTCACTCCTTTCTCCGGTATCTCCACATCAAATAAGTGGAGTTTTCTATATGTTTGCACTATTTCACCGTTGTTATCTATTATTATGTGTGTGTTGAACATTTTTGTTGGGTTTTTGTCGTCCTGAAAATTAAGGGAAAATAATTAGACAATGTTGATAAGCAAATGAAAAAGCTAGGCCTTATTAAAATTGGTCATCAATAATGGCATTTCTTAATTAAATTCCTCTATGCTTCAGCAAATCTAGGACAATGTTAAAAGCGTACCCTAAGGTCTTACGAAGATTACGCTTACATAGCTTACACTGAGGACATAACTTCTTCCGAGGACATGCTCGGAAAGGAGAAAGATTACCACCACAATTCAATTTGACAGTTATTTCTTCCTGGTGGATCTATACTGGGCCTTTGGATAGCCTCTTGTATGTTGCACTTTAAATATAATGTTCTAACCTACACCAAATCTGTTTATAGCAAGACTTTGCCGATTGCAGATAAAAACAAGAAAAAAAAGAAAAAACAAGCATTTGGGCTCTGAAGGGAGATGAGAGTGTAAGTAAACAGTATGCTTGGTAGGTGATGAGGAAAATCCATTTCATATTACAAGTGCCAAAATAGTCTGTCTGCCTGAACAGAATTTGATGACATTTAGTATGAACATAGTTGAAGACCCGGCTTAAACATAGGCTACTTATTGACGCAAGCGGAGCTGCGGGAAACAGCTAGTTAAATCTATAGCAGAATTATACCTTTTCATGGACTCCGCCCATAGACAACCAAACATTGTGTTTGGCAGCTAATTCTCTATACTTCCCTACAGTATACCCGGTCATTATTGGCTCGGACTGAGCAACTACATCCTTCTTGTTGTCGCATATGTAGTCACAGGCTTCTGGGAAGAACATCATCTGTAAAATTATGTTTTTTTACATTTACACTGTCTATGTACATAGTGAGGATAACTTTATGTGTTCACTAGTGGTACAATAAAGTTTTAATAAATAAATAAATAAATCGGAAATAGATAAAATTTCCAAAAACACTTCATTATTTTACTGCTGGTAAAAGGTTGCTTATAGGTAGAAAAAATTATCAGATTTTTAGAATCGGCCTATTAGTTTTAAATACATTTTATATTCCCGGGTAAAATTAATTCTTTAAAGGATTACTTTTTAGTGCTAAAAATACATTTTGATTTTTTTTACATTTTGACCTACCCAGAGACACTTGACTCAAAAAAACACACAAAATATGATTTAATAAAATTAGCCATCCAAAATTATTCAGCCATTTTTCTAGTCAATGAGCAAAGGGACAGACATAGATCATCATCACAAACCCATCCTTTTTTGGGTTCACTGCTGACTGCAATAAAACTAGAATAGATATTGATTTATCAAAACATCACACACAAGTTATATATTAACAATATCCAACCTTGACAAATAGATATCTTAATTAGGTGGTGCAGAAATAATAATCACTTACTTGAACATCCTCCTCTGAAGCATCACTGATTAACTGACTGACAACTTGCAAATTTGCAGCTTTATCGGCTCCCGACGTCATCTGGCAGACTGCTATTCTTTTAAGACTCATTTTCTGGGAGAAATGCCTTTTAAATTCTAATTGGTACACTTTCTTCAGTATCTTAACATTAAAATACTGTAAATAAAATATTATTAACACTTGTTGTTGCCTTTGGGAGTATTCAATTGTTCAACAATTAATTTCATGGTAGGCTAGGCAGTTTTAAGTTTTGTGTTCCTTTATCTAGTTGATAAATTATGAACTAAACATAGCAATGAGACGAAGGTACCTGATAAGATAATTGTATCGTCATAACTTGTTTGTTATATTCAAGAATTAAAAATGTAAACAATGGTTTATCAGTATCTTATCCTTACTTACCCGCATTCTATATATTTTAAATCGCTGGATGGTGATGTTTTACGTTATCTGGGAAGTTATTGTTTATGAATAT
The DNA here is from genome assembly GCA_947363495.1 of Euzophera pinguis. NCBI lineage: Eukaryota > Metazoa > Arthropoda > Insecta > Lepidoptera > Pyralidae > Euzophera > Euzophera pinguis. The sequence continues at coordinate 2,895,475 of OX376183.1, forward strand.
TATGCATTTTTGTCGTATTACATTTGATTTTATTGTTTCGCACTAGCGAAAGTTGCAAATACTTGCAATTTGCAATGCAAGCACGCAAAGCAAAGCAAGGTATATTGTAAATGCGAATGAATGACAAAAATATGAAATTGTAATTGGTTGACAGTTGACAGTCAGCTGGCTGCCAAAAGGACTTTTGGCAGGAAGCTGTGAAAAGCAGTACCTATCGGAGCTGTATTTTGTTTTCCAAAATTTGTGTTTTTTTTAGTGTTTGTGCTTAATAATGGTGGATTCGCAATGTGCTCGTTAACAAGCGTGAGTATTGGGAAGTGATACAGTGTTTGGTTTATGTGATTTTCATGCTTGTTGCCAAAAGCTCGTAGTTAATCGCTAAGTGTTTCTTCTGACTAGACTTGACTACCGACTAGACTAAATAGACTTGACTAGGACTTGACGAAACCACACTGTAGGACTAAAGAAGATAGAAAAATTATGAAGGGCATTAAAGAACTTGTATCCATGGCCGTATAATTCATTAATAAAAAAATGGTTGCCAATAGTTTTTTTTTTCAGTTGCATTTTTAACCTGTCCTGGATGCATGTTTTTTTAAGACCTTCGTTTTTACCCGATTGCATCAGATCAGAAAAGGAGTCATGTTTTCAAGTGTATGTGTGTACATGTCTACACCGTGAAATTTTAATCATTTTGGACCCATCGTCCAGTGACTCCATTCATGCAACTGTACAACTTTCCCCAAGATAGGGAAGTCTAAATTTGTTTTTTCTTGTTTCGAGCTACCTATGTTTCTTGAGGACATTTGTTCGGTTGCATGGATGGATGGGTCCAAAACGACTAAAATTTCACGGTGTATATTCTTTAGTCTGAGGGTCTGAGGTACATGTAGATATTATTTATGTTCCCTGAACGGCTAGAATGCGTATTGTATGATGTAGTTATCGTTAGACATCGTGAGTGCTAGGTACATAAAATCACAACAACAGTCATAACATAACGGGTAGGTTATCGATATGAAGTTTTCAAATGCGATTTAAAAAATATTAAGCCACTTCATGTTTTGTTTGAATGTGAAATCTTAAAATGTTTGTTGCTGTCTCTCTATCTGTCTGTCTGTTACGTATGCTTTCACGGCCAAACCGCTGGACGGATTTTGATGAAATTTGGTATGAATATAGTTGAAGATTCGGGGTCTAACATGAGCTACTTGTCATACCCCTGTGTACATACACGAAAGAGCATCGAAATCGTTTATTTAGTTAAGTAACAAAGGTAAGTTTTTATAAATTGACGTTTTGAAGAAAATGCTGCAGTGGAGTTGGTGCCGCCGCCGCACGCCGCTTATTCTCAACTTGCGCTTTGGAAGTGGTGGTAAACTTAATACATGTAAATTGACTTCATGACATATTTAATTTGTTATTGATTTATATCCTTTAATGAAAATAAACTATTTCATTTAATTTCATTTCGAAACTGAACAGTAATAATTAACTCTCTTCTCTCAATAATATGACATGCATTACAAGAACATGACAAGAACCTATCAGTAGAACGAAGAAATGACTAGTCCTTCGCTAGGAGTAATATTGTTCTTTGGACTAGTCAATCCATCTTCTTTTTAAAACCACGGCCGTAAACACCACAAACTACAAAGAGATACGAAACATGGAACTAAAGGTAAAGATGGAAGACAACGGGCATACAATAGGCTGGTTCCAGAAAATTTGACCTGAATGCATTTCGTTACCCATCTCTCTCTTTCTAACTCATGATGTGTTAGGGTGTGAATCTGGGTTTTCATCACAGCACTTGATAACAACCCCAAAAGTTGGAAAAAATGATAAATAGCGTAACTATTAACAATATAATATTTATTTTGAGGTAGATTTTTATTAAAAGGTTTCAATAAATTCTGTATTGAATCTGGTACCAGAACGGACGTCCGTGAGCGGGAGCCGATAAGGGACTCAGAATCATTAAAAGGAGCCGATACCGGTTGCGGATTAAGATTTAGTGAGCTGAAACACGAGTCGGAGTCGAAATTACCCATGGCTACAGGGAACCTTTGGAGTGCCCGGTCCTTTGAAAGCTTTGTATTCTCATTTGATCCCAGGGATCCGGTGAGAGGGCGGGCTGACAAGGGATTCAAGACGGGTGACAGTTAATAACTCCCTGGTAGTCGGGATCTTGTTGACTGTCGGCCAATTCCTGCCAACAGACCACTTCACCGCCGTCTATGATGAGACGGCGAATGAATGTGGGTCTGGGGGACGGGCGTGGTCCATTTAAGGGCCACTGTCTGATTTGGGGGGTGGCCGAAAGGCCAATGGACGGGGCCGAAAGGCCATGGCTGGAAGGCGTCGTGGTAGAATGCTAACGCGACCCCATGGCGCCCTCAACATCCGGTGCGGAAACGCCGTAGGGGTTTTAGTGGGTAGTCCAGGTGCTCTAGTAGGCCTGGGAGTCCCACACTTTACGTTAAAAAATAAGGACAAATTTTCTTAAACCAGCCTGTTGTATGCCTTCTTGGGTTCCATCTTTACCTTTAGTTCCTTGGATACGAAAACACAATACATTAAAAACTTTACTCACTTGACTGCTTGACAGTGACAAATATGACACTGACAATGACAATCTAGAAAAATCTTTAATGTGATGAGATGAGACTTTGTGTTTATGTGGTTTCTAGAACAGTTTTGAGAATTTTGGATACTACAATTTTTTTGAAGGGAAATTGCTTCAAAAGTAACATTCTTTATCCAGAGGTGAACCACGAATAACCTGTGAAGGTAGAAATAATTCGCTGTAGCGAATTAGTGTTGTAGTAGTTAGTGCCAAAAAGTAAAAGATAATGTCTGAAGCCAAGGAATCGCCACCTACCGAGGTTAGATAAAAAAATAATATATTTTCAGAATTTTTTAGTTAGATTTGATATGACAGAAATCTACTCTTTTTCTATTCAACAAAACTCAAAACCGTTGATTGATCATCGATTGTAAGAACACATAACATCATAAATCTAACAGTAAACTCTAAGTAGTTGTTCTTGTCCTCATTATTTCAAACAATCATCAAGCTCAAGCATCAAGGCATCTGTAATGCCTGCAGATTTTGGCTTAATCATGAACTTTCTTTTTTCTACAAATACCATATGTATTACATAATTATGTAGATTTTATCAAAGTTATTTAAACATTCATGAAATGACACTGTAGATAGATTAGTTTAAAAAAGTAATTAGCGAAATTTTAACTTATTGCTCTTGTATTGCAGAGTACCCACATTTTTTTTATTATTCTAATTAAGTACACCATATTTTGAATAAGTAATAAACGCTATACAGACCGTATTAAAATAGTTACATCTTTGTTTTTATTTTCTCTTTTACATACATACATACATTCACACCTTTTTCCTGTAGGGGTGGAGAGAGACTACGGATTTCCATTTGCTACATCCTTACAGACTTCCCTCACTTCTTCTACCCTCATCACTCTTGTCATACACGCTTTGTTTTTATTTTATCTTTTATTTATTTATAAATCTTTATTGTACCACAAGTACAAAAAAAAAACTTTTACAATTGGCAGACTTAATTTTTTTTTTTTTATCTCTTTTTTTTTTGTGAGGCTTCAGTCACACATTGTGACTATGCCAGCCTCATGGGGAAAGTCAAAGGTGGAGCAAGCTTATCTTTTAGCCATGGCCGCTCTCCAGAAAGCGTAAATGGACTTGGCTCCACCTGACAAAAGCGAACTCAATGTAACATTGAGACCGCCATTGTCAAGAGGAACGCCATCCAGAATACGACCTCTGAGCTCAGCATACTGACCACATTCCAGCAGGCGGACTTAATGCTAAAAGCATTCTCTCTTTTAACCCTTTCCATGCCAGAAATGTATAACATTTGATATTTTATTGTCTACTATGAGTCGTAGGTTGGCTCTGAAAGGGTTAAAAAAAAAATAACTGTTCTCATATTGTGTTGTATAAATAAATAAAAAATATATTATTGAAATTTTCATTGCAGCCCGTGAAGCCTAAAATAAAACACGACTGGTACCAAACTGACACTCAAGTGGTTGTAACCATCTTAGTCAAGAAAGCCCCAGCGGACAAAGTAAAAGTGCATTATGGGGATAGAAGTGTGAGTATACTTATTTTGCCTGGTCAATGTTTTGTTTCTATTATTTGACTTGATTTTGCCCACAGAAATAAGGTTAGGCAGAAGTACCATGAGCCCCTAATGCCTCTCCATATTAAGACTTGAGACCCTCTTTCCCACATCGCACAGCTCAGCACTTGTATTTCAATACTACGGGATCAGTTCTTTTTTCCAGGATGAGAGGTACTTCTATGTGCTTCTCAGTAATTCTACCCCTGTATGCGAAATTTCCGGAAGATTAGTTAAATAGATTCATTGATTCATATAGAGTAGGTATCTTAGTCACCGACCACTTTTAATGATAGCAGTTCATAGATGACAGCAGTGCAGCAGACGCATGAAGAGGTACTTTTTCTGTGTTTTCTGTTTCATGGCAGTCTAAACAATAATCTGTTTGACGATGATTTGACTAACAGGTCATATAACTACTCATACATACATACATACATACATATATACATACATACATATACATATACATACATACATACATACATACATACATACCATCACGCCTTTTCCTGTAGGGCTAGGCAGAGACTACTGATTTCCATTTGCTACAATCCTTACATATTTCCCTCGCTTCTTCTACGTTCATCACTCACTCTCGTCATACACCCTCGTCGATTATGGGTATTCCTGACTGGTCTGTCTTATTTATTTATTTGCTTAATTCATGTTGTTATATATGGCATAGTAATGTAGGTACTTGCTTACTTTGTTCAAATATAAAGTGAAGTATAGTGAAGGTAGATGTAATATTAATGTTACAGTCTGGTTTTGGTCATTACACAACAAATGCTACATAGCGTGTTTTATTTACATAAATATTAGTTATCCAGGACATAACAGTGGCGACGTGAGTTAAAATGGACGAATATAAAGCAGTGAAATTCGAGGAATTCAAACCTCAAGTGGACAATTGGGATGTTTATATAAATAGACTAAAATTTTGTTTCGAGGCTAATGGCGTCATTTTGGATTCTGTTAAACGTGCGAACTTTTTTACTGTGTGTGGTGCGCAAGTGTTTGAGACTTTACTAGCGTTAATTACCCCTAGGACAGCTAGTGATGTGACATTTATTGAAGTGGAATCAATACTTACCGGACACTATAGTCCTAAACCCAATGAAATTTCTATGTCTTATCAGTTTTACAAACGTGATCAAAAACGTGGTGAGAAAGTATCGGACTATATAGCTGAGTTAAGAAAACTTAGTGTTCATTGTAACTTTGCAGATTTAGAGCGCACACTTCGTGACAGGCTTGTATGTGGCATGAGTGATCAAAAGTTACAATATGATTTGTTGAAACGGGACAATTTACATTATCAGGACGTTGTACACGCGATGTTTGCAGCCGAAAGTGCGGGACGAGATGTTCGCATGATCCAGACTTCTGTGCCTACAGCGCTAGGTTCATCGCCTGCGCCGCCGCCGGCGACTTCGTCCGCGTTTGAACAAATGGACATTAATGCGGTTAACTCAAAATCTAATAATCGTTTTTGCTATCGCTGTGGTGACAAACATCCAGGAGAATGTCGGTTCACAAACGCTATCTGTCATTTTTGCAAGAAAAAGGGCCACATTGAAAAGATTTGCATAAGCAAGAAGAAAAATACCACCAAGCAAGTTAACTTTACAGAAAGTTTTGCAGATCATTTAAATGGAATTGATTGCATACAAAATGTGAAACGTGTACCGCCTTATGAAGTGGTGGTATCAATTGCCAATAAATATATTCGAATGCAAATCGATACAGGGGCCAGTTTCTCTATACTTAATGAAAGAACTTGGTGTGCAATACGCAATCTCCTGCCACGCACCACACTCCGACCAGCCTCGCTTTCTTTACATACATGGACAGAGACACCTGTGAAAATCATAGGACAGGCAACATTGCCTGTGACATATAAAGGACATACACAAGATTTGTTAGCCGTTATTGCTTAGGGCGGTGGACCCAATTTACTGGGTCGTGATTGGTTTGGACATTTGAATATTACAATGAATATTAATTTGATATCTGACAAAGAGGAAGCTTTAGAAAATGTAACCAACAAATACAAAGAAGTATTCAAAGATGGCCTTGGTACCTACCGCGGACATCCAGTAACAATACATTTGAAGACAGGAGCTGTACCAAAGTTTCTCAAAGCGCGTCCGGTGCCATTCGCTATAAAAGAAAGGGTAGAGAAAGAGATAGACAGACTGCAAAAAAAAGGCGTGTTACGACCGACATCGTTTGCGGATTGGGCAACACCTGTTGTGCCTATTGTTAAGAAATCCGGTGAAATAAGATTGTGTGGAGACTATCGTAGTACAGTCAATGAAGCTACCGAGTCTGATACCTATCCTATGCCTACAGCCAATCAAATATTTGCTACAATAGCTGGTGGTAAAATTTTCACAACATTGGACTTAGACCAGGCGTACACACAAGTGGTTGTAGATGAAAACACTTCAAAGCTACTAACCTTGAACACATGCAAGGGTCTATATACTGTACATCAACTGGCATTTGGAGTCAAAGCATCCCCGGGTATTTTTCAACGTTTGATGACTTCTTTGTTGGCTGGCATACCAGGAGTTGCAGTACTGATCGATGACATTATTGTATCTGGACATACTATGCTGGAAATGCAAAGTAGACTGGATACTGTATTGGGACGTATCGAAAAAGCTGGGCTACGACTCAATAAAAACAAATGCAAGTTTGCAAGAAAGAAAGTGGAATTTTTGGGATTTGTGATTGACGCTGAAGGCATACACCCAGCACCTAGTAAAGTAGACTCTATAGTGAATACACCAGCACCTAAAAACAAACAAGAATTGCAAGCTTTCCTCGGACTATACAACTTTTATGAACGGTTCATACCACATAAGGCTACATTATTAGAACCACTGCACCGACTCTTAGATTCACATCAGACTTGGAAATGGACGGAGCAAGAACAAACTGCATTTGACAGGGCGAAGCGTCAAATCACCTTTGATTTGACACTTGTACACTATGATTTGGACAAACCTCTAATACTCACCTGCGACAGCTCAGAGTATGGAGTTGGAGCAGTTCTATCACATGAGTTTGAAGACAAACAGGAGCGACCGATAGCTATGGCATCAAGGACGTTACATTCTCATGAACGTCGTTATTCGCAACTTGACAAGGAAGCCACCTCTATCATGTTCGGCATTACCAAATTTCACAATTATCTCGTAGGCAGACATTTTCGTATAGTGACAGACCACAAACCGTTGCTCGGCATATTCGATCCTAGGAAGCCAATGTCCAATATGGTTTCACCACGACTGACAAGAATTGCTATAGCTTTAACTTTACACGACTATGAAATTGTATATAAGCCAGGACTTCAGATTGGCAGTGCTGATAGTTTAAGTCGATGGCCTCAACCAGTTCCAGAGGAACCAGAAGCACAGTTATGTGTTGTGTTGCTGATGGCAGAAACACCCAGAGATTTCCCATATCAGGTAGAAGACATAGCCAAAGCAACTAGATTGGACAAGACATTACGCCAAGTAATTCACTACATACAGCGTGGTTGGCCGGCCAGGGAAACTAGAGCAGACCTTTATCCTTACTGGTTACAGCGTGCAGAACTCTCGGTACAAGAAGACTGTATACTATTGGGTTGCCGAGTAGTGATACCTGAAACATTACGTCAGGCAACTTTGCAAATGTTACATAAAACACACAATGGAATAGTTCAAACCAAGGCTTTAGTCAGAAGCTATGTTTGGTGGCCGCAGCTTAATGAAGAAATTGAATCGCTTGTGAAGGGTTGCAGAACCTGTCTGGAGCACCGGCACATGCCACCTAAGACCACCCATGCGTGGATAACACCAAGCAGACCATGGTCAAGAGTCCATATTGATTTTGCTGGACCTTTTCAAAATAAATACTTTTTGATCCTTGTGGACGCTTATTCTCGTTGGCCAGAATTATTCGCGGTAAATAATACAACTTCAGCTACAGTGATCCGCCTCTTAAGGTCGACATTTGCCACTCATGGACTTTGTGAAGTATTAGTTTCGGACAATGGAACATCATTTGTATCATCTGAAATGAAAGAATTTTTGGAGGCTAACAATATTCGTCATATTACGACGGCTCCATACCATCCTGCGACTAATGGACTGGCGGAGCGGATGGTACAAACCATCAAAGACAAACTTAAGAAATTAGAACCTTCTACATGGGATGTTAAAATACCAAACTTGCTATTAGGACTACGTGTTACACCTTGTACTTCAACAAATAAAAGCCCTTCAGAGTTGTTGATGCGGCGACAATTACGGACTATTCTTGACACCGTACACCCGGAAAATTTACAAACAAAGAGAAGAGATTACCAAATAGAAAAAAATAATAAACAAAAGAACAGGGAGACTAATGTAGGACAGAAGATTATGTACAGAAATTATAGAAATGATGGTCCAAGATGGACACCAGGAGTGGTAATCAGTAAACATGGACCTGCCAGCTACCAAATCAAGAGTGATAATGATGGAGCAATTGTTAACAGACATGTAGACCAAATTATAACAATAAAAATACCAGAAACAAAACTAATTAGTTCGGCGGAAAGGGAGAGAAAGGAAAGAGAACTAATACAAGAAGAACAGAGCAGTAGTGCAGATGGCGAACACCGATACACGGAAAAAGAGACAGACACAATAGATGATAGTCAGCCTACAGAAGAAGGCATCATAGAGATTCCTGATGCAGACAAGTGGGCAGAGATGTTGGGAATTCCAGACACAACTGCACTGTCTACTCCCATTGATTCTACGGATACAACTGGAAAGATTCGAAACAAATTAAATATTCATTCTAAGACCCCATATCATAGACCTAGTACATCATCAGATGTTAATTTCTTATTATAACTTGTTTACCTATTACATTTATGATTAGCTGTTTAAAGATTTTGGTATTTAGCTATTTGTGGAATACTGTTGTGTTATGTTTAATACTTGGGGAGAAGGTATGTTATATATGGCATAGTAATGTAGGTACTTGCTTACTTTGTTTAAATATAAAGTGAAGTATAGTGAAGGTAGATGTAATATTAATGTTACAGTCTGGTTTTGGTCATTACACAACAAATGCTACATAGCGTGTTTTATTTACATAAATATTAGTTATCCAGGACATAACACATGTAAACTGTAAATTTTATATTATGTAGGATTCTTTTTATGTTTTTGTACTCATAAAATTAATTATTATTTCAGCTTTCAGTCACTAGCGCAATCCCTGCTTCCGACTCGGAATACAGCTTGGAAATCGAATTAGCTCATGAAATAGTTCCGTCCATGTGTTCGTTCACTGTTTCTCCGTCTAAGATCGAGGTGAAGTTGAGAAAGAAAGAGGGTCTGAGGTGGACCGTTTTGGAGGGGGAGGGGAGAGAAGAGAAGGTTAAGGCTATACCCCAAGGTTGGTTAGTTTATAACATTTGTATTTTTTTTTGAGGTTGTCTATCACCACACCTTGATGTTTTTTTTATCCTACAGCATACACTTACACACAGCAAGACATGTCAACGTAAAAATAGCTAGCTTACACTCATTATTTCAATCAATCAATTATTTCATTCATATCGCCAATCAACCCATCGAGTTCTTGGACACTGTATCTCAGCCTTTGATGTGGTGTGGACCTTTAACAACTACCAGATGGTAGCTGGGATCAATAAAATGTTTCTTCCAGTATGGTTAGGACATTGCAGGCTTGAATCACCTGATTGTTTGATGATACTGATGATTCTGTGCTTGGGAAGGCACCACGACAGGAGCCGAAAGGTGGTTCCAAAAAACTCTCGATACCACGGTGTGCAGGGTCGATTGATCATGTAACTAAATCGATACGAATAAATGAATAACCAAGCTTACAGAGTATTACTAGGTGTGAAAAGGAAATAATCTATTAGTAATATGGATTGATAAATTGCTTGGTTGTTTTCAGCTGTCATCGATGCTTCAGGTCCAATCACACAGCAGCCGCCAAAACTGTTCAAAAAAGACTGGGATAAAATAGAGAAGGATATTAAGAAAATGGTACGTTCTAAATTAAATTTCTTTGTCAGCAAACATTTAAAGATTTCTCTTAACATTATTTTACATTACTGTTCAAAACGTTTGTAAGTATAGGTTAAAGTTAGTAAATATAAATCATATTATAAAATAAAAATAGTTCGCACAAAATAATTTGTTAAGTACCTGTTATTTTAACTTCCACAAAGTAATACCTGAATTAATTATAAATTAAATATAAAATTGTTCTTGATAATTAAGTAATGAAGTGTCCATTGATAAATGTATCTTAAGAAAATGTTCAAAAAACAGTTTTATTTAATCTCGTGCTAAAATGAAAAAAATTAAAAATCGGAAGCAGAACTTGAATATCTATATAGCTGTGTCGCATTATAACTTTTTTCCATTAAAGTATAGGTTGACCTGGACCAAGAAGTTTGCGATGCAGTTTTTCTACATCGTTGGTTCTTTATAATCTGTGGACACGGCCAACATGCGTGCTCGATCAGGATCGGCGTTGGATGCCATTTTCAAATATGTTTCTATTTATTAAAAATGTCTGAAAACGTAGCTTATACATGTATATTGAAGGAAATTTAACACCACTTTTTACGTGTATGTCGAATTTTATGAAATTAGATAAAGTAGTGTATGAAACTGGACATAACTAGGTCTTAGAATACTCGTTTATTTTAACTTCACTCCTATTGTAAAAACCCTTATTATGCAACAGTTTCATAAACTACTATAAAAGCATCACTAAATTTAAAAAAAAAATATCGTAGGAGGAAGAAGAAAAACCGGAAGGCGACGCGGCTCTAAACGCACTCTTCCAGAAGATATACGGGGAAGGCAGCGACGAAGTGCGACGTGCTATGAACAAAAGCTTCGTAAGTATTATTTACTAGTGTTGTCGCTCGATAATCAACTATATACTAACTCTGGACACTCCATACAACAGCGGCGAGCGCGATACCTATTACGACTACTACGATTGGGTCGCGTACGCACGCACGACGCGTCAATGTGTGCGTACTCGCAGGGTTGGTTATTTACCGTATCTGCGTCGTAGTAGTCGCAGCGGCCGGGCAGCCGAAGCGTCATCCTTGCATTATTTTTTGCCCTAGATAGTTATCCTTAATCTGCGTGATGAGATGCGGTATCTGTTTTATTATTACTATTAATAATACTTTTCTATCCATATTTTGAGAGAAAGCAATCATGTCGATAGCACAATAATAGCGCTCATTAAGGTCCGAGGTAATTTTAGACAGAAGCCCTATTTTTGAAATTTTGCATGAGTCACACTCTTAAAAAATAGCACTCCAATAGGCTTGTTTCCAGGGTCAAAAGACTAACATTAAAATTAGTCCGTAATTTTTAGGGAATCAAAATATATTAGTGACGTATTTTTTCTTTTGTCAATTGAGCGATAAATTATAAAGATATTACGCATCAAAGTTTAGGAGTGGGAGCTCGTGACGTCACATATTGCGAAAAAGTGTAGCACACTGTGACGTCACACGGAACATTAACGCGCCATATCTTTACCATTCTTTGTTTAATTTCCAAAAGAAAGAATACGTCTCCAATATTTTTTGATTATCTAACTGACGGACTAATTATATTTGTTTCGGAAACGAGCCTATATTTTTAATGACGTTTAATGTTTTCGCTATTATTTCACATTGAATTAAACTATTTTTATACGGTTTGTATCGTGTTTATAACTTACTAGAAGTTTTCCGCAGCTCCGCCTGCGTCAAAAAGTCACCTATGTTTGATCCCGGGTCTTCAATTATATTCATACCAAATTTCATCAAAATCCGTCCAGCGGTTTGGCCGAGAAAGCATAACAGACAGACAGACTTTCGCATTTATAATATTAGTATGGATTTACACCTAACGTTTCAAACACTTAGTAGCGTGCATGGTCGCAAGTGGACTAAGTCATTATAACATTTTTCTGTGAAGTCATTTTTTTTTAAACTATACTTTTTATAGGTGGAGTCAGGCGGCACAGTGCTCAGCACAAACTGGAACCAAGTGGCGAAGGATAAGGTTGACGTGAAACCGCCGGACGGACTCGAGTTTAGGAAGTGGGATGGTTAAATAATAGTAATTGATAAATGAGATTGAAGTCCTGTCCTGATATTTTTGCAAAATTGAAAATTTTGGATTTACAAATGAATTAATAATTATCACAATAAGTCTTTTTCAATATTTTTTTGTATATATCTGTCTGCAGGACGAAAAAAAAAATTAAATCAAGAGAAAAATACGTTTCAAACACGAGTTAACTAAAACAAATTCTGCCTCGTTCTTTCACGTGAAATTTCGATAAGAGAAAAAGAGAGAGATTTAAAACTTGATTGGCAAAATCATCGTTTGACTTAACGATGGAGCCATAAAAATAAAAATTGAATTGAATAAAACGGCGTTAACAAACCTTGATACGGGAGTTTTGTAAGTTTAATTTACGAAATTTACTGAAAAAAATATCAGGACAGAATATCAAGAGAATAATTAAATAATATTAAAAATAAGACCTAGATCTTCCTATGAGTTCAATTTCTTTACAGCTGATTTTGAAATCCTAGGGAATTTAATGTAGTCCTTTAATTTTAGCGTGCTTCCCAGTTACATCTTCACCTTACGCTTTGAGAGCAAAATGTACGCTTTAATCATGGTTAAGTATGGCGATTCTTGTTATTACAGTGAAACGACTGCCGTCTGACCTCCGTAACCCTTTTTGCAGGCCAAATACATAATCATGATGGATTTTCAGGATAATCCAAATTACCAAGTCTAGGTGCCCTATTTTTGAAATGTATGACGTATAATGTCGAATAAAATAGTTCGATATCGAATAAAAAATTCTTCGTTAACGAACGAAAATATTTCGATGTCGTACAAAAATTATTCGCCTCGCCGATTTCGCGTGAATCACTTTTTTCAAAAATAGGGTTCTAGGACGCAACTGGGAGACACGCTCGGATATATAAGATGCAATTACTTAAAGCATTTTCAATTTATTTTACTGTATGACGGCACAACCTTTTTGATCTAAATTATGTAAAACGTATTTTATAACAAAATTTTTCATAGTTAAAGGGTGCGGTAACCGCTTACTATCGGGCGGGCCGTATGCCTGTTTATTATAATTTATAAGACAATGGTTTTGCAATAAAAATTAATCCTTACGGCATGGCAATAGGGTTTAAAATACCAATGATGTGAATATATTCGTTTAAATTATTTTATAATAGTAATTTTTAAATATATTCAAGAAAATGTCTTAATTTGTTCTATTCAGTAAGTTTTATTTTGTGAGAATAAGACTGTAAGATAATAAAATTATTTGAAATACTGAGTATAAGTTTTATTTCATAACTTTCGCGGCTTTTCGTTGTTAAATCCCAGGAAAAGAGGAGTGTTACAAATGTAATTAAACATCTATTGTAATTTACTTACATTTTACAATCAAAAATAAATAAAAAAAGTGACTCACGAAAATTGGTGAGTCGAATGATTTTCGTTCGATATAATACGAGTCATACATCTCCAAAAATAGGGCTTCAGCTTTTTTTTTTCAGTGTTACCTTTGTGTCACAGTTAAGCCTCGCCTATTTAGACTACATATAGTAACTATATAGCTCACACATTCTATTACCTAATATTTATTTAACATTATATTTCTGTTGATATTTTCAGAATGCAGTCGATTATTTAGCAGAACTATCCGAAAATTTGTCCCTTTTTGAAGTAAAGTTAATAGAATGATACTCGATAAAATTACTATATTCTACATATCCTTCGTTTTGTAGATTTGTATCCCCTGTTGGCACCCAAGGGGGAGACAAGGCAACTTTGCTAGTGGTGTTAGCTCCCCTAGAAGGGGAAGATAGTCCATTATATACTACCCCCTGCTCTTCAGAAGCCCCCTGCTATAAAAAATACTTTAAATAAAACTGTAGCTTAGTTCGGTTAGATTGGCTTAGACTTGTGACAACCCATAGCGGAGCTTCAAACTGCTGCTCTATAAAATTACACAGCTATTGATTAAAAATTCATGTACTTATATATATCAATATATTGAATTGTATATATCTCTATTATCTTATAGTATAATGTACTATATATATATATATATATATATATATATATATATATATATATATATATATATATATATATATATATATATATATATATACGAAAATGGTTAAAACGTTCTTGGTAAAATGAAAATCTGGCCCACACATGGCACTTCTACTCTTCTACTTGTTGCGGCGTCCAGCCTCCTTATTGACAATGACTCTATGACTTGATGACTATAAAAAACAAGACTGACTGACAGAGACAAAAGAAGGGACTAGACTTCACTTTTTGGACTGACGACGGGACGAAGGAAGATATTTAAATGAATCCTAAGTTTTTTTATTATCTACGAAAACCCTAACAAGAGGACAAGAACCTTGAACGAGCCCGTTCAAGTGGTCCTTCGAGCCGGATGGTAATTTGTTTACAATCTCTCATATTGTAATGCCATTTTTGCTATGCCATAAATATTAAGTCGATTAACTGCCTAATTGCTCGATTGTTGAGTAGGGGATCGATTCCGCTAATGAACTTTTAAAGGCCACGCAACTGATATTCAATCGCGACTTAATTGTGTTGCATTTTTTTAAATACACTCAATAGTGGTATTCTGCTTAAACAGTTTTGAATCTCTATTCATTTGCGACTGGAGCGTATTTCAATGATATTAGTAGGGAAATGTAAATAAAATGAGTAACGGAATATCAGAAGCGTCAAAGTCAAGTCATTACGATCCAATTGCGATTCAATTGTGCACTAGGTACCTATTTAAAATAAGAGAATTGACTCCTCCGTGAGATGTATCGATTGCGATCGTGGAAGCAACATTCTGTATTTTTGAAATGTACGCGGGTGGTAATTTTTGATTTCGACTGGTGTGGCCTGGCCGTGCGAATAACTCCACGAGCCGGTAAACGATAATCGAATCATTCCTTACTTGTTCCGGATTTATTTAATCACTCATTGAATCCGTGCGAGTTGGTTTAATTGTCGCCGGCGTATCTCAAAAATCGATACTACATGCCTGTTGTTTTCACACGGTTCGGCACGAAGTCGATAGATAGTTCATCGAGTCGATTCGAGCAAATGTCGACTCCCGATGTCCCCATCACTACGACTGAACTGACAGCTAGCACACTTGCCGCCACCGGCAGACGAAATCAGATGATTTTCGGAGCGGGTCGATAGTTGCTCGCTATTTTTCTTTTATAATTTAAAGGTTTAAATAGCCATTTAATACGATTATTTTGGAGTTTAATAGTGCAACCGTCGTAACCAATATTTTCGCCGACGTGGTTGTCGTTCGGCGTTTTATGACAGAAGTGTTTTGTTGGATATTCATAAAGAACCCTGAAAAGGGTTAAAAAGAACACCTCAAGTTTCCCTCAGCACTCCCTCCGCTGAACACTGGGAGTTCTACCAGCTTCCCGAGGTGTCAGGAGTGCATACCACATTTCTTTAATTGAAACAAGAGGACACTGCTTATACTACCGTTTTAATCTGCGATAGACATTTTTGCTTAAACTGAGGTAACCACACAGCCGAAGCCAGCATTATCGGTCAGCCTGTGCCTGAGCTTTCTACATTTTTTATTTTATTAACCTTTGATTTTATTTTTTTTTTAATTTAAAACTTTAAAGGGATCTAAATATTGGCCATTCGATCTCCTGCGCCCCTAATTTTCTTTTCTCGTTTTAATCGCAATTACTTCTTTACTCGACATTAAATAGGTAACTTCCAATATAATTTTTTTTTTTATTCGAGTTTTTAACTTTGTGTAACTTTCAGCTTCTTCTTCTTCAAATAAATATTGTAAAAGTTTTTTTTGTTATTTTATTTTTGCTTATTTCCCTTCAAATTTCATAGAGGACAGGAATTAGATAGCAAACCCAGTTAATAAACATTTCAATATCAATGAAGGATTTGTTAGATGTCCAACCTCATTTGTCATTTTCATAGTCGCCGTGACATTCTGGACAGCTGTCGCAAATTCAATCAAATGATTTACATCGTCATGTCGAACGTCATGCATTTGTTTAATTTTCAATAATAAAATTTCAATAATGTGGTCAAGTCTTCCAAATCGTAATTTCAATGTTTTTATTATGATTTCTAGGTTTGTAGCACTAACGAGCAAGGCAGAAACTGCGTCTCTCGCTCGTCCTTTCAGACAACGTGCTAGTCGTGCTATATTTTCATCATCGCTGTAGTCGCACAGCTTGGTCGTCGATACAAATTGGCTATAGAAAAGCGGCCATTCTTCAGGCTCGCCAGAAAATGTAGGCAATTCTTTTGCGGACGTCTGTCTAGATAATAATTTTGTCATTGTCTTTTCTAAACTATGTACATGACATGCATCTTTAGTCGAATTAGGATAAATAGGAAAATTATGGTCGGTACCTGGATTATATACATTATGTACAAGTGACGTCCGTGAACGTTGTCGAGATGCAAACGAAAGTCTGGGTCAATCTCAGTACCATGGGCTTCCTACTTTATGTCACAGTGAAGGGTCGTATCTTATTACAGTCAGTGTGGAAGTCACAAGTTGGTTGGGATGACGAAATTGAGTCCAGCCAATTTGAGAAGTGGCAGTCCTGGTTGACTGATCTTCGTGAAGTCAGTAACTTTCGGCTACCACGCTGGCTGTTTACAGATACACGCAACAAACAAGTTCCTCCAGAACTTCATATTTTTTGTGACGCAAGTAGCAAGGCCTTTGCCAGCGTTGCCTACTTGCGTGTTAAGACGACAGATGAGAAATGGCACGTAGCTTTTGTCATGGCACGTGCGCGTGTTGCGCCGCTCAAAGTAATGAGCATCCCACGGCTTGAATTGCAAGCCGCGCTTTGAAACAGCACATGGACGTTGGAAAGGTGATTCTCTGGTCTGACTCTAAGACTGTGCTTAGCTGGCTTCGATCAGACAGTGGTCGGTTTAAACCCTTTGTTGCCCATCGTGTCAGCGAGATTTCAGAGTTGACCGACGTCCATCACTGGAGGTGGGTACCATCGGGTTTAAATGCGGCAGATGACGCTACACGAGATACCACCACAGAAGACAATGCACGATGGCTACGTGGACCACCATTTCTTTTGGAATCAGAATGTTTTTGGCCATCTGAAGACAAAGATATTGCACTAGACTCCGACGACATTGAGCTGAAAGTTTGCGCATTGACAGAAGAGGACATTGAACTGCATATTGACAATAGGTTTTCACGTTACTGGAGACTCATCAGGAGCACTGCCTGGGTTTACCGTGCGGTTCATATTTGGACACAAGACTAGTGCACGACGGGGTGAGCTGACAGCTGAAGAAGTAAAAGCTGCAGAACTCACATGGATTAGAGAGAGCCAACGACGGATGTTCTCAGAAGATATTGAGAGTGTCATGAAGACTGGGTTTGTGCGCAAGTCAAGCTCTCTACGACAATTGACAGCTTTTCTTGACGAAGATGGCATCCTTCGCGTTCGTGGGAGGATCTGCGGGGCAGAAAATGTCGACAGGGATTTTAGACATCCAATCATTCTTCATCCAAAGGATAGATATGTGAAACTTCTGCTCATGCAAATCATACTGACTCAGCACATAATGGACGGGAACGTGTGTTAATAGAGTTAAGACGTCGTTTTTGGGTGATAAATGGACGAGGTGCTGTCAAAAGCACTTGGAATGAATGTCAGTACTGCAAAAACAGGAGAGCCAAGCCTAGTCCACCTCTCATGTCTGACTTGCCTGATATTCGATTTAAAGAAGTAGACCGGCCTTTCAAGTATACTGAGCTGGATTATTTTGGACCTTTGCTGGTAAAGACTGGACGAAGACAAGAAAAGAGATGGGTGGCTCTGTACACCTGCCTGACCGTACGTGCCATTCACCTCGAAGTCGTTCATGACTTGACTACCAGTTCAGTTCTGATGAGCCTCAGGAGGTTGATCGCCCGCCGAGGTTGCCCTAGTGTAATTTATAGCGACAATGCTACAACCTTTCGTGGTGCTGACAGGGAACTGAGACAAGCAATTCAAGCTATTGACGTCAATGAACTTACCAAGTTCGGAAGCATCCGCCAGTTGGAATGGCGATTTATAGCTCCAAATGCACCGCATATGGGCGGGTGCTGGGAGAGGCTCGTGAGGTCCGTGAAGACGTGTCTCAAGGTGACGCTCAAGACTAGAGCCCCAACTGACCAGACACTACTAACTTTACTAAGTGAGATAGAATTTATGATAAACTCTAGACCGTTGACGTACGTGCCTCTAGACCACGAAGACGACTTACCTTTGACACCGAATGACTAGCAAAATGTGACTTTGTTGACTACCCATTTGGAACTTTTACGGATCATAACTTTTTAAGACGAACCTGGCGCGAGTCACAGCGACTTGCTGACTTGACTTGGAAACGTTGGGTCAAGGAGTACCTACCAACACTGACACGACGTGACAAATGGTACCAAGACGCCAGCGGGCCGTTGACAGTAGGTAGGGTTGCCAGATGGTCGGGAATCGTCTGGATTCTCCCGACATTTCATGTGATGTCCAGACTCCCGACAAATAACAAAATCTCCCGACAAATATACGTATTTTATCATCATATTATATCATATCTACCGCAATTATAATTTGAAAATTGCACACGCGGTGCTCGCACCTTGGGCGGCTACTACCTCGTAGCGCGATTCCAGTGTGCCATGCATATTGTGAAAGTGTGTTCAGTTTGCTAAATAATTTATATTCTACAGAAAAAAATGCCAAATACTTGTGGCAAACAAACCGTAAAAAATAATGTTTCCTTATAATAATCATAAAATTTTCATATGGAGCTGTTTATTTTTAAAATTTTGGCTCTTATGAGTCTAAATTTTTAGTATTTTCATTTCTCCTGACAACAATCCCAAAATCCCGACATTTAGAAATGTTATTCAGATATTTATATTTTTCGATCTGGCAACCTTAACAGTAGGTGACGTGGTGGTAGTTGCTGACGATCAGCTACCCCGCAACCTGTGGCCACTTGGCAGGGTGGATCAAGTCTATCCTGGCAAGGACGGCCTGGTCCGTGTGGCTCAAGTGAGGACGCGACAAGGACATTACACACGACCTGTGACTAAACTGTGTCGGCTGGACGTCCACTCCTCAACTTGAGTACCAGCCTTCTGGTACTGGAGGTGGGGATGTTGCGGCGTCCAGCCTCCTTATTGACAATGACTCTATGACTTGATGACTATAAAAAACAAGACTGACTGACAGAGACAAAAGAAGGGACTAGACTTCACTTTTTGGACTGACGACGGGACGAAGGAAGATATTTATTTTTTATAAGAAGTTTTTTTATTAACTACGAAAACCCTAACAAGACGACAAGAACCTTGAACGAGCCCGTTCACTACTCTTTCTAGTCGTTTATGAATTTAGGGGCAAGCCCTAAATTCATAAACATGAAATTAGGGCAATTAACTATTTTAAACTTGCGGGGATATTTTTAAATGCAGTAATCAAATAATAAGCGATAAAAATATTGTAAACAAACTCCTTTACTACTTAATATAAATTATTATTTATCTACAAATTCACAAAAAATATAATTAATGTTATCTACTACTTAGTACATAATTAATTGCTTATGTTGCGAAATACTTTACAGAACAAGATTAATAAATAAAACAAAATAATTATAAAACACTAGCTTTATCCCGCAGCTCCGCCTGCGTCAAAAAGTAGCCTATGTTTGACCCCGGGTCTTCAACTATATTCATACCAAATTTCATTAAAATCCGTCCAGCGGTTTTGCCGTGAAAGCGTAACAGACAGTCAGATAGAAAGACAGACAGACAGACTTTTGCGTTTATAATATTAAGTATGGATTAGGTACAAAAACAGGCGGGCCGCATTCTTGTTTGCCTACTAATATAAACAAGTTAAAGGTTATTTAAAAAACAAATAAACCTGACTGCCTTTCTGTGTAATTTGGAAATGATGATGATTTGCTTTTATTTTGATGTACCCAGTGTCACTCACAGTAAATACGAATCTAACGACACCTCTCAAGCCAAAATCCATCGAGGCGTTCAGGCTGCAGAGCGTGCCGAACAATTTATACATACATACCCTCGAAAAACATTTCCCTCCTTCTGGCGCAGGCGGGTAAAAAAAAACAGTTATCAATTATTGAAAACTTGCGATAACAAAACGTAAGTATTTTTAAGGAGGTCCTACCCTCACTTTTTTTATGTTGGTTGACAGTTAAGGTTGTATAGTATTCTGAATTCTGTGCATTAAAAAAGTAACGTTTTTATCTGTTCGGTTTCGACGCTCTTTGAATCTGTGGTAAAGATTACTCCTACGGATATTATACTACGACCGCGAACAATGAATCTGGTAAGTTTTTTTTAAATTCTACTTTTTTTTATTGAAGCCACGCTTGTTGGCTAATACACAATGTTGTTTATGGATTTTCAAATATGCGGCAACATAGGTACTACGTTCCACGATCCGTCTCCCACCTAAAAGAAATGATTTTTTTTCATATTAGGAAGAAAGATACATAAAGAAATCTCTATTCATACATTTTCACAATACCAACACATTGACAGTTACATTTAAACAATTAAACTAAATACTATAGGATAAATAATGAATTTAAAATATAAACTATTTTATATTTATCACACTTTAATAAGGGTATTCCAAAATGCCTGGTCACCTTAACGTTTTAAGTAGTTTGAAGTATTTTGCTTAAATACTGAAAACAAAAAAAAACAGACGTAATACAAACATATTCGTGAACAATAAGGTGTAAGTTCAAACTAGGATTAACAGTACCCCACAGGATATAAATAAAAAAAAACTGACGTTTTTAATCAGGTATTTTGGAAACCACTTAAATTACATCAAAAGTTATATTAGTACCTTTAAGTAGTCCGCGATTAAAACGTCTATGTTATAAACAAAGTATTGCAAAAAAACTCAAGACTCATGTTACTTAATATCATTGTTATGATTGGCCTTATCTCACCAGAGATTTGCATTAACTTACCAAACTTAACCCTAAATATATCCTACTATATCATCCCTTATTACTGGCAACACTGAACAAGTCTATGGTAGCTTTACTAACGGTGTTCTGGTAACTCTGCACGTGGCCCTCGTGAATGGTAGAAATATCCCCCGAATTCTGTTTCAACCCGTTTCGGACTGGTGGTACTTTTTTACCATTCGCCATGGGTATGTTACCGTTCGGGGAGGCGGTAGGATCTGAAAGGATCAAAATTACAAGAGTAGGTATGTATTTAAGTAGTAGTATAAACGTTATGTATCTGCAAAACATGGATAATTGATTAATTCAGTGTGTTATTTTATGTTCTCCTGTAATTTAATTTTCTATATTTGTAATCTTGCTACATCTGAATTTTCGACTAGTTTGACATTTATAACTAAATGCTTTTTGGTAGAATCCATCGCCAATTAGAGTACCCTACAAAGAAATGTAGACTCTGTGATTCTTTAGACGCATTAGGGCCTAAGGAGAGAAATATGTGGCCGAAAATCACACGTTATAAAAAATATGATTAAGTTCTTTTTTATCAACATCCAAATCCACAAAATCCACTGCAAGAAAATAAGTTGTCTATTCTATAGTTGAAACAACACTATCTTAGCTTCCTACCTTCATCATCCAAACTCCTCTTCCTTTGCATTCCGACAACACTTGGTCCTTTAGCAAGCGACCAACTGGGCACAGGAGGCTCATCTCTCTTTATAGGCTCCAAAATATTCCTCCGCGACCTCAAAACGACTGGCAAATCACCCCTCGAATCCCAACCATTCTGCCCATCATTTGACAAACCATATCTACCATTCTCACTAATAGAATAACCGTTCTTATACGTTTTCGAATTCGGTAGATTTTCGTGTGGTAGTTTCTCCGTTTTGGGAGTTTCTTGTGGCAACACTGCCTCTAGTTTTGACATTTGGTTCTCAACGGTGAATATTTGGGCGTCCTTGTCGTTTACAACTGGTTTTATGTCGTCTGATGTGTTGGTATCACTGCTGCTTTGGTGTACGAATTTGTTTTTGGGAGATAATGAGTCTATTCTCTTTGGAATGCCGTTGAGTTTAGGCGTTTCGTTTTCGAGGGACAGCGGTGGGGCAGATGCCATGTATTGGTTGTACATGTTGCCAATGAGCTCTTCTGTGCGTCTGTAAATGAAAACAGTATCTTAATTTACTTATTACTAGCTGTTTCCCGCAGCTCCACCTGCGTCTAAAAGTAGCCTATGTTTGACCCCGGGTCTTCAAATATATTCCTACCAAATTTCATCACAATCCGTTCAGCGGTTTGGCCGTGAAAGCGTAACAGACAGACAGACAGACTTTCACATTTATAATATTAGTATGGATTTTCATGTCATTATACTTTTTGCGCAGCACAAATTTTCTGTTTCTCCATATGGTCGACTGGTATAAAATGCTTTTAGCATTAAGTCCGCCTATTGTCTAAGTATGTTTACATAAGATACTTTAAAGTTTTAATAAATAAATAATGATTGGTCTATCAACCCGTTTTACCTGGTCAGCGGTATAATGACAGTCTGCGCAGCACCGTTGCTGGGGTGGTAGGCGTTGGGGCCGAAGCTGTCTATGGTAGAGCTTCCTGTCACCTGGAAACCATAGACACAGATTAAATAGAGACATTTTTTCGCCATTAGTGATATTTTGTATCTTACGTTCTGCGGAAAGCACGTTAAGCCGTTAGTTCCGGTAGTTTCAATACTTTTTTTCAAGAAATCGTACCTATTTTTTTCTTTTTGTGCCACGCCCACTTCCATTGTTAACCTTAGCAGTCATTTTGCGTTTCAGAGCAACTTTTACACATAAAAGCCTGAATTTTTAGGTAAGCAGTATTTAATAAGCTATACATTGTGCATTATGTATACATGACAATAATTAATCCCCCTCCCCCACCCCTCCACATCGTATTCTCATTGTATCACTGGTTCATAAATTTTTTTATTAAAAATTCGATATCCGATTAAGCAAACTCACGCTTGACCGATTTCTTAAATTTCTTATGAAATATTTATATACCCCCTTTCCCCCTCCCCCCGTCCTCTTCGTAATCTCATTGTATCTATCACTGGTTCATAAATATTTTTATAAAAAAATCGATATAAGATTGAGCCAACTCACGCTTGACCGATTTATTAGATTTCTTAATTTTTTTGTTAATCTTCATATAACACACGACCGGTGTGCCAAATTTCATAACGCTAGGACAA
Source organism: Euzophera pinguis (assembly GCA_947363495.1). NCBI lineage: Eukaryota > Metazoa > Arthropoda > Insecta > Lepidoptera > Pyralidae > Euzophera > Euzophera pinguis. The sequence continues at coordinate 2,919,081 of OX376183.1, forward strand.
TTGGAAGTGGCCTTGTGATTACCGGTCAGCGAGTCAGTCAGTCAGTGCTAAAATAAGCTATTTTTACAGGGTCATATTTCAGGATCTACTGAAGCTATATCTATGAAATTTAGCATACTGCTTTAGTACTAGTATATGATTACGTAGGTACAATTTTATCTCTGTACTTGCAATTGGCACTGAGCTACAGGGGGGTCAAAAGTGGGTCGAAACGGTTCGTGTAAATAGTGCACGGCATGCGCGCGGCCTGTTGCTGGAACTTGGCCTGCGCACTACCGTGCGCTTAGATAGGCAGTGGGTAGGTTGTGTCAGATGTCTTTAGGCAGGGGTGCAGGGCAGAGAACCTCCTCGAGTGCCCGGTCCTTTGAAAGCTTTGCATTCTCACTTGATCCCAAGGATCCGGTGAGAGGGCGGGCTGACAAGGGACTCGGGACGGTGCACCCTGGGCGACAGTTAATAACTCCCTGGTAGTCGGGGTCTTATTAGCTGTCGGCCAATTTCTGCCAACAGCCCACTCCACCGCCGTCTATGATGAGACGGCGAATGGATGTGGGTCTGGGGGACGGGCGTGGTCCATTTATGGGCCACTGCCCGATTTGGGGGGGGGGGGGGCGAAAGGCCAAATGAGGGGGCAAGGCCATGGCTGGAGGGCGTCGTGGTAGAATGCTAACGCGACCCCATGGCGCCCTCAACAGCCGGTGCGGAAACGCCGGAGGGGTTTTAGTGGGTAGTCTGACACTTTGTGCGTAAATGCATTTCCCCTCCGTTAACAAAAAAAAAAAAAAAAAAAAAAAAAAAAAAAAAAAAAAAAAAAAGATGTCTTTAGGCAGCCTGAAAAATGTGACAGTGTACACTTGATAACACACCACAAGTTTTGTTTCTTTTTGTCTGATTACCCTGTAAAAAGGGTTACGGAGGTCAGGCTGCAGTCGCTCCATATAACCAGTACCATCAAATCTACGACATGATTAACAGCGTACCCTAAGCTCTGAATCGTAAATTGAGGACGTATCAGGGAAACACGCTTGAAGTTAAAGAAATAAATATAAGGACACCCTTACCTCCATCACGCCAATTTGAGTAGTCCTGACGTGATACGGGAAATTTTTGTTTGCGAACACTGGCAGTGTGAGTAGCTAAATAAAAAATAAAAAAGTTAAATTATACAGGTCTCATAATAATTAAAAACTATTTTAGATAAATCTACCTTCTGAAGTAAAAACAAAAAATCTTATTTCATAGAACTAAATACTAAGATGTATTGATAAATTATACGCGAATAAAGTAGCTGGTACATCAGCACACGGGTACGCGAGCCCGACTTACCCGAGCTGCAACTGAATCAACCCATGTCCATCTGAGTCAGTAGCATCCTAGTACCTCATCCTTTCCCCAAACTCAAACACTTCCCACCTTTTCTTAGCTTAAGAATACTTCCGATGGGCAGCGGCGTTGGAAGTACGATAAGCCGCTGAAACTGCGCTCGCCAACCCGCCTGCCGAGCGTGGCGAGTATGGCAACAACGCTCAATTAATGGGGAGGCCCAAGTCCAGCAGTGGGCTGACTGCGGCTGAAACGACAAACGACGAAAGTAGCTGGTAATTAAATAAGTGTAAAAATCTCACCAGAAACATTATATGCCCGCTGAATGTTATAAACAATAGCACAGCTGTTACTACGCTTTCTCGCACCCATTTATCTGAAAACAATACAAAAACATGTATAAATTATAAAAAATACAAATACCTCCGATATGTACTGAACAGTCGTACAGAACTAACTTAAGGTTGCCTGGAAGAGATTGCTTTAGCTATAAGACCGCCTTTTGTATACAAACTGTGTTTATGTTTTATTGTGCTGTGTGCAAAGAAGTGATAAATAAATAATTACAGAACTGTGGCAAGTGGCATTATCTACTGAACAGTTATACATGGAGACCGTTCATACGAACTCAAAGACGCTACAACTGCTGTCAGTTGCTGAGGAGTTGAGGATCCGGTAGACTTCCACTTGCTGCAGCATCAGCCTGAACATGCCATCTCATATCTTGGAAATACCACCGATGTGGATGTGTCTACATACCATATTTCATAACAAAGGGATGCCTTAAACACTTATACAAAAAAAAAAACATTGAAATCGGCTCATCTGTTTAGACGCTACAGACTTTCAGATACACAGACATGTCAAACTTATAACACACCTCTTTTTTTGTCGAGAATTGAGAGTGCTTTAAATCAAGAACTACTGACGTTGTCTTAGAATTAAATCACAAGCATCAACGAGTGATTACAATGTCTACTACTGATCGAAGTGAGCGATTTCACCTATAATTCACAAATCAACTTAATATAACTTATTTATTTATTTAACACTTCTTTGCACACAGTAAAATAAAACATAAGTATGTTACAATACATGAAGACAGTTTGTATACAAAAGGCGGACTTATTGCTTAAGCAATCTCTTCCAGGCAACCTTAGGATAATTTTTTGAAATATGAAAGAAAGAAGAGATACGGATATCGTGCATTAAGAATAGAACAACGCTAGGCAACTAAATAACTTACCAATGTAAGAATTCGCTGTAAGTATGAAGAGTGGTCCGGAGTAAAACCACAGAGTTCCACAGATGAAAAATGGACAATAAAACATGTTCTGTAAACAAAGGGAAACTAGTAAGAAAAAAATAATAATTCGTTCATTAATTCATTTCGAATGGGATACATCAAATCAAATCATATATTTGCATTAAAAGTGGTAATACATGGTGGTACACAATATTTCACTGTTCCTCACTTCTAACCTAATCATAGGCATGCGAAAACATTTTGTCATTTTATACAATACACTGCAATTAATTTATTAGAGATATAATATCATTGTTTTATATTTCCGTTCCATTTTAATCCAATTTACATAATATCGTAATTTATAATTCTACACTAATAATTTAATATATTTAATTTTTACATAATAATAATTAACATAATAACTAAAAAACATCAGCAATCTATTTTAATTTAAATATTCGTCTAGTGAGTAGTGACATTTGCCAATGTATGCAGGCTATTTTTGAATCAATCGCCCTGGTGTCAGAGATTTGCGGAACCTCCTATCGGCCTCTGACGTGGTAGCTTTAACAACCACTATATGGCAGCTGGGATCAACGGCTTTACGAGCACGAAATCATCATTTTTATTAGACAATCAGTAGCCCTATTTTTGGAAAGTGCGAAATCGCTAAATCAGCTTCTCGAAAAATTTTCATTCGACATATACACCGTGAAATCTTAGTCGTTTAGGACCCATCGTCCAGTGACTCCATTCATGCAACTGAACAACTTTCCCCAAGATACATGGGTCGAAATATGGAGTAAATTTTTGGACCTCCCATACAAAATGTCTCATCACGTGACCTAACTTACTATGGGAAGTCCAAATTTGTTTTTCTTGTTTCGAGCTAAGTTCCTTGGGGGAATTTGTTCGGTTGCATGAATGGAGTCACTGGACGATGGGTCCAAAACGACTAAATTTCACGGTGTATATCATACATTTCAAACATTAGGCTCCAGGTGATTCAAGCCTGCAATGTCCTAAAGAAACTGGAAAAATCTAAACAAAGTATGCTTCCCGTAGTAATCGAACCTCCAGATCTAAGGCCACGGATGCAGTTTGTGATACAGTAAGAATAAGAAATAATACATTGACTACCTGTGTGGCGTAATGGTTAACATACCTGCCCGCTAATAAGGAGATTCCGGGTTCGATTCCAGTCAGGTCAAGATGGAAAATGGTCTTTTTTAGATTGGCCTGGGTCTTGTTGAGTTCTTCTTTTTTGCGTGTCGATATCCTCCAACGAAAATATTTTTCCCGAGAAGTGAGAAGTATCCCATAACACAATTCTCGAACTTACTTTGGCGACCCTATATAAAATTTGATACTCACCTTTTCCGGAAACTTCTTCACTGTGAAGAAGGTAGAATAAGCGAACACACACGAGGCCACAACTCGAAGCACGATCAGACCATAGCCGGCTGGGCTTTCGTACAGGTATAGCACTTCGCCAGGGTCGAAAGCCTGGGGAAATAAGTAGTTACGTCATAGAATTATTAATAATACTAACGTACAGAACGGACACTCACACCCTTCCACCCGAAACAGATACCGCACCGAGCCGCACAGAAAAATCGAAAGCAAAATAATACAAGGATGACGCTTCTGCCGCGCGGCCGCTGCGACGACTTTAAATAACCAATCTTAGAACACACTCGCACATTAACGCGTGTGCATACGCGACGGAATCGTATTACAGTCGTGATAGATGTGGTGTGGTTACGTAGAACTTTAGAGAATGCTCTTTAAATTAGTATTTCTTTTACTTATCGAACAATAAATATTTCATTTCATACTAACCTTAGCCTGATAAATGAACAGTACAATATAAGTAACGATGTAACAGCACATGAAGACGGTCAGTTTGACAGTGAAGCCGACTTTAAGCCGCCCTCGAGTGATGGTGTAGCCCTTAGCCATGAGAATGAGAAGTAGAAGAAATGTGGTCTCTGAGACGCCGCAAAAGAATTGACCTAGAAGAAAATAGTTAAAACTAGCTGTACCCGCGGCTTCGCCCGCGTGGAATTCTAGCTTATGTCACTCCAGGTCTCCAAATATCTCCGCACAAAAAATCACATCAATCCGTTGCAAAAAAACACACTTTCACATTTATAATATTAGTATGGATTAATAATGGTACGTACATTCGACATTATGATACATACATTTCGAAAATCTCTTGGAACACATTTAATTCCTGATCTGGCACGTTATCACACTTAGATTTTTTGAATTTCCAACAACAATGTTTTGAAGTTTGAAGGCGAACTAACCGTCATAAAATCAATGCAGTAAAAAATTCGCTAGACATCCCCAAAAATTGAATTATATTACAAAAGTATTGACCGAAGCACTGACCAAGTAAAGAAAAATAAATTGCATTTTTGCAATGTATGACATACATATATGCACTAAAATCCTTCGTTAAACAAAAATTATTTGACACGCCGATTTTGGGTCAGCAAACGCTGGATGCAGGCTGCTTTCAACTGGTCATTTTGGAAATCATTAGGCCTGTCTGACTATGGACAGATTGCGGCTGAAATGATGATGATCATACCAACAACCCGGGCCTTATTCTCCACGCTATGAACAGCATATCGAACAGGCCAGTTATGTTTAAATCATTACAGGGTCTATGTATACTGACTGCTGCTGAAGTGATGATCTTACCGACAACTCTGGCCTTATTCTCAACACCATTAACAGCATATCTAACAGTTGCTAGGCTTTGCAAAACGACGCCAAAATGCTGGATCACCACGGAGAACAGAAACAGCTTATAGCTTGAGTGGAGGAGATGCCTGGACTTCAACTCCACGCTGCACATCACTACTGCTATCATTACGATGACGTAAGCGAAGGTGTAAGCTAGGAGTACTGGTAGGACGTCTGGAATTAAAAAAAGATAAAGATTATTTCTATTTGTTCACAAACATTAACATGCTTTCGTATTTTTACATTTAGGAATTCAAAATCCACCTAATAAAACTAATCAATATTACGTGTAGGCCCAAGTATTGTGCCTTGAGGAGCAACAAAGTTACATATCTCTAAAGAAGATCAGATGACATTAAAGAAATATATTAGAAAATTATTATTCTAAATTTAAAGCTTATATTAACTTATACCAAAATAAGAAACCGCAGAAAAGTATGAGGATGGATTGATTTTGATAACTCAACAAGATCTAATGACTAAAAAGAATCCACTAAAATTTAGTACAGGATATTTTTTTTAATTTACTAAACAGAGTCGACACATATGCGTAACAAAGCAACGAAATAGCTCCTACTAAGTAAGACTTACAAAATTCGTCTGCAGAAAAGTGTTCATGCCAGAAGTCTCCATCTGGACCATTCGTCATCAGGAACTTGTATCTCACATCCAAACCCTAAAAATGAAATAAATATTATTCCCCATTATTGATGAAGTTGGATGGAGATGTGAGAGATGTTAGAGTAGTGTAGAGGAAGCGAGGGAGGTCTGTAAGGATCGCAGCAAATGGAAATCAGTAGTCTCTGCCGTTCCCTACGGAAAACAGGCGTGATGGTATGTATGTTCTTTTTCCTCCAGATTTCTACTTCTTCTCTCATTCATATTGAGTGATCAGATTAAGTCTTAGACTCTTTTCAATGGAGTTTCTTGCATTCTTGTCTGCCCTCGTTTCAGTTACCTTTTATATAACCAGAGTTTATAAACTGGTTTAATTTATACGAGGCTCTTGATTTACATCAACAGTATAGGCTATTCTACTCAATTTTTTTTATCATACATACTAGCTGTGCCCGCGGCTTCGCCTGCGTGTAAACCTCCTTTGGGAACATGATGTTTTTTCAGGACCAAAAGTAGCCTATGTTAATCTCCATCCTTTCAACCGAAAAATCAAGTCGATTGGTTGCTTAGTTAGGGCGTGAAGGAAAGACAAACAAACAAACACACTTTCACAATTATAATATTAGTATGATATTATACATATAAAAAATATCAGTGCCAGAAACTGAAAACTGAAAGATTTTTTTAAGCCGTGCAAAAATAAGTATGTAATAAGCCTTTGAAATTCGGTGGAAGGGGAAACTGTCAAAAACAAGAAAATAAAAAAAACATTTATTTCGGGTATTTTCAACACATAAAATATCAGTCAAGATATAAAATAAAATTTAAAAAAATCATTAAAATCCATAGAAACAAAAATAGCTAGACGTTCCCATTTTCCTTTATTCTTTATGCTAATTACTGCTTTAATTATTAACCAATACTGTCGTTGTTTTCGAAATCTGCTAGTTTTTAGTGTAGTTATTGAACTAAATTGAGTAAATGAACACAGTCAAGTAGCCTATTGGTTCCGTACGAGATTTTATTACCCAATTCATGAACAAAACATCAGACTGACCTTAGAACTATCACAATTGCTGATAGCAATAAACCACCACCGCTCCCGGGCTGACCTGAACCTTCTGGAGTTGTGGCAGGAGACCACCAGCTTCTCAACAGAACTCCTAGCGTTGGGAGATCCTTGATTTGAGGAGTCGGAGTTCAGGCGTCGACGACGATAGCGCTCGTATGGTTCGAATGTTGAGCGTTTTATTTTATGCTGGAAATAAATATAGTTATTGACATCAGGATGACCTTAAGTCTGATGACATTAGGCTAACAGATGTGAAGTTTCGTGTAGGTCATTATAGACTTGGCTAGCGTTGCCAGGCGTCCGGATAAAGCCGGACATAGTTAGGCTTTTTGATTGCATGTCCAGCCAAAATAAAAGGTGTCCAACTTGTCCGGCTTTTGTTAGGCTTTTTACATTTTATTTAATTTAACAACATGTATGGTAATAATCAGAAAAGCTTAAATACTATGACACAAAATCCTCAATAATGTAGGGTGTCCGACCGTTTTAGCCAAATGTCCGGCCAAACTGGCTGGGCTGTCCGGCTATTAGGTTTGGCGACCTGGCAACCCTAGACTTGGTACATTTCCCTTTTATCTATGTCTTTGCTCAATATGTCTTGGCTTTTGTAATTGTATAATAATTTGTTTCTGTATGTGGGCAATATAGATATTTTCTATTGTATTGTACATTCTAAGGTCAGAATTTTTGGAAATCAGTATCTGGCCTGTTATGTGTTTTTTTAACGATTGCCAGGTGACAGCAGGAATATCGAAGCACGAAATAATTTTATCTAAAAGACAATCAGGTGATTCAAGCCTTCAATGTCCAACCAAATTGGATAGAACTTAATGCGGTTAACTTCCCCTGAAAATCGAACCAACGTCCTCTGGGTTTTGTAGGTAATTGCATTAACCACTTTACAATAGAGGTATTTGTCGCTATCACTAGATGGAAATCCTTGATCTAAGTGAAAATAAAGCAAAAAGAACCTTTCCAATACTTACACTGACATTATTTTTGTTATCAAAAAGTATTTCCACATCCTTTAAATTTCCAAAATGGCTTCCATTCCTCTCCCCAACACTTTCCCACAGATCATCATCTGGCAACACTGTGGTAAAATTCAAATCATCAGTTGGAAATAATTCGTACCACGTGGTAGAATTACTGTCGACAATGGTAGATTTTGGTCCGCGTGTGGTAGTTTTTAGGAACTGGTCGTAATATGCTGGATCCAAAGGTAGTTGTGGTTTTGTGCCATTCTTTGGTTTCTTCGTGGACGGCGTTTCTGGTGTGCTAGACGTTGAGCTGTAATAAATATGGGGTTTTAAAAATAAGGAAGAAAGTTACAAATTAAGAACGAGGGCGTTCAGACCCAAAGCGCACCTGAAAGTATTTAAGTTTGATTGAGTGTGGCATCCAAAATATGTTTTGTAAAGTAGTATTTCAATAAGTAATTAATTTGAATTTGTAATAGAGTTTGAAGTTGGTTCAGTTTTTTTTTTAAAAAAATTTTATTTTTACTTTTCTTTTACTTCACATTTATTTTTGATAAATAAATAAATCTTTATTTTTAACCATACATTTTGCTACAAAACCAAATACAATTTTTCAAAATACAATTAAACGTATATTTTTAATTTTTACATTAGACCCTGCACTAATCAAAGCTTGTGTCGCAGTGGTCCAAGTAGTTGCGCATTGCCAGTTTTAAGCTTTATTTCTGTACACATTTATCGCATAAGGCCACACGATTAATTTTTACAATTTTTTAACTAATTTAGACTTTACAAATGTTTGTGCATCAAATATGATAGATAGAATGGGGAAATTGACAAGTTCAATTGGCAATGAATGTTGTCTTAGTAGATGTTGGGTAATTAGGAAGTTTGATTGTGTTGTGTGTTTGTATGTACGTCTGATAGAGTGGATGTCTCTTATATTATTGTCTGTAAGACTCCTTCTGTTTGTGGATAGCCCAACCCAAGCAATAAAGTCTCAGCGGCACATCTAACTCTTGATGCAACAAATTTTATGAGGTTTGTGATTTCCCGGCAGACTCTATTATAAATGTGCGCTAGAATGAAAGGGGAAGTCGTTGTGCAAAGCTAGTATGAACTAAAGGGACAATGATTTTGGGTACGCTACGATGGACAATTTCGTCATAGTCTTCAGAGATCAGAACTGACTTATAAGTCGCCATTACAGCTCTCAGAATAAAAAGTTGACGCATGCGTATCTTAGTTTCTGTATAGAGGTCGCTTGTACGATATCTGGAGGGTTTATTCATCATGACTTTCATATGTTGATAACAGGCAATAGCATGTACGAATTGTGCCCCTGTCATACCTATTACTAGCTGTACTGTAGCCCTCGGCTCCGCCTGCGCCTAAAAGTAGTACATAAAGTAAGTATAGTTGAAATTTTTTTGATGTCCAACTAAGTATATCCATACCAAATTTCATAAAAATCGATTCAGTGGTTAAAAAGATTAAAGGTCAGAAGAAGTGTCATTAGTAGATCAGTTAACTTTGGCATACGCAACGGCACTTCTACCGATTCTTATTTCTGTGGGCGTCCCGCCAGTCGCCCGGGATTCGCGTCAGTTTGAATAGAAATTAACAAAAATCCACCCACACATAAAACTTTCAAGTTAACTTTCGACGTTTCATTTGATCAAAGGGCTGGCCTTTTCTTTGCACAAAGAATGAGCATTGCCATCCAACTTAGCAATGCTGCCAGACTTTTGGGAACATTCCCGGAATGTAATGATTTGCGGGACACTTTTATCTATAAATAGTTAGTTTTATTTTTAATTTAATTTATTTCTAAGGTTTAGTCCTTATTGTGTTCTTTTTAAAGAATAAAGACTGTTCAAGTATATATTACATAGTAAGATAGTTCAAAAACCTCTTTTCCGCTGGCAACTCCTTGTCATCCCTCCTGATGATGCAACCGGAGTACTCGGTATCGGGGTACCAGAAGGATAGCTTGATCATTTGGTTTTGTCCGGCCTTGTTCAACACCGTTTCCCGCTGTTTACACGTCTGTAAACATTTAAATTTGGTACAAGTTCTCAAATCGTCGACGTGGGCGTAAAGACAGCCAAGCTAAAGTGGGATTGATGATAGATTGAATCAACTAGCAACGTCCTGGGTTCCTGGGGGTCGTTGACCTAGAGGGAGCCACGTAAAACATAGCTGGATGACCTGGAGTGCAATTGTTGAAAAGTTTGACTTGCATCAACGAGTCAAATAATTATTGTTCGATAGTGAATGATTTCAATTCGACATAGGTCGAATTGAAATCATACTTATAGACTAATAGAAGTCCATTTCAAAAATAGAGCTTCTGGACGAATTCGACAATGGATGGCACCGAACAGCACTTGGTAGGGATGCGTAGATAGCAAAAAGGGAAGCCTTCGACCAGCAATAGGGCAACTAAGGCTATAAAAGTTGTAGACACAGTTCAGAAAAATGTAAGTCACACTCAGATATTCCTGGACTTGACCAATTGTGATACGCTCCACACACATGCAAATTTAAAAAAAAAATACTTTAAAAGGAGTATACTGTATAAAGATAGTACCACTATACTATATCTATTGTATAGCGGTAAAAACATAAATTAAAAAACATGCATGTATGCATGCTGCAGCAAAACAAGAAGGTCTAAAGCTCAGTGATGTTTTACTCTAAGAAAATACACACAGTCGAAGGTAGAACCTCCTTTTTTGAAGTCGGTCAAAAAGAGACATATCTCGTGACACCACCCTTACACTAATTTACATAATATCCAAGTTATTATGTGGTAAGTGGGTAGAAACGATACTTTTATTTCGAAACAAAATAATATTCACCTTACTGCTATGATAGACAGCGGGCCATTGGCTGTCATCGTCATAGTACAACAGCAGATTCGGGATACCCATATCCTTGTCGTACTCTATCAGGTACTCGAACTGACCCTCAAGAGACAGGAAACAAAACCTGGCGAGGAAGGCCCAATTCTGGAACAGATGATTCATTCTTAAAGGAGCTCATTAGATCATTAGGAGCTCGATAGCCAAGCGCAACGCATCGTCTTCCGTGATAGGAAATGCCACTAATGGGGAAATTGGTCCCCATTAATGGCATTTCCTATCACAAGCTCCTCCTTGCTTTGGAAGGCAGATGCCAGTCGTTAAGCTGTGTCAGATGACTTTTAGGCAACCGGAAAAATCTGTAAGTGTGTTTCCCACTTGCATCCTCAGCTTAAGCTTCGAGTCCCAGGGTACGCTAAAATTCATGGTTATTTATTTGGCGGTACTGGTTATTAGAATAAAGCGACTGCCGTCTGACCTCTGTAACCATTCTTACAGGGAAACAGGAACACAGCAATCTCCCGCCCTCCCTAGGGACTTCCTAACTCAACGATACTAGGTGCAGTTAGAAGGTATACACAAACTTGAAGTTTTAGAATAATCATTAGATATATAGTTACATCTTTGGTATCGATCCTGCCTTCCACCCACTTCCCAAATGCGCGTCCCAGCAACAACAGGATCAGAAAACATCTGGTTGACAACGGCGCCATTTTGTTTCACTTTGTAGGACACCTGAAAAATTTTATTTATTTATTTACCAAATTATACAACATCGAACAGAACATTTTTTTTAATGAATAAGTTACTAATGCCGCCATATCTTAACTTTCTTCACCGCTCGCTCAAGTTTTTTTTTATTCTCTGATCCATTCTACCATAATCATTTCTTTTAATGTTAGTTGGTTTCTTTGCTGTATCTTTTCTTATATGTATGTAAATAGTGTAATAGTGTTCATTCATTCATTCATATCTAGGGCCAGTGCCTAAGTATGCAGAGAAAAATTTATGATGATTATATAAATACACAGGGACAAATCACACAGATTGAGTTAGCCCAAAGCCAATTCGGGACTTGTGTTATAGCATACTAATTCAACGATAATATATTATATAACAAAAACATATTATATAGATAACCGTCCAAGACCCAGGCCAATCAGAAAATGATAATTTTCCATCTTGATCTGACCAGGGATCGAACCCGGGACCTCCCGAGTTGCGGGAATGTTAATCATTACGTCATAGACTACAGAGGTCGTTGACTTAAGCGTTATTCTGGTAACATCCCTACATATAAAGGCTTTGACAGACCCTAAGGGCTGTATGTAGGTTAAACTTATTCGTGCATGGGTTATTTCTCTTGTTTCTTGATTGTTTCCGACAATAGAAGATTAAATTCTAAAATACTTAACATGTTCATAGATACCAAAAGCTGTGACCATTAAAGTATTTTTTTTTTAAATTGAAAATAAATTCTGTCTTACAGGGAATTTTTAAGTTTATACTCATTATACAGATTTTCTTTATATTATTTTACAAGAAACATTATTACATACGATACGACACGGGCGGTTTATTACAATAAGTTATTTAGTTAGGTTAAACTTTAAAAAAGAAGACACATGTTAATTACGATTACGTATTTTATAAATTGTGTATTGTAGAATATTTTTCTCTTTACATATTTCAGAAAGGGTTTAATTTATAAAATGCAAATAGCACGCAGTAAAATAAATGAAGAAGCCTAAGCCAATAAAATTTGTTATGCAACTCTTTACTTAGTATAGATTTAAAAAGGAATATTTTATTCCAGTTTGAAGATATGAGTTTTAAGGTTGATTTGAGTTATATTAAAAATCTATGTAGTGCTGGGTTGTATATATATGATAAAGACTTAAGGTAGAATAACATTATTTTTGATTAATATTGTTATTTATACCTATTAGATTTATCGACTTTACGTACAAATTTGACCTAATTTTTCAAAAGATTATGTAAATTACTTCTCAATTCTATTCCCATTACAATATTTCCACATAAAATATTTACCACATATTTCAAACACTACATTTTCATGGAAATTCAACTAATTTTGGATAAAATACAGTTTATTTTTTTACGATCAGAAACTTACCTTGAAAAATACGTGACGCACTGAACCACCGGGTCAAAACACATAATTAATTCTTAATTAACTTTGAACTACTCACCACACTACTTGAAAAAACTGAAAAATATTACAAAAATTTTGGGAAAAAATACTTTCGCCTACATTGACGATGTTTCTATTCGCTGTAATTATCGAAATTAACTAACAAGTGTTTATTTTAAAGTATTTGTCTTATTGTGCGTATAGTTAACCTGTTTTAGTTATTTTGTTGTGGTTAGGGTTGCCTTGGTAACGCGTCATCTTTGGGGCATGCAAATTAGGGCGCTAGCACAATTTATAAATAATGATGGTAACGCGCATGTGACACTCCTGATGTAGCTTACGATGTTCCCTTTTCATCAGGGCGGTATGCATGTTTTATTGCAAAATGATAAAAAAAGTATTTACGTAAGTCCGGCCGTCAGATTGACGTCAACTTCTCTATTTATAGCATTGACCTAGTATATACTAGTAGGCCCATAATTTATAGTGATTATTGACAATTATAACATACATTGTCTATACATGTCCCTATAATTTTTTTATTGAGAAATAATTTTTTTCACTCGGTTTCTATGCTTTTTCGCCTTTATTCAATTAATAAGTCCGCTAACCTATTTTCGACATTTAAATAAATTTTAAATTAATTCAGATACGAAATAATTACTTACTACTTGAGTATATTGTAGTCTCTTTAAAAAATCAGATAAAACGGCAATAAAAAAAAAACCACATAAATTGGATATTCATATATTTCGCTAAATATAAACATTAAAAATAACATTCGCTTACATTTATTTTACATTTTACAGCCTAGTCGCAGATTATTATACAAAAAATGCGACTTATATACACACTATATTAAAAAACCCAACCCGACACGAAAGCAAATTAGATCTCTCAACAACATACGAAATTTAAGAAAGAATAACTGTTGAATATTTCGACACATTATGGCAAGTATCAAATTGCCTTTATGTCTCACGTTGTCGATAGATGGCGTTGTAATCATTTTATGCGTTTTAGAATTGAACATCTGTGTTATGTATATATCTTTCAATTCAGATAGGGGTTTTCAACATAGTAAAAATACAACGTTTTTTAGAATTTCGCTGACTAAACAAAACAAAAAATTGCATGTACGAAACGAGTGCTACCAAAACTTAGCAAATAGATTTTTTTTTTTAATTTAATTTACGTACAGACAAAAGAAAAAGTGAAAAATGGGACAAATTTCGTATTGCAATAAATTTCAAAAGTCAATAGTTTGCAAAATTGCCACAGCCGAGACATGAAATCACAACCACTACGTATTTTTGTAATTAAATCTTGGCAGTTTGACGATAAATGGATTTTTAAAAAGTAAAAATTGACAAAAGTATTTGTAAAAATCGGTTTAAAATTTCTCCTGGACTAAATCCTCGGATCCGGAAATGTCAATGAAGCTTGGTGAAATTTAAATCGATATCGCAACTACTATTAGCCGCAAAGAGTCCAATTTTGAACGATTATTCTGCTGTCTGTACGCAAAAAATAAAATAAAAGTAAAATAACTTGGTCCGCGTTCTATACTCGCTAATACAAAATAATTTAAAAAAAAACCTTAACAGTAGAATTACTTAAAAGGACAAAAACATACCTGAAATTAATTCGGACCGCAGTTAAATGATTCTGATTCCAGTTTATTAATATTTTTCTTTTTGACCGAGCCTATTCTTAAAATAATTGAATCAAAATGTTTTGTTTAATTAACACGGGACTCACTCAAAGACTTTTTTTGTACGATTACTTTGGCAGCTCATTCCCTCTCGTTGATGTATTCTCTTAACATTGTTTTACCGCGGACACTCCACACAACAGCGGCGATCCCGATACCTATTACTACGATTCGGTCGCGTACGCACGCGCGTCAATGCGTGTGTTACTCGTAAAGTTGGTTATTTACCGTATCGTATCTGCGTCATATTCATCGCAGAGCCCGAGCGTCCAAAGCGACATCCTTGAATTGTATCGCTCTCGATGTTTCCCCTAAATCTGCTTGGCTCGGTGCGGTACATGGAGCAATTACAAAGAATTACAAAGAGATGCAGTTTGAAATGGCGCAGTGATGTGATGATTGGCGCCTCGCCGACGCTGCAGTGGACGGAGCTTGTCATTGCTCGTGCTCCATGGTTGGAGCCACGGCCGAAACCAAGCACCCCGCACGTTTGCCTTCCGCCCCGTGTAGCTGAACAAATACTTTTTTACAAAACGCTTATTACTGCATCTCCTCTTTGTAATTGCTCCATGGTGCGGTATCTGTTTCGGGTGGGAGGGTGTGAGTGTGCGTTCTGTATGTTAGTACTATCAATAATTCTGTGACAATGTTACTACCGTTTTCAAACGTTAAGAGTGGTCCCAGACAGACACGAGATATATTTAAAAATGGATCTAACAGTTAGGATCGCGGTCCGAAATAATAACGGTCCAACTTACCTAAATCCTCCTAAAATGCAATTATTCGATACAACACGAATTTAGAAAACACTTTGTCAAATGAATATTAATTAAATGAATAGTAATCATAAAAGTTGATTCACACGGGATGCTTGTACCATGAGCAATGCGTTTATTCATCATCACCCTAGCGTGTATTCCTAGTTGCGTCGTCAGCTTACGCTTCGGAGCCTAGGGTACGCTGTGAGTCACTGCGTTTATTCAAATCGTATGGATTTCAAAGGTCAGTTGACCCTGTCCATCGGTCAAGACTTGCAGAGTAAAAAAGCCTATGTCGCCTAAATACCACTTCATATATTTCCTACATAGTAATATTGACATCATCGGTAAAATACATCATAGCAAAATGCCTACTTTTTCAAAATTGACCATGTTTAAAGCGTACTTTTGGTACAGTCAACTACACAAATACCCTTACACCTCCTATTTTAAGACAAAAGATTACTCGGAAATATATATTTAATCTTAAAATAAAATAAAGTTAATTATGTTGTTGTTAACTGTACAAAAGACCCAAAGATTCAAAGTGATACCTGAATATAGAAAAGGCATACATAAAGCGTACACTGAGTTTTAAAGAAGTAACTGGGATACATGTTCAGCTGATGATAATGACTGTTATTTTTCACTGCATTGTAATGTATGAAATTGTGT
Organism: Euzophera pinguis; assembly: GCA_947363495.1. Lineage (NCBI taxonomy): Eukaryota > Metazoa > Arthropoda > Insecta > Lepidoptera > Pyralidae > Euzophera > Euzophera pinguis. The sequence continues at coordinate 2,935,252 of OX376183.1, forward strand.
GAAATTGGGACATGACAAACTGCTTTTTTTTCTAAGAATGCGCGGTTTCAAGCATCCAATGTAAATAAACAAATCCTGATTTTTTTAAACGATTACATATGAAAAGATAATCAGTTTAAATGCTTTCACCTTGACCATCTCAAAAGTAATAGGCTAGTTTCCTAAAAAAAATATAATTAGTCCGTCAGTTAGATAATCATAAAATATTGGAGACGTATTTTAATTCCCTAAATGACGGAATAATTTTAATACTAACATTAAAATTTTGATTTTGATCCTGGAAACTAGCCTATTCTTCATAATTATACCGTAGACTAGTTTCTAAAATATTATATAATTGTCAAATAAATATTGTTATAACCTTAACAATAACACAAAAATTTCAGAGATATACAGGATGTTGTGAATGGATGAATTTTATTGCACCATTACGTAAATGTTTCTAAACATATCTTTCATTATTTTATTCATATCTTTTTATTATTTATTTATAAATCATTACAGTAGAATAAGCAAAAAATACTTCTGCAAGCGGACTTAATGTTTGTATGTTCAAAATATTTAATTTAATTTAAAACAAAACATCCCGTATAAAAAATAAAAGAAAACTAGAATTATTTTGCACAGTCCTTCCAAATATTAAACAAGCATTTTTTTAATTAACGAGATACTATCGATTTATAAAATTCTGTCAGCTGATTGTTAAATTTGTATGGGAGATTTTTGTTTTTACTAAAAGCTAGTTTAGTTTCCCATACTGAACTCACTTGTTTATGAGAGTGGTATAAAGAAACGAATCCAATAGGCTAGTTTACTGAATGATTTCTTATGTTTTCGCGATTGTTATTCATTAAATTAAACTATTTTAATACGGTTTTTATCGCCTTAACTTAGTCTGCCTGTGACCATGAACGCTGTAAAGTGTTTGAAACGTCAGGTGTAAATAAATAAGTAATAAACGCGATAAAAACCGTATTAAAATAGTTTAATTTAGTTTACTGAATTTTAAAATGTAGTTTATACGTCATTGTGTAGTATATTCAAAAAGGTTGTATTTTTGCAATACTTCAATCTTACATTATGTATTTTGTATTTAAAAAACACATTTTGAATATCGTGCGAAAACGCTCTGCACTGTCATGGCGATTCGAATGACGTCGATAATTTTTTGTCGCTGTACACTATCGCCGAGCCGTACAGAAATAAGGTTAAGTTGTTATGTAGTTTGTGGGTCAGTTGAGCCTCTTGAGTCTAAATTTTATATGGACAGGCTGACCTGTGATATTAAGTTAAGACTCGAGAGGTTTAACTAGCCCACATTCAGACGAGAGTGTACAGCCGCCATGAAACAAACATTAAGCCATTGAGAAACATGTGTCAATGTCAGATGGACACATTTGTTTATCAGATTTGACAGTTTTCTATGGAAAGTGAGTATTGTAAAACGTCGACATCAACAACAGCAATTATGTTTTGTAAGATATGACGTAATCGCTTCTGATTGGTGTTCAGTGTCTCGTGACGAAATGGCTGTAATTGTCATCTCTATGATTAGTTTTTAGTGAAAACCAGCCTATTGTAGTGATTGAAGTAGTTCCCTCCCACTCGCACATTGTAATTGCGTTTATTGTGCCAGTGAGAGAGAGTGATTTCTCTCGTTTCGTTCGATTAGTTTATTGACTTGCCTTTTATATATTACGACCAAATATATTCCTGTTCAACTTACATACCATACATTTTCTCAGACACCTAGTCTATCATAATATAATCCTGTTATACATATACATATATTATAAATTATCTCATCTTTACAACACGACCATTAACACTCTTTTAACACTTGCAAAGACTTTTTGAACAACTCCTGCTGCGCGCGCGCGTGTTTTATCTCCAATTCTGCTAGATCGATTAGACTGTGGACAAGCGAACGTTTTTTTTTAATTTAATTCAATTAGAACTTCAGACACAGAATAGATATATAGTTCTGGCGTGTCTGTTTACTACAATCGCTGATGGTTTTTCTTTTAAGCAAAAAAAAATAAACACAAATTGTAGCGGTCGTGACTTTTTTTTCTAATTTTTAATTCCTGATAAATACCATAAGCTTTAGGACATTTTCATAAAATTCTAAACAGCATTATTTTAATGATACCGGAAAAGCATAGGGAAAAATAATTACAATAGGGAAAAATTTAAAAATAAAAAACCGTTTTTTTTTTATTAAGAACTGAAAATAAAATAAGAAAAGAAATATAGACGAATCATAAAACAAATTACAAATTTCAAAACAGTTATTCTCCTCCTATTACACAAATCACTCACCTTTTCCTAAAAGCGGAGACTCTCCGTGTGCGAAAATCAATCAATTCTTCGCGCGCGCGCGCTGACAATTGTTCGAAACGAGCGCATGCGTCCGCTTGTGCTTGCTCCGCCTGAAATTTAATATTGGATTGAAACTAGTAGTTCTGTGAATAGTAGACCTCGCGAACATCCACCAAATATGAAATCTATACATATAACCATAGAAATAAGTTTTCTTACTACACAAATGTTGGCTGGAAAAGATTGCTGAGCAATAAGTCTTTGCAACTTATTGTAAATAAAATTTTAATTTTGTGATATTTGAGATGTGGGCAATAAAATTATATTGAAGAAAGTTCTTGCCAAAGTTACGCCTCGCCATATAAAGTTAAAGACTAAACTGATCGACACATGGCACTTTTAGCAATTTATTTCTGTATGTATGAAAATAGCAGCTTTGGCCATATTGCGGAAAAATATCCGTACTGTTATCTCAATGTCATCTGCCAAAAAAAAGACAGGAGTGGACGTTGTGTATTTTGAGATTATAAAATAAAAATATTTATCAAAATGGTAAAAATAATATATAGTAATGAGAGAAAAGTGATATAAAAGATGTTATCATATTTGATGCGAATGTAAACGAAGGATTGATTTATTGACATTGTCAATTTTGTTGTTGACATGACGTATACAACATATTGCCACCCAAAGGCGATCAGTAGCGACGCCAATGCAGGGTTTTCATTTTCCTGGTCGGGCTATACTACGATTTTTTTACAGCAACCTGTGGTGATTCCGACGTACCATATTCCTCCAAATACTATTGAAATCCATCCATAAATAAATAACGCTACAGCAAACTTCCTCCCTCTTCACATTTTATCCCAAACAAAAAAATATCGTTTTTTTTCAATTAAATATAGAAACAGTTGTAGAGGTTTCGTAAGGAGCCGTTCAGAAATGCGAGCTCTAGCCCGGAAAATCCATACTACGAGGCGCACAAAAACATCCCCGCAATAAACAAAATTGATCAATCACAAAATAGTAGCTCTAGCCGCAGTTACTCGTAATAAAAAGGTCAGCGGTTAAAACTAAAGTAAATAGTTACTTTGAACGTATACATTTAATTAGGGCCGATTTCACCAACGTCAGATAAGTTTTATTCCAAGAATAATGAGTTACTCTCGTATAATGAAGTTTACATTTCACCTCACAGCCCGAGAATATACAGTTAATCCACGTATAATTCCCGTATAATCACCTGTCTAGATTTAAAATGTCTGCCATCCATTTTTTATGCTTAGATTAGTTACTCTTGGCTAAAAACGAATGTTATTATTAGTGAAATCGGCCCTTAGCGTAAAAATTAAACACATTAAGCGTGCTTAAAAGTATGAAGGTATCTTACGCGCTTTATCCTGTACATTTATGTTTTAAATATGCAGTGCGTTAGTTTAAAAGTTAATTAAAGCGTGCTTTACCTCATGTACTTCCAACGGCTGGCGACGGCACAACAAACATGTGTGAACATTACCATATAATACAATACATTACAACGAAATAAACGACGTGTGTCTCTGCTGCGTGCGGCAAAAAAAAAATCATCAATGCCTTTACTTTAATATATTGAGAAAACCCAGTATTGTGTAACATTTGATAAGCCTATGTTTACTAATATGTCATGTCTCATTCTCTCATTGTGAAAGAACGAGCCAAAACACATTTTTGCCCGATTGCGCCAGAAGGAGGGGTATGTTTTTCGAGAGTATGTACAATTATTTGACGCGCTCTGCAGCCCAACGGCTCGAAAGATTTTAGCTTGAGAGGTGTCATTAGACCGAATCGTAGTAGTTATCATCTCGGCGCTGTTGTATGGGTGTGCTTATACTTGTTTATTCATAAAAATTGACGCATGTCCGTTAAGCCCACAATCCATACTAATATTATAAATGCGAAAGTCTGTCTGTCTATTACGCTTTCACGGCCAAACCGCTGAACGGATTTTGGTGAAATTTGGTATGAATATAGTTGAAGACCCGGGGTCGAACATAGGCTGCTTTTTAACGCAGGCGGAGCTGCGGAAAACAGCTAGTAACTAATAAATGTTTAGTCCCTTTCTGACTTATTGAACGTGCGTAATTTATTTATGAATAAGTGGGTTAGTCTATATATTCATGTACAGTAGGCTACATAACGAATTAAAACTATACCCCTTTACCCTTACACTGTACGCAGCAGAGGCACATCCCATACATCGACGTAAATATTGACATAATAGGTTGGGGGAAAAGTTTCTTCGCATTTTTAATGAATATTCAAAACATTTTTTAATATATTTTATTTACATTTAACTAAACTATGTAGGTGCCATTTTGTTCGATAACTTTTTGCCATCTTGTTCGTAGGGGCATGATCCCATTGCTATAGAAATTTTGAGGCTTCTGATCAAATTACCTTTTTAGTAGTAAAATTTTAAAATGTATCGAATTTCTTCATTACATTCACTCATCTTGAGAGTAAGAAAAACAAATGAAAATCACACATTTTCCTAATTTGAATTTGGAATTATCTTCTTCAAAATTTAAACTTTTAATGATACCAAAACCAGCCAGATACAAATAGTATAGCCAAAGAGATTTTATTACAAGTTCATACATACTATATGCGAGAAGACTTTTTCCAACCTAATATTAACACTAATCAACCACATAACTTACTTACTTTTGTATGTCTGGTACTATGTTCATGTTTATATTTATTTTACCTATGTTTGATATAAGACTATTTGCAAACAAGTGTTAAATAAATACTTAAAATAATTTGTTGCTTCGTATAAGAATATAATAAACAGATAACAATATTTAAGGCAGTAACTCCACATTTTGTATTCTGCTGTATAAAGTGCAATCAATATCCATACTGCGAAAGTCTGTCTGTCTGTCTGTTACGCCTTCACGGCCAAATCGCTAAACAGATTTTGATGAAATTTGGTTAATTGAAGACCCGGGGTCAAACATAGGCTACTTTTTGACGCAGGCGGAGCTGCGGGAAACAGCTAGTATATTATAAATGCGAAAGTCTGTCTGACTGTCTGTTACGCTTACGCGGCCAAACTGCTGAATGGATTTTGATGAAATTTTGTATGAATATATTTGAAGACCCGGAGTCAAACAAAGGCTGCTTTATGTCGCAGGCGGAGCTGCGGGAAAAAGCTAGTAGATTAAATATTTAAGGCAGTAAGTTTACCTTTTGTATTTTGTTATATAAAGTGCAATATATGTAGGTTAAATAAATAAATAAACAGTCATGACATGTTAAAAAGAGAACACTTAAATAACTATATGAAAATAGAAAGATGAACCAAAAATGCTTGATAATTTTTCTGCTGGTAAAAATAACGCTTCTCATTAGTAGAATGAACCATTTTTTATTTTACTAAAGCTAGTATAGAAAATAAATAAAAAGTATTCTTTCAAATTAATTGGCAGTTTTTAAGAAAATTATGTTTTCTGCCAATATGAAGTCTCGTTCCAGCAAAAAGTACCAATCGCTTATGGAATGCTATTCTCTAATTATTTCGATTTTTTAAAATAAAATAAACATAATCAAATATTAAAAATCTTCGAAAGGTGTAAATATCACGACGTAAATTATGAAAACAATTCACCATAAAATATAATTTATTCTTTTTTGGTTTAGAATGATTATTTTGTACAAAATCTAAGTAAACTTACAGCATGTACATCCTTGTTCTTCGCTCTGGCTTTCTCCAAATTTCTATTGGCAGCCTCATAAGCCGCTAGACACCTAAAAAGAAAAAATATTGAAATTTATTTCTTTTGTTGGCAACAAGGCATGTACGTAACATTCCGTCATCTCAATGTCATCTGTCAAAACGAGACAGGAGTGGATGTTGTGTATTTTGTGATTCTTACCCACGATATAGATATCAAAATTGCAAAAATAAGTAAAAATCCACCCTTTACATTGTTATAATGAAGTTATTAAAATAAAGTTATAGACGCGAATAAAAACGAAAAATTGTTGTTTTTTTTTTTCAATAAATGACATTGTCAATTTTGTTGTTGACATGACACATAGCACATGTTGCCATCAAAAGGCGATCGGTATCGACGCCAATGCAGAATTTTTATTTTCCTGGTCGGACTTTACTGATAATAAACCACCACCCTAAGGTTTGACTGGAAGAGATCGCTCTAGCGATAAGTCCGCCTTTGTACCTCAATTTGTATGGGCATAAATTGTTTTGTGAAATTTGTATTTTGGTGCAATAAAGAGTATTTGTATTGTATAATACATGAAAACGTGCCAATCTGCTTGGCTCGGTGCGGTATCTGTTTCGGGTGTGAGTGTGCGTTCTGTACGTTGGTAGGTACGTTAATAATTCTGTGCCGTGGTAATATTAAACAAACCTAAGTCTTCTAACAAGTACTGCTTTAGCTGCGTTTGCGTCTCTCATGTAGTAGCGGAGTGTATCTGCTAATTTCAAATCTTGATCCGACGCCATACGACCTTCGATTTTCTGCAATAAGACAACAAATAATAAATAAATGTTTAAAAGTATAATTTAACTTAAAGTATAAGATGCCAAAAGGCTAATACTTAATTTAAGGGCCGATTTTACCAAACTCGTTTTTAGTTTTATTCCATGGATGATGACGCAATTGACTCTTAAATTTTATAGCCCGACAAGGAAAATAGCAGCCTTGGCCATATTGCGGAAAATTTCTTTTACTGGCAACTAGGTATTTAAGTAACATTCTGTAGTCTCAATGTCATCTGCCAAAGAGAGACAGGAGTGGGCGTTGTGTTTTTTGTTATTAACAAATAAAAATATTTATCAAAATGGTAAAAATAACAATGAGAGAAAAGTGATATAAAAGATGTTATCATATTTGATTCGAATGACAACGAAGGATTGATTTCTATTTCATTGACTAGACATTCTCAATTTTGTTGTTGATATGACACATAAAACATGTTGCCACCTAAAGGTGATCAGTAGTGACGCCAATGCAGGGTTTTTATTTTCCTGCTCGGGCTATACCACACAGTTAACACGAGAATATTCTGTTAATCCACGCACAATTCCGGTATAAGGGCTGGTCTCTAGAATAAAAATAGCTGCCATCAATTTTTTTACACTTAGATTAATAACTCTTGGATGGGAATGATGTTGGTAAAATCGGTCCTTAATGAAATAGAAAAAATATTTCGTTTTTGTTCGTTTTTGTTGGTCAAATTTAAACATCTTTTATATCACTTTTTTTCTAATTTCTATGAATTATTTTTGCCATATCGATAAATAAATCGTAGGAAATAATCAAAAATATGTCGGACTATACATACATATCATCACGCCTGTTTCCCTCCGTGGTAGGCAGAGACTACTATTTCCATTTGCTACGATCCCTACAGACTTCCCTCGCTTCCTCTACGCTCATCACTCTCGTCACCACCCCTTTCAAATATGCCTGCGATTTGGTCGCAGTTAGTTTAGTCTATCGGGAAAAACAATAGTATCGATAGTCTATCGATACTATCAATACTATCGATAATATCAATAGTGTATTCAAAAAGAAACAATACATCTCATAATATTGTTATTTATCAACATATTTATTTGGCAACATCAGATACACGTAAAATCTCGTAAGGGATTTATTTAAACTTTATTGTACATAATACAGTTGTATAGCACAATAGGCGAACTTAATGCTAAAAGCATTATCTAACAGTCAACCTTTGGGTTAAACAGATATCGTCATGTGGGTATTAAAAATATATACCTAGCTATAAATACAAAAAGTTGGAACAATACTTATGGTACTTACATATATATGATGAAATAATATTCAAAATACAGTTAATTTTAAGAGTTATATCAACGAAATAATAGCAGCAACTCAAAATTTACTCATGTTTAACTGCCTAAATTTGCTCCTGTAACCGCGAGAGTAGGAGCTCGTAGACAAGCCTTTTAAAGTTGGCTGGAGACTGTTATAACGGACTCAGGAAGATTATTCCAGAGTCTAACAGCCGTCACAGCGATGGAATTGGAGAAAATCCCGGTATGGTGAGAAGGAGTAGCGAGGGTCATGTTGTTGGAGGAACGCAGGATTCTTTTATGAGTGGAACTCAATAGTTTGAAATCAGTTTTGAGGTAATCAGGAAATTGTGATGGCATCGTATATACACCGTGAAATTTTAGTCGTTTTGGACCCAACCGAACAAATTTCCCCAAGGAACATAGCTCGAAACATGAAAAACAAATTTGGACTTCCCATAGTAAGTTAGGTCACGTGATGAGACATTTTGTATGGGAGGTCCAAAAATTTATTCCATATTTCGACCCATGTATCTTGGGGAAAGTTGTTCAGTAGCGGGAATGGAGTCACTGGACGATGGGTACAAAACGACTAAAATTTCACGGTGTAGATACAAAACCGTAACATGTGTTTTATGTCTAAGTAAATAAATAAATAAAAATAATCAATAGATATTATCGATAGTATAACTGATTATCTGGATAAACTATCGATAGTCCGGCAAGGCTAGTCGCAATATATATTTTGGTCGGGCTATACTATTAATAATTCTGTGACTAGAAAGAGAGAAAGAGAGAGAGTGTCTCACTCGGCACTTGTCGAACGTCTCGCTGGCCCTGGTGAGCAATCTCTCGGTGGTCGGCTGCTCTCTGGTGGCCAGTTGTGTGATACACGAAGACAGCTTAATGTGGGCGTCTGCTACTTCTGTTGGAGAATAACAATCATTCGTATCAAGTGGGATAAAAAGTCAATAGGCTATTCGACTCAAAAAAAAAATCATATCACAAATTTGAGTCCCGAAAACAGAAAGAATTTTTTGAAAGAATTTTTTGAATTTTCAAAAGAAAAAATACGTCTTCAATAATTTTATCATCTAACTGACGAACTAATAGGCTACTTGACTGTATTCATACTTGTTTAATATTGTTATACTAAACAAAATATACACTAAAAAGTAACCGATTCTGAAAACAACAACAAAATTGGTTGTTAATTAAGGCCGTAATTCGATTTTAAAGTTTTATCTAGAAGAAAAGTGGGAGCGTGGTGGGGACGTCTTGCTATCCCTTTTGTACGCAAAACACCGAGTGGCAGTGACGTCACAGCTCACACAGTGCATCCTTTTCTTGTTTTTTGACAGTTTCCCCTTTCACCGAATTTCAAAGGCTTATAACTTATTTATTTTTGAACAGATTACAAAAACTATTTCATAATTCTGTTTCTGGAAATAAAAATATTGATATGAAAGAAAAAATAAAAATTAGTAGAATACCCAATTATTTTTTTTTAGGAAACTAGCCTATTAAAATGAAACTCTTATATCTTTGTACTTCTAAGCACTTCTTTTTACCATTCTGTGTGTCATAAGTGACCGCTTCCTTCAGAAGTGAATGGCATTATTGTAGAAACAACGTCTCTTGTTCAAAATCAATCTTTTTTCAAACATCATGTTATTATATTTTTCAAAATTTTAAATCAAAGTTGAACTCTGTACCTTTGTGCTTAGAGGTCATTCTGTCCACTTTAGCGACCGCTTCCTTTAGATGTGAATAGTATTCTTGTAGGAATGACGTCTCTTGTTCGAAGAAATCGTTTACGTCACGCACTGTAGCGCCTAAGTAGATCTCATCTGTGGTCGTGGTCATTGACCTCATCTGGTGACAAGAAAACAGATTGTTTCAATTCGAATACATTGTATATAGCTCCGCGGTAAATTTAGCATACGCGGCTAACATTGCGACATTGACTGTGCTTTTCGTTTATGCGTAGCATTTTGGAATATAACTCCATAGTGTGGGATTCTCACGAGGAGAAATACAGGCAAATGCTGGAGCAGAAGAGATTCGCCCGTTCTTTATATAAAAAAAAAAAATATGGATATTATTCCTTTCTATATCCGTCGCTGTATGTATCAGGTATGGTAGGCTTAGATATGTGGCGACACAATCGCACAGTAAATAGTTACAACACAACGCAACAGATGGCGCTAAAATCGGCTAAACAGAAATTCTCATACAAGAAGCCTAATTAGAATGGAGGACTGAAACGCGACATCAGAGTTTCTGAGAATTGGAGCATATATACAACCTCCGACAGAACACCGTCGGAGCCGCGGTTCCCCAGGCATAACACCTCGCCTGGCGGGAAGTAATTCCCTTTGCGGCGCGAGAGCATAACACCATCGCTCCCGCCGTACTCCAAAGTGGTGACCCCGACGTGATTGAAAGCAGCCTTCAGCCTTCTTCAACATCTCACATCCTCTCAAGCCTCATCATCATCTGGTCAGCAGCAAGCAGTCTCACAGCAAACCAACATCAGGGTTTATCTCCAGGTCCATCGCAGCCGACTCACTGAGCTTCCTGGTCCTGCAACCTACCCTCACAACTCAAAGCACTTCAGCGACCGGCACATCCACCGCAGCCCACGTCTGGTACTCACGGCCGGCCACCGCGAACCAGCGTGGCAGTTCTGCACAAGACATCCACCGGCGCCAACAAGTCAACATCGCTCAACTACAGTCTCGACTCACCGCAGACTACGAGCACGCAACGCAATCGCTCACGCCCGACTCACTGGGATTATCGAGCAGCAACAACTACGCTCCCGACTCACTGGGACGTCAAGCAACTGGCACTTGCATGCTACATCTGAAGCACAGACTGCACATAAAGATTATCAGACCTTCGGTCTTGGGAGGGAGTCCTGTGGCGACACCATCGCCCAGTAAATAACTACAACTCCTACGCAACAGATGGCGCTACAGAGAAAAACAGAAATTCTCATACAAGAAGCTTAATTAGAATGGAGGACTGAAACGCGATATCAGAGTTTCTGAGAATTGGAGCATATATACAACCTCCGACAGAACACCGTCGGAGCCGCGGTTCCCCAGGCATAACACCTCGCCTGGCGGGAAGTAATTCCCTTTGCGGCGCGAGAGCATAACACCATCGCTCCCGCCGTGCTCCAAAGATACATTGGAGCTTAAACGAAAATGCAGCATACTCCTTCATTACTACTTGCTACTAAATGGAAAAATCGACAACCCACCAGCTCTGGCTTGGTGCAGCTTTTATACCCCAGTGGTCTATAGGCAATTACGCAACCGGCCACTGCTCGTGGCTGCGACGTCGGCCACGGATACCCCACTAACCAGGCGCCGGTACTCTTTGGCGCCTTGATTACTCATTTGCCAAACGTAGATATATTTCTTATTCTATTTATAGAAATCCTTTGTTCATTCATGTATAATGTATGAGTCTCATAGACCTGTGTAATTTGTCCTGCCCTAACTCACAGCACGCATTGGGAAACTGTAAGTGCTGTCAGTGTTTGTATAAAATAAATAAACGCTATACGTAAGCGAAATGTCGAGATTCTATATTTACTACCGCTAGGGTTTACAATGATAGAAGGTCAAAAGATACATTTCATGAATGAACCAATTGAACGAACCAACCAATCAATAAGGTCCATCTTTGACACAAGAAAACCACTTATTTCACTGGATTTGCTAAAAAAAAAATGAGCGTTACCAATCTCAAAATAATATCCATCATCACTTCGACTTGACATACCGATCCTGCTCAAACAAAATTTCACACATTCTGCAAAATTAGCCAAAGAAACATTTGCATTACCAGTCCCCCAAAAAGGTCCATCTTGCCCCTAGGCTTGGCGCACAGATCCTGTTCATACTCCAGGAACACGCGCAGGTGGGAGTCGTTGCGGAACACGGGATGCGCGGCCAAACGTTGCAGAAACACTTCGTGCATCGCCACTGTCTTCTTGAACGTCGCCAGGTACTCACTGGGGAACCATTAGAGACGGTTATGATTTACAGTACAATTGACATGGTGCAAATAATGCTCTCAAAATAAATATTTAGATATAATGATATATTTGACTGGTTTAATAATATTTTAAGAATTATTTTATTGAATGACTGAAAAATTATTTATTCAAGTGACCAGGACTCGTTTGTTAGTAAAACTTATGCTATGTTAGTATTTTTTTTATTGTGAATTGAATTAATTTAAATGTCAATGTGTAATATAGATTGAATTGTTTTAATTTTCTTTGCGTACCTAATAAGGTTGATTGTGCGGCCATATTGTTATTTAACACCAGACTGTACCACTTTCATTGAAAATACAGTATTTCTTTCTTTCTTTAACTATTTCGGAAAAAATATCAAGTGCGTACAGCTCCGAATTTTATTTTTAAATTATTTTTGGAATCAGTTTCTTTTTAGTGTATATTTTGTTTCGTATAAAATATTACCCAAGTTTGAAAACAGTCGAGTAGCCTATTAACTGACATAATCGATATAGGATAACAACTAGAACTAGCGCTCGAAATGTGTCCCAGCCAAAAGCCTGCCTATTTCACCAAGAGCCAGAGTTTGAGAACCGTCTTTTTTTTTACTACCAGTTAGCTTTACCTAATACTGTATTAAAACTTATTTAATGAAAGTACTATTGTCAAGAGTTTTAAACTAATAAGTGTATTAGATTTTTTGGAAAAAAAACCAAAACCTACATTGTGACACTGTTGGGAATGACATGGAAACTAAACTAAATCTCGTAAATAAAAGATTATTTTAGTTAAATGTTTAGTGCGCCTTTAATAAACTAATTTTAGCTATCAGTTTCCTATAATGAAGAAAATGTAACGTCAATAATTGCCTTGATCCTCACTCGGAACACTATTTATTTATTTATTTCATGTACACACTGTAAATATACATTGGAAACTTAACATTAGGAAAACTGTGTAAAGGGTTCTACTTATTTCTAAAGAAATTTCTTCCAGCAGACCCGCGACAGGAACTATGAAAGAAAGAGACAAAGTGGCACACTACTTTTTTTGCGTGGATCGGTATCGCCCAATACTGTTTACATTTGAGGCCATCACCACAGCAAGTATGTTTGTGTGTAAGTTAAGTACCTGCTACAATTCCCTCCGCACATTTTTTCACTGGCGCAATCCTTCGTTACCGTGTATCTAGTTGTAATACTATATGGATGGCTGACTGGATTTTTTAAGATTGGACAATTTCGAAAAGGGACATTTCGAACCCAGAGCAAATTATTTTGAAATAAACAATGGTATACAAACTCCTCGAGCTCCTCCTTCATCTTGAGGAACTCCTCCCTGGTCAACGCTCCCTCTCCTTCTCCCAAACGCTGTAGTTTCTCGCGGGATGCGTCAAAATCTGGCCGCGGCGGAGCTGGAGGTATCTATATGAACAAAATACTAAATTCAATATGTATTTTATTCAACTCTCAAGCAGACTATTTAAATTATTTATGCTAGTGATATCTTTACGATGCGACTAGCTAGCTTTTGTTAAAGAGCAGAGAGTAACATCAACAAATCATGAGAAATGGAAATATAGCGGGACATCCTTTTGGCAAAATGCAATGCAATAATTTATTTATTTATTTATTAGTTTATAGACAAGCAGCTGTTATGGCTATGTGTCTACAGGCTGTGTTGATTTTACACTAAGTCACTTCAGGTTACCTTGTTATTTTTTTTTATGCAATACAGAGTTTAGTCATGGAGCAATTACAAAGAGGAGATGCCGTAATAAGCGTTTTGTAAGAAAGTATATGTGAGGCTACACGGGGCGGAATGCAGACGTGCGACATGCTTAGTTTCGGCCGTGGCTCCAACCATGGAGCACGAGTAATGACAAGCTCCGCCCACTGCAGTGTCATCACTGAGCCATTTCAAACGGCATCTCCTCTTTGTAATTGCTCCATGGTTTTAGTCATGGAGTAATTATATAGGGGAGATGCCTTAATAAGCGTTTTGTAAGAAAGCGTTTGTGAGGCTACACGGGGCGGAAGGCAGACGTGCGACATGCTTGGTTTCGGCCGTGGCTCCAACCATGGGGCACGAGCAATGACAAGCTCCGCCCACTGCAGTGTCATCACTGAGCCATTTCAAACGGCATCTCCTCTTTGTAATTGCTCCATGGTTTTAGTCATGGAGTAATTATATAGGGGAGATGCCTTAATAAGCGTTTTGTAAGAAAGCGTTTGTGAGGCTATACGGGGCGGAAGGCAGACGTGCGACATGCTTGGTTTCGGCCGTGGCTCCAACCATGGAGCACGAGCAATGACAAGCTCCGCCCACTGCAGTGTCGGCGAGGCGCCAATGAGTACGTCACTGCGCCATTTCAAACGGCATCTCCCCTATATAATTACTCCATGGTTTTAGTATTGTATTGACACAGTTTATTGTTAATTTTTATCAGTGTCACTTTATTGTATCATTCTTGACCAGTTGTTTTTTTTCATACACCTAAGTAGGCAAACAGGCGTACGGCCCACCGTGATGGTAAGTGGTTACCGTATCCTATGAATGCCTGCAACACTAGAGATGTCACGAGCGCGTTGCCGTTGCGGCCGCCGTCAGCACAGGGACCCCTCTGGAGCCTGGCGACCCTACTCACCAGCAGGAACACAACACTGCATCACAGTGTTATTTGGCTGCGGTCTTCTGTAGGGTGGAGGTTCTTCCCCAGATGGACTACTCCTTACAAAATGTCCTACCTCTCTTCAAAACTTACAAAATGTAACTGAGACTACATCTTCTCGGGCAATGTATTCCATTTCTGTACCACTCTATTACTCAGAAAGTGGTGAGCTGTGTTAGTTTTAGCCACAATGCGGATTATCCTACATTGATGTCTCCTTGATAATTTAATTCCTTCCCTCATGAATAAATCATGAATATTGAGCTTATATCTGGCAGATTATTAACAAATAAAAGTTATGACATAAATTTTAAATTATTTACTACTAGGATGACTTTCTACTCACAATGTAACCAGCATACTCCTCATTCTCCTCGTATCTGTCATGGAGCCACACAAACTCCTCGTGCTGGCGGACAACTATGAACTCAGACTTTTGGAACTCCGGCAACGTCGTCTTGGTGTGGACGGTGAACTTGACCTTCTCTTTTTCGCTGAGAGCGTCCGATATGTCCACCTGAGTAGGAAAAGGAATGATTATTATGGATACTACAGAAATACATTTGGATGTTAATAAAGTTTGGTATCATATTCTGCGAAAACCAAGGAAAAATCATGTTGTATGGTAAATTTAATACATCTCTCAAGGCACTCTCAATACAAAGTCGTTGTTACGCCATCTATTGAAAAGTAATAAATTTCGATTTATAACTTTAAAGACAACAGAAGAATAAACAGTAATCAAAAAAGTTTTGTTTCGGAAATGCAATAAAAAAATGTGCCCTAGTTAAGTAAGTGAGATCAGTACTTAATTTTGAAATTTGATCCTTGAAGCACCTTCATCATTCATGCACAAAATAAAATAAAAGGAATATACTTATGAGGAGCTGCTTATTCCTAAAGAAATTTCTGCCAGCAAACCCAAGAGAGGAAATGAGAAAACTATTAACGGATAGGGGAACTACTTAATTCTTTTTCTTATGCAATCGGACCCCATGGTAATGGCCCTATTTTTTAATTATTGCGTATGGAATGCTAGAAATCATCATCAATATCTACTAATTTATTTAATTTTAGGTTACATGTGATAACAGTAAAGATTCCAAAAGATGTGCTAGCATACAACCCAATTACAGGTGAATATTAATAATTATATTATCATAAACATTCTGGTAGCAAGCAAAATTAATCAAATATTGAAAATTGAAATATCAAGGCAGAACGGGAGAGATTTATCAATATCATACCAGCAAGCTGTTGTCCACCAACGAGACATTCTCGCTGGGTTTCTTCTTGTCCATTTTGGAGTCTCCAGCAGCAGGGGACTGCACTGGAGGCAATGACAGGGGATCGTGGTTAGTTTCTTCTACACAGTCCTAGAAAAAACAATATCATTTTACTAAAGCCTATGGGTTGACTGGAAGAGATTCCTATTTTATTTATTATCAGGGTAAAGTCTGTTGTGTTCTATTCTGTTACAACTTAAATCTCTTTGTTTTTCTTTCTCTCTGTCTAAATCTCTTCAGTCGTTTATGTATTAATGTAAGTAACAAACCGGATAAATCCGAAAGATACGAGAAAACGGTAAAGAACCTTGAATCTATGAAAAACTTAATTAGGTACAACTTATTTACACTTGGGTACTACACGTCACGATTTTTGGACTAAACAGGATGATATTATAATTTAAATGTGTCCGATGTGCCTTAGCAATGAAGTTATGAATGACTAATGAGAGATAAACAACAGTTTCCGCTTGTTATCAAATGATAATTAGCTCTAAATAAATTGGATGCGGTGACGCCCCCCAACAAGCAAAAACATAAAAGGAGAAAGCAAATCCTGGAATATATGGTTCTAGCATTAGTAAATATCTTCTTACCATCATTTTGAAGTTCTTGCGGGCAATAAATGCTTATGAACAATCAAAGAAATATTGTAGTTTATTTTTTACACAAAAAAACAAAGAGCGGATGCCACAGTGACGATTTTAATTTCTGACAGAACTGAAAAACAGTTTCGTTTTGACAGCAAGACAGCTGACAGCAGCAACAGCCAACAAGCAACATTTTGACAATAACTCTTTGGGGCTACCATATACCTTTAAGTTTCTACTAAATTCCATAAAATTATTGAAAGGATTCATTTCTTATCTTTGTTTTAAAAATAATTGTAATATTATCGACTAAATTACATACTATTTAACCTTCTACCCGATTACGGCAAAACCCAGAAACTGAAAATTTTTATTGGTTTTGTATTTTAACTTTATAAGCATGTTCTGACTGAGCAAAAGCTCAATTTAAATCTACCCTTTCTTTTCATCCTCAACTTTTATTGTGGAAGGGAACTATTAAGCTAATGGTAACTCGGACTCTGAGAGTTATAAGTTTGTATTGAGTAGTTTTAAACAATTCACCACAAGTTATTTAATCTTTTCTTTAGTTCTTTCTGCCTGCCTAAATATTTTCATTATTAATGAAGCCGAGAACACCACATAAAGTTTTTTAACGTCCACCTCTATTTAGTTTGTATTGAATGAAAATCATTTTTTTACATACTAATTTATATACATGAAAGGTACAGTTAATAAAAGTATTGTATCCTTTTGGTTTTAGATTTGTATTGGTAAAAATAAACTGTAACTGGCAGGGCAGGGAAGTATTACTTACCTTATAATCATATTTCACGCTAGCAGTTTCCCGCCGCTCTGCCCGCGTCAAAAAGTAGCCTAAGTTTAATTCCGGAAATCCACTTAAATAAATCCATACCATTAAAACCGATCCAGGAGCCCCATTTTTGAAAAGTGTGATTCACGCAAATTCGGCGAGTCGTCTAATTTTTGAGAAAACTAATATTTCTTATTCGTCATCGAACGATTTTCATTCGACATGTATGTCACTCTTTTCAAAAATAGCTCCAGTAGCCCTTTTTTTGAAACGTGTGACATTTGTTTTGTTATGACAAAATCGTTCTCCGATTTTAGTACACCAAATACCCTGTATATCATAAAAAATCCATTGTCACGAAACGATTGATGCGATAGATAGCTAAACTCATAACCCTTCCTTTTGGATTTGCCGTAGTTGGTTTAAAAAATACTCTAATTTAATAAATCATGAACGTATGACGTAAAATTAAAAGCATGAACGCATTTCATTGTATTGATCTTTTTTTTTTGAATGTCGAATATTGCCATAGTCCTTTCAAAACTTTATAGTAGTTTACTTATTCATTTTTAGCATCTGAAAATAACTATACAATAGTGATTTAATTCAGTCAGAGACAGATGATGACTTGAAAAATGTAATTTTAAAACGAGCAGAATTTCACTTTTCGTATTTATTATGTTTGATTGACCATTGTAATTTCAACTTAAAAAATTTTTTGAGTTGTTATTTCTATTGGTAGTTTTGGTAGTTTTTAAGAAAGGCCAAGGATGAAAAGATGGGACCGTGATTTATTTTGTTTATAAATTTATTTACAAAAATACATAGTGTTATTTAACAAAATGGGTACGCAAAAGCCTGGAGAATGGGCTAATTCACTAATTTCACGGTTTGATGAGCAGGTAGGTTTTAATATTTAATAAAACATCTATATAAAAGTTACGCCTATGCATCTATATTTTAAAGTAAACAAATCGTTCTTGTTACACACAATACAAACAATTTTATGCAATAATAACATTACCAATACAATAATAACATTTATTTAGTTTATTTTGATCAGTATCTATGTACTAAACAGTATTTCATTAACATATATGTATCTACTCCCACTCAAAAATTATGAATTTATATTATTTGATTATTTATGTACCTATGTACTCTTTCAAGAATTTAAAAATATAAAAGTTTTTCTGGAGATAAAGTCTAAACCAATCAAATTGTTTAATCCCAATTTAAGATTATTACTAAACTAGTTCTAATAAGAATATGAAACATTAACTATAATAATAAAAAATAATAATAAAAAAAGTTTTGTACATGATAGGTATGGTATAATCATAATAATGCAACATTTATTTTGTTACTTTTTTACAATAGGCTACTTCCCTGTATTCAAATTTTGACAATACTTTTATATGAAACAAATCATACACTACAAAGTAACTGATACCGAAAACAACAACAAATTTGGTAATTAATTAAAGCAGTAATTAGCATTTAAAGTTTTTTAATGAAGAAAATTGGGAGCGTGGTGGGGACGTCTTGCTATCTCTTTTGTACACACAAAATCCATCTTTTACTTGTTTCTTGACAGTTTCCCCTTTTACAGGATTTCAAAGGCTCATAACTTATTTATTTTGAATGGATTCAAAAAATTCTTTCAGTTTTCGAATTTGGGAACTCAAATTTTGGATATGAAAAATAAAAATTAAACTTAGTAAAGTAGCCTATTAAAATGCTGCATCTAAAATAAGCTTAGTTTGAAATCTTAAGGCATACAAAACATAATTTTGTTTGATTTAGTCACATTCTTATTGGAGTAAATATATAATGCCTATAGAATATCACCAGATTAACTGAGATTATTAACTTATTAATTAAAAAAGAAAGAAACAATTTATTTGCAATGTAAGTGGTACAGTCAGGTTGAAAATCCACCCTTGGCAAAAAGCAGAGCATATATTTTAATAATTATCTGCACTAATATTATAAAGAGGAAAGATTTGTATTTTTGTGTGTATGTTTGTAATGAATTAACTCAAAAACTACTGTGCCGATTTTAAAAATTCTTTTACCATTGGAAAGCTACATTCACCCTGAGTAACATAGGCTATACACCGCAGGTGGAGCTGCGGAAAACAGCTAGTAATATATTATAAAGAAATAAAAAAATTTTTTTTTTTATTCCTAGCTAGCCCATATAGAATTAAATTATAATGTGCTGTTGGATGTTGGATTTAAGCTCCAATCCTCAGAAACTTCAATATTACAATTTAGTCCTCCATACAAAAGCTCCATTTAAACTGATGGCAATCCTGCGTGACTGTCAGGACACCCATAGAAATAACAATAGGTAGAAGTGCCGTAGCATGTGCCAAAGTTAACTGGCCTTCTAATGGCACTACTATGTATTCTTATTTCTGTGGGCGTCGCATCTGTTTGAATAGAGCTTAATTTGGCATCTTGTATGGAACTTCACAATTATTCTGTTAAGTGCCATATGTTGCACTGTGAAGAAAATATATTCTGTGTGTTAGTGTCACCGAAGACTCATTGTTTAGGCCTTCCAATGTCACTACTGTCTTAGTGGGGGCTAAAAATTTATTTATATTTATTAGTTTATACACAGGCAGCTGTTACAGCAGCATGTCTATGTCAGGCAGTATTGATTTTATAAAAAGTCATTTCATGTTACAGTTTATTGTTTGGTTTTGTATTAAAGTCACTTTATTTACTTGTATCCACTTGCCTAGTTGGTTTTTAAATGACATAACAGATGGTGACGAAACCACCTCTTTGGGCAATCTATTCCAGTTCTGTATCACTCTAAAACATAAAGTTACAGGATTAAGCGCGTAAAATACCTTCATACTTCCGACATTTTAACCGTGTTACAATGGCCGTGGTCATGGAATGGCTGGCTCAGCATTTCTACAGCTTCATACTTCCAGCGGAATCGTCTACCACGGGCATATTTTGATTTTTCCAAGTACTGTCACAAAACACACTAACAGGGTCCTATATATATCGCAACCAATGCATCAGTATTCTGGTAGGATTGTACCGACTTTTTTTTTTCTATTTGGGACCCTTATTTCAAAAAAGATAAATTACTCCTTGAGAATGTCCAAAGAAGAGCAACAAAGTTATTTAAATGTATACGCAATCTGCCTTATGATCAAAGACTAGAAATTCTTAATCTTACAACATTGGAGTGTCGCAGACAAAGAGGCAACCTAATTAAAACATTCAAAATGCTGAGAGGCATCATAATGTGATGCTCCAGAACTGCGCAATATGTTCCAACTCTCGAAAAATGTACGCTTGAGGGGACCTTCATTGAAACTTTGTCGCACAAGAGCAAGAAGAAAACAGAAAAAACATTTTCTATGCAATCGTGTAGTAGCAGAGTGGAACAGACTCCCTGAGAGTGTTGTCAGCGCACCCTCGGTCAACGCTTTTAAAAACGGATTGGACAATTTTATAAACTCTCCAAACTTCAAGATGCACACGCATCAGCTAATATAAGCTGCTAGTGTGTTCAAAAATATAAATAAATAAAACAAAATATTTTACACACTTAATCCTGTAATTTTATGTTTTAAATATACAGTGCATTTGTACAGTACGGATAAACCTGCAAAACCTGATTCTATTCCCAGCTCCCATACAAGACCGGTTATCACAACCTGCACTCCCGCATTAATGAGGAACAATGCAAGGCAGCCCTAGTCCAGATCAGCCGACACCGGTTCTCTATGGTCATCGCAGGGCTCACCAAGATTCTGCAGCGTGTCAACGAACTGGTATGTAGAGATTTTTGGTTTATGGTTGCTTGCCACCATCTTTCTCTTAGTCCTTAATCTGAGTACTCAAACAGTAACAACAGTATTTATTTATTATAAGCATATAGGCCTCGTTAAGTTACTATGTTTTAAAAATCGAAATCGAATCAGAAATGAAGAGATCCGTAGGAGAACAAAAGTCACCGACATAGCCCAGCGGATTAGTTCTTTGAAGTGGCAGTGGGCGGGGCACATAGCGCGGAGAACCGATGGCCGATGGGGCAGAAAGGTTCTCGAATGGCGACCGCGTACCGGTAAGCGCAGCGTTGGACATCCACCGACCAGATGGTCAGATGACCTGAAAAAGGTCGCAGGCAAACGCTGGATGCAGACTGCTGTCAACCGATCATTTTGGAAATCATTGGGAGAGGCCTATGTCTAGCAGTGGACTGACTGCGGCTGAAATGATGATGATGATGATGAAAGCTAAGGTTTACGAATAACCTCTTTTCATGTGATTTTTGATATAAGATTATAATATGTTATCATAATAACTTAAAATTTATAAATCAAAGAATGATTTCATGCTTTTATTTATCGCCTTTTTAGAATAATTTATCAAGATACGAGTGTTTGAAATTAGGTATGCCTTATTTGTATCAAGGACAATAGTACTAACATACAGAACGTATACTCGCATCTTACCATTCGAAACAGATACTGCACCCCACTGCGTAGATTTAGGGTAAAAATCGAGAGCAAAACAACGCAAGAACATCGCTTTTGCACGCGACGCTGCTGAGACGACTACGCTAGTGTTGTAAAAACGCTCGAGTCGGAACTAAAATGTTTTAGAAAAAACGCTCACTCAGAACGACCAAACTCGATGCTTCGACGCTCGATTCGAGCTTGAGCGCGAGCGTCAAGCATACGAGTAATTTTAAAACGAGATTTATTCCTATTTATGTTACACTAACTGATTTTCTGCGACTTCGTCTGCGTAAATTATAGCTTAGTTTATCCGTTACCTACTAAAAAACACCCAACCACAATGAAAAAGTAATACAAACGCTTCGACGCTTGAGCTGGAAACTTGAGCAATCCTTAAAGCTCGCAAGCGTTCAACGCTTGAGCTTTTAACGCTCAAGTCTTCAACGCTCAAAAGCGTCGACGCAGCGCTTAACGCTCGACTCTCAGCGCTAATTTTTACAACACTAACTACGACGCAAATACGGTTAATAACCAACTCTACGACTAAAACACCCATTCCTGGGTGCCCAGGGTCCTCTTTCCTAGTTTTTGTTTTGTATAATAGTTTCAGCAATTATCATCAATACAGTTACATTATCAATCGACCATGTACACCCTCGTCTTCAGCAATGCTGGACCTTCTATAGTGTAATCTAACTTTTCCAGTACCAACCAACAATATCAACCGGCCTCAATAGACCCCAAACAGAACTGGAGAAGGGTTACCACGACAGCCTAGTGGTGGTTCTGGACACGCTGGAGATCTGCCTCAGCTCCCAGCCTAAAGACACCGCGAAGTATGACGAGGCCATGAATGTTAAGATACTGCTGAGGGAGCTTGCGCAGTTCATTGGTGAGTGGTACTGATGGTTTTTCCGCTTGTGTACTTCCCCAGGTGTTGCCGAAGCCAGGTTGAACCCATCGTCCCGCAGTAGTTACATAGTTCTGTTTCAACACCAGAGTCTTAAATTTAAATACTTTCCCAAAACTTGCAGAAGACCAAAGTAGCTAGAGTTTAGCCTCGTAGGTTTGTTAGAACTTTATCCAGGTCTTGCAGAAAATCCAAGGTTCACATCTTCGAAGAAAGAAGACTTGACTGGTACAAGATATCATACATACGCCATGACAGTCTTCGTATGGTGCGTTACTACTTACAACACAGATTTTAATACATCAAATTTTTCATTTTCATTAATATTTTTGCTTTTTTTTTTTCTCTTGTTTATAGACAAATTTACAACAAAAAATTGTTAACATGCTAGTTAGTAAAGTCTTTATTGCAAAATGGAAAATAAATAGCACACAAAGACTCATTCCAGAAAGGTATTATGTCTCTGGAATGCTTTGCGTGAAGATATTCAAACTGCTTAGACTATAACCAGTTTCAAGAGTCGCTTGAAAGAATACTACCCCTCACTTTGACTTGCTGCTATTACGAGTATTTTCGCTTAGATATTCATACATTACGTATGAATGTTACATTATGTAGGTTATTTATGTGTGTTTATTTTATATGCAATATTTGTGTATGTTTATAATTTTCAACTATATCTGTTGCTGTACCCACCCTAACTTAACTGTTTCTCTTTCACCTCGTAAGGGTTGACTGGAAGAGATTATCTAGCAATAAGTCCGCCTTTGCTCATATTATGTTGAAGTCTTTGTAAATGTTAAATTATTTGTTACTGTATGTGGGCAATAAAGATTACAATACAAAAGTATTGTATTGTATGACTAATGTACTTAATTCCCGTATTTCTTCCAGACATGCGCAACGAGAACGTTGTAAACAACACGCTACTCCGTCAGTTGGCCAGCAAAGTGTTATTCGCGCTCAGCCTAAATTTCTTCAATGCTGTGTTCAACAGGATCAGTGCGAGGCTGCAGGTGTGTTCTGACTTGATGTTTAGTGATAAATTAGACGCACTATGTAGAAAACTAGTATTTTGTGGACTTGGAAACTTATTTTTTGAGTACTTGATATGACTTCTTTTTATTGTTTCTATGACAATGACAACCAACAAAAAAAATAAAATTATACAAAGTATTTATTATTAAGAAAGGTTCAGTTCTCAACACACTATTATCGTTTGTGTATGAGAAGAGTGATGAGCGTAGAGGAAGCGAGCGAAGTCTGTAAGGATCGTAGCAAATGGAAAGCCGTAGTCTTTGCCTACTTCTACGGGAAACACGCGTGATGTATCTACATCTACACTAATATTATAAAGAGGAAAGATTTGTATTTTTGTATGTATGTTTGTAATGAATAAACTCAAAAACTACTGTGCCGATTTCAAAAATTCTTTCACCATTGAAAAGCTACATTCACCCTGAGTAACATAGGCTATATACCGCAGGTAGAGCTGCGAGAAACAGCTAGTGTATAATATAGGTATATTTTGTGTACTATTATAGTTCAATATATCGACTTTTAAATACTAGCTAAATATTTACAGTGTGTTTGGCATGTGAAACTAAACCAGTTTTAATAAAATATTAAATGGAAGTAGCCTTTTTTTATTACTTCCAATTCAAAATACTTTTACTTGAACAATAGATTTGTATTAGATGTTTTCTTCAAAATTTATTTTAACGGACTAAATACTCAGAAAAAATTAGATGGTGTAAAATGTTACCTGTGTTGTATCACCAATTAGCGACCAGACGAAGGAATAGAGAAAAAAATTGATATACCTAAAGGGTAAAAATATAACCATCTTACTAAAAAAAATTTAGACGTCTGTTCAACAAGTATCTAAATAAAATGCTACCATAAAACTATGTTTAACTACCGTCTAAAGTTAAATAGGGAATAGACATGGTTTTAAGGTTTGTTGAACAGTAGTCTAAGCGTACTTTAGACTATAGATAAACCTAGTATTATGGTAGAAATTTTTTAGACACACGTTGATCAGATGTCTAACTTTTTGTAGTAAGATGGTAAATGTTTTATTTCAGGAACTATCATCTAGCTCAGAAGAAAACCCCGATTATACAGATATAGAGTTAATTCAGCATATAAACGTTGATATATTGCGGCTTATACGGCTACTTACAGGTCAGTAGTCAAGTATTTTTGTTGGCTTTAGAATGTTTAAAAACGGTAATAGTGTTTAGTAATAGATTGTGAAGTGACAAATCACAGTGCTGGATTTGGAATGGATGCATACTTTGTTTGGTTGATTCCAGTTTGCTTAGGGCATTGCAAGCTTGAAAGACCTGATTTTTTGATAATAATAATGATTCCGTGCTTCGGAAGACACGTTTAGCCGTTGGTCCCGGCTGCAATTAAGGAACCACGTTACAGTTCGAGAGGCAGTTCCACCCAACTCTGCAGCAGGGTGTACATGGTCGATTGACAATGTAATCTACTCGAAATTATGATGATTCGTTTAAGACATCAGGGATCAAGCTGCCGCATGTTGTCTTGTGTGTGTAAAGTATTCATATAAATAAAAACTGACGTATAGGCTTTTCTGTAGTTAGCCGCCATGTTTTTTCGGCACGAGCATCGGCCCTCTTGACACAGAAAAGTTCTTCACATCCTTGTTTGTATTGGACCACCAAGTAGCCAAAAGCCTCCCTTTTTCATTTTTAGAATTCCGTAACCAAAGGGAAAAAGGGTTCCCTATGACTCCGCTGTCCGTCCGTCTGTCCATCTGTCACCCGGCTGTATCTCATGAACCGTGGTAAATAGACAGTTGAAAACTTCGCAGATGATGTCTCTCTGTTACCGCTATACAAACAAATATTAAAAACCCTCCCGTGCCCTAGGCTCCGAAGCGTATAGTGAGGACGCAACTAGGAAAACACGCTTGGATGAAGAAAACTAAAAACAGAAAAAGATGAATATTTAAGGGGGCTCACATACAACATACATGATTTGTTTGCAGTTTTTAAAGATAATACGTAAACCGTTGTGTTCCAGGCCGACTCGCACTTGACCGTTTTATTTTCTGTCTAATCTATTTTTTTTATAAAATGTATGATTTTTTACA
The DNA here is from genome assembly GCA_947363495.1 of Euzophera pinguis. Lineage (NCBI taxonomy): Eukaryota > Metazoa > Arthropoda > Insecta > Lepidoptera > Pyralidae > Euzophera > Euzophera pinguis. The sequence continues at coordinate 2,961,319 of OX376183.1, forward strand.
GAGTCTATACAAAAGTTTAAGTTATTAAGGAAATCGGCGCACATAGTCCTGGTGTCTTCATTAGAGAAAGCCATATGGAATTGGATGGATACCTACCCCCAAGTAAGTCAATTTTTTAAATATTGTAATTTTTTTTCAGCACAGCAATAAATACCTATATTCGTTTTCAAAGTGTAGTAAACAAATTATTTTTAACATGTTTTCAGTCAAAATTGTCAATAACACGACCCAGGGGACACTTACCCTAGTCACCCTTAGCCGTTCATACCAATGCTGTCCCTCCCCAAACGCGGCGACTATTTTGAGGGGCCATGCATTGAGTAGCTTCTACGCAACAAAACATTATTCGTCTTACTACATAAAACTTGACAACTGTTTAACACGTGTCTAAAAAAATGCTACCATAAAACTACGTTTAAAGTTATTTATTTATGTAACACTTATTAAGTTAAACAGGGTTTAAGATTTGTTGAACAGTAGTCTAAGAGTGCTTTAGATTTTAGACAAACTTAGTGTTATGACAGAGCATTTTTAGACACGTGTTAAAACAGATGTCTTACTTTTTGTAGTAAGAAGTTATGAACCTAATGCTTACTGCAATATGGTCCACTTTACTTTTTCTCCTTATTCTAGAACATCCGTAGCATCCACCAGCTGAAATTGATCTTATGCGTACACATCATTTGTTCAAGTCAGATATTCGCAGATTCTAGATTCGTAGCTTCCAACCAACCTTATGAATACAGTTATAAGGTCCACATTTCTTTAACAGGAATTCGCAGAAGTACAATGTCGGCCTAACGACGAGCTTAGCAAGTGTTGCGACACGCTCTTCGACATATTACAGGACAGTTTCTCAGACAACAAGAAATCTAGAGTTGCCATGTGGCCGTTGCAGATTATGTTGTTAGTTTTAAACCCGGTAAGTAACTCTCTAGAACAGGGTTTCCCAACCAGGGGGCCGTAGAGGGATGTCTTGAGACGTTTGTGTTTTCAATAGAAAAATTATTTCAATGCGTTAATGAAGTAAACACTGTAGGTAGAATATCACATTAATTCATTCAGTCGATCATCATTTGCGAGACTGGTTTTTCAGCTCTGGTTTTAATAAAAAAACTAAGCAGCGAAATCGTATAGGCGTCGATAGCGATAGAATGATAGCTCTGGCAAAAACTGAACCTAGGATCCACCAACTGGTACAGAGAATGCAAGCTGAAGTATCTCACTAGTATTGTCACTATACTCCCTAGTACTCTTATAGATTGGTTGATAAAAACGTTTTAATTTAGTCAAAGTTCATTATATGATTCTTTTTGTACAAATTACATTAAAATAAATGTTGTTAAAATAATGCTATTTTTATTGTAAGGGGGAGGGGAAGGGGTCATGAAAATATTATTTGTGATCCGGGGAGCGATGTAAAAAAGGTTGCGAAACCCTGCTCTGGAACGTTGTTTATTTTACGTACTTAGTTTTCGAAAAGCGAAATCTCTGACACCACGGGGTACATGGTCTATTGACCATGTATCCCACCCTATATGATGATGAGTACCTAGTTTGTACATAATTCAGCTGTAAAAAAACAAAATAAGCGGGTAAATGGGGTAAGTTCATAGCAGCGTTTTTATGAATAAATTTCGTATGTGATGGTAGTTCGCGAAGTCTACTGTTCACAGAATTGCTAGTAATATGGCAATAGGAATATGTGTCATTTGCAGGCCTATATTTACAAGTTTACTATCACAAGTTTACGACCTATGCGGCGTAATGGTTAAACATGCCTGCCCTCTACTCAGGAGGTCCCTGGTTCGATCCCCGGTTAGATTAAGATAGAAAATTATCTTTTTCTGGTTGGCTATGGTCTTCAGTTTATCAGATCTACTACTACTAACTCAAATTGTGTGAATTGTAAACTTATTTATTTACAAGTTGTGTTTAGGGTTGTGTCTAGGATCGGGCAGCGACCTAATCTTTATACGGAACAATACATACACTAAAAAGTAACCGATTCCGAATATAACAACAAAATTGATAATTAATTAAAGCCGTAATAAGCATTTAAAGTTTTCTGATGAAGAAAAGTGGGAGCGTGGTGGGGACGTCTTGCTATCTCTTTTGTACGCACGAAATCAAGTGGCAGTGACGTCACTCAACCGTTAAGTTAGTCCTTTTCTTGTTTCTTGACAGTTTCCCCTTCCACAAGATTTTAAAAGCTTAGAACTTATTTAATATAGAACGGATACAAAAGATTCTTTTTCTTTTCGAATTCATAACTGTTTATAACAATTGATTGGTCTATTCTTAAAATTTTGTAATAAATGACTATAACCATTAAATAACGTGTTAAGAAATGATATCTAAAAATTACTTTTCTTCCATATCTCTGTAAATAAAAATTTGGGTAAAAAATATTTGTATTGTGATCCCGAAGACCTTCTTCATTTTCCATAAATAAGATATAATTATAAAAATAAATTGTTTTTATTACATAAGTCTAGTAATATTAATGTATAGAAAATGTTCGTACTACTATTTGAATATGAAAAAAAATAAAAAAATGTCATGCCTATTTAATATCTGTCCCGTAGAAAGTTCTAGAAGAAATCGTGAACGCTGACAGTGGCGCCCCTTGCAGCCCTCGACATACTAAGAAGAAACATTTTATAGACTCCGTCAAAAGAGGACTTAGTAAGTGTATTTATTAGTAAAGACTGTATTTTTCAAACGTTTCTATCTTAAAGTACTTGTTTATTTATTTAACACTAGTTGTTTCCCGCAGTTTCACGTGCGACAAAAGCCTTTGTTTGACTTTGTTTGTCTTCAACTATATTCATCAAAATCTGTTCAGCGGTTTGGCTGTGAAAGCGTAATAGACAGACAGACAGACTTTCGCATTTATAATATTAGTATAGACTTCTATACAAATATTCAATCGTCATACTTTCGTGGTAACATCTTGGACACTCTCACACAAAGACATTGTTACGCCATCTGTCGAAAACATGAGAATTTATAAATTAAGATTAATAACTTTTGGGTACGTAAAAACAGTGTTTTAAATTTTAATTCAATGAATGAATGAACACTTTATTGCACCATTTACATACATTTAAGAAAAGACATAAAGAATTCAGTTTCTTATTTCGCCAAAAATAAGCGAGATCAGGAGGCTTACCAACATCTCTTAAAACGAGTGAGCAAGCGAGATGTCGCCTTGTATAATGCTATCTCGCTTACTCACTCGTTTCTCTGCTTTAAGAGGTGGTGGTAAAAAAAGTCCCCTAATGTCAGATAGGCTACCTGATTTTTTTTATGGGACCCCATGGTAATACCATTCTCAATTTTTATGTGGAAAATAGAGTTTAAAATCCAAAACAGATTTTTAGATCAAAACAATATCCATTTTAATTACCATAACACTGAGAAACATTCTACCGATTTAAGTATGTGAAATTAATTCGGCATTTTCTATCACTAGGTCCCCAAAACAATTCAAAACAGATGCAAGAAGCGGCAGTAGTGACCTGCGTCAAGCTATGCAAGGCCTCCACGTATCTCAATATAGCTGACTCTGGGAACGTCACTTTTGTGTTAGTTAAGTCTGTCATTAACGATTTGAAGGTAAGATGATTACTAACTGATTTTGGCGATGTTATTGATTGTTTCTCGCTGTTTCTCGTTAGTTTCTCACTGTTTCTCATGTCGATTATTGCCTCTAGTGGTGTTATTGGCTTTTACGCGCTATTTCACGACAGTTTCTCTGGTTTAACACGCTGTTTCTCATGTCTAGTTGGCAGTATAACACAACCATAACACAAATATCGAACTTACTTTAGAGCAAACTCAATCTTTGTGATTTGTCCCTACATATTTATGCTTTTATTATAAATAGCTACAATTTTGTACATTTAACCTTAACCGCCCGTCCCTTTGCCCAGGCCTTCTTCGATAAATAGGCTATCCAACAATGAAAGAATTTTTCAAATCGGACCAGTAGTTCCTGAGATTAGCGCGTTCAAACAAACAAACTCTTCAGCTTTATAATATAATATAGACACAGATCACAGAATATATGCTATACAGATATTCAATTGCCATACATTGAAACGCGCCAACTTTCCTGGTTACTCTCAATACAAAGTCATTGTTACGCCATCTATCGAAAATATAAGAAGTTACAAATTAAGATTTATAACTTTTGAAATACAGCACTTAATCAACTTGTTATAGAATTTAAGTACGTAAAAAATAGTGTTTGAAAAAGTCAGTTCATTTTTTCGCCAAAAATAAGCGAGATCAGTACTTAATTATATATTTTTTCGTTTTGAAGCGCCATCTTACGTCAAATAGCGGAACTTATTCTTTTTATTAGGCAATGGGACCCCATGGTACAGATAAATAAATCCATATTTGTTTCAGTCACTCCTCTTCAACCCGTCAAAGTCTTACATACGCGGCAATTTAATATCAGGGTACTCAGAATTGGACCTTATGACGGATTGCTTCGTGTCTCTCTTTAGGATCATGCCACATAATAACGATGCCCTGAAAGTTTGCCTCAATCTGGCAACGCATATATCTTATCATTACGTCATCATAAATTCACTTTTGAGGTACGTATAAGCCCTAATTTGTGGTATAGCTTTCAAATTTCATTGAAAAGTAGGCATTAACGATTTTATTACTATTGCATTAAAGGTAAAATTTTGGTATATAGGTAAGATATAATTAATTAATAAATGTGCCGGAAACACTTAGAGAAGGAGAATATTTACAAAGAGAAACAAAACGGAAACACTTAGAGAAGGAGAATATTTACATGGTTCGGTCGTCAGGACGGATGGTCAGTTGTCAGGAAGGCTGGTTCCGAACATCAGATAGTGTCAATGTACGTTTGTCAGGATGGATGGTCTGAGCATCACATTGTGGGCAATGAATAGGTCAAGCGAGGGCATAATGTCCCGACAGGGGGACGCGTCCCTATTTCATGGCTACAGCAGACGCCCAAGACTCCACGCGTCATACGATCATCCACAACCACTAATCTACCTGGATCTCTCCCATGCTAACCAGATAAACTAATCAATAGGCAAACAAGCAAGGGTTAAGGGTCACTACAATCACTGGCACATCTCAGCGCCTCTCTGAACTCAAGGCACAAAGCCCGTTGGACAACAAGGGTTAGCTCGCTTTTAGGACTCCACTTTCACAGTCACACGCACGGATTTCACGTAAATTATTATCACGATACAAATTAGCGACCGCGCCTCATCACGTCCAAATTCTAAGTCTTATCTTCTCGGTTGTTAACGCCATGACATTTACTTTTCATGATACGTCAACTACAAAATATGGCCGATCTCTACGGAAATCATGGAATAAGTACCTAAGGAGTAATAAGAATTGACGTGTAATATTTCACTCTCCAATAAATGTATTAATAGTTGCGGTCGTTACAAGAGGTGAAATTTAGAGTGAACTTTGTTGTTAAATTAAAAAGAATGCTGTCTTGATCGATTTAAATAGCAAAAATTTTCCCTGTAGTCACGTTTGTCTATTTATCGTACGCGTATGTCGAAGTATTTTTGTCTGACATTTCGATACTCCACTTGCCTTCTACACCGTGGTTCATTGAGATTGCTATCTCTGATTTCTGAACAAAAGCCCTTTCTGCCAGTACTCTTCGGCCTTCTGCCAATTCTATTGCCACCACTGCACAACACCAGGGGAAGATCTATTTGATGGCGGTCTTTGGTCGCCATATCGCTACCGCTGTCAAAAAACTCATGTGGTATTTTGTAAGTAATCTCGTCCCACCGAACTTCCCGCCACGTCCTCGTTACGTTGCCGCTGTGTGATCGAGGAGTGCTTATTCAAAGTATTTGCAGCTAACCACTATATCTGGTGACCGTTCACTATCGGCCACCTGTGACCCCGACGGTAGCCTACAGCCTCCTCAGTCGTGTAGTATCAAAAACTAAAGGATCTTGTTTATAATCGAGAAGAATGGAAGAAGCTGATGTCGGAATATAGCAACATGAGTGGAGTTCCACAGGGCTCTGTTCTTAGACCTTTTCTCTTTATATTGTATTTAACTGACCTGAAACCTGCATTGCACTTGTCAAGCGCCATGTTTGCAGACGATACCAAATTCTTTGGCAACCCTAACTATCAATATGACGATATACAGAAAGTTAGGTTTAGTTTTAATACATAGCACACTGTAAAAATTTGGCCCGTTACAGAAGCAGAAGCAGAATAAATTATGTGGCTATACTACGACATACGTATTTGAAAAATAGATACACGTGTCACTAAAGAAAATAATGCTATTTAAATAGTTCAGAAGTATATTATAGTAGTTTCAAAATAACTAATATTATTGGCATTTGTTGTAGGATAATAAAACAGCCCCGCTTGCCGTGGTGGCCTCAAATCGAGTTGTTGTACCCACGAGCGGCTGAACTGCGGGCTATGTTCACCGACACGCTTAATAAGGCCACACAGGTAATTTCTTCTTCTTTAAGGTCCATTCAAACTGACGCGAATCCCGCGCGACTGGCGGGACGCCCACAGAAATAAGAATATCTAGAAGTGCCATTAGCGGGCAAGTTAACTTTGGCACACGCTACAGCACTTTTAACTATTCTTATTTCTGTGGCCTTTAACAGCCTACTTTGTCTACTGCAGGACATAGGCCTATCATCCCGGTCTTCGTACTAGAATATACATTTTGGCAGTTGAAAACACACCTCGCGTGTATTGGGAATTCACTCGAACAATTAACTGCCTCCGTAGTTCAGTGGTTAAGGCTTTAGACCCGGAGGTCGTAGGCGATTCCCACTGAAAACATACTTTATTTAGTTATATGTTTTGTTTGTTTGAAACTATATTTAATTTTATTTGGGAAGAAAACATTGCATTCTTGAATCACCTGTGTTGAAAGTGTGACTCGCAAATTCATCGAGTCGAATAATTTTTGTACGATTTCGAACGAATTCATTCGACATACATATATCTAAAAATCAATGCCACTTTTCGTTGTAATTTTATAACTCAAGAACGGGCTCACCTATCCAAACCAAATGTTTAGGCTTTGTTCGGACTATTTAGTAGATGGTTTATGTGAAATTTGCACAAAATCGGTCGAGCGGTTCTTCATTTATCACTTTATACGTAGCGAAGCACGTACCGGGCCGCTAGTATGTCATAAATTTAAAAATTAGGGTATTCAGGACCTCTCGTGTTCAGTTATGTTAATTTTGATCAATTTTTAGAATGAGATCGCAATGCAACTAGACCGCCTTTTGTTAACTTTTATGTGCATTATAAACATTAATTTCTGTTGGTGCACTAAAGAATATACTTTTGTGTGTAAATTAAAAGTCTTTTGTAAAAAAAACGAGTGAACTAAACTTACCACAAAATGTATTTCTTTAATTTGGTTATTTTCATTAGCGTACTATTTGCGCCGCACACATTTCTCTTTTTCCATATGGTTGACTGGTAGAAAATGCTTATATTGTACCTATCAATATGTTAAGTTGTGATACAATCAAGTTATAAATAAAATTTGCAGGGGTACATAGTGCACACGCCACTCCGCATGATCTCACTATCGCTAAGCAAATCCAAAGAAGTTCAGTCAAAATTCAACAGATCGGAAGAAATGCCGGCGTACAGAAATCTACTGCTGTGTATGGTGAAACTGGTACACGCCGACCCCATGTTGATGTTGAGTGTGAGTAGTCATACATCAGTTCTTTAAAAAAAAAAAAAAAATTCTTTAGAAATAAGTAGAACCCTTGTGCACAGATTTCCTAATGTTATGTTTCCAATGTATATTTACAGCGTGTGCATGAAATAAATAAATAAAATAAATGTATCTTTAAACTTTTTGTGAAAGTAGAAATGTATGTATGTAAAAAAAAATATTGTACATAAACGAACACAGCAATAATGAACAGAAAAAAACTCATATATGAATGTACAATGGCGGACTTATGGACCATGAAGTCTTTAAGTTGGGATTCACGGATTGCCCGGGTCCTTTGAGAGGCTTGCGCGGGGATATGGATCCAACGCGTAGAGGTCCTTTGGAGAAGTTGATGTCATGTGGTGCTCCTGCCAAAACCCGTCCTCGGCTATATCAATAGATGACATTTCCATGAACAGGTCTGGGCAGGAGGAGGAACTATTTTTAATGAGTGAAAAGAATAAAATGGGTTATGGTTATGAAGTTTGGATGGATGTAAACTAGGTTATTGCAATAGAAATTGGACAAATTATTAACCCTATGAAGAATCTTTTCCAGTCAACCACTATAACAGAGGAAAGTCTGTGATTGAAGTAGTGTTGCAGGTGATCAGATCTTACATGTACAAAACAAAAAAAAAAAAAAAAGCTATATTTAACTACCTACATCTACCTATTTGGGATTTTTAACGATTTTTGAATGCGTTGCAAACAAATGTAAAAAAACACTACGGGCAATTTACAGATATCCTTAGTATAGTGAGTAGCTGTGAATAAATAAATATATAAAGCTTCTCAAACAGTGGATTTTTTCCGATGTTTTCTATTAAAATTCTCATTTTTTTTCGTCTTCGAGACATCTATCCTTTAATGTAAGTGGAAGGCACGTTAAGCCGTTCGCCCCGGCTGTCATTTGGTGGTTGCTAAAGGAACCACGACGAGACGGTTTCGACAGTGTCAGCCCACGCGATTTGTAAGAATGTATGAAAACCACAAGAAATGTGAATTTTTAAGTTACTCGTTATATGGATTGTGTATAATCTGAAATAAGTGTCAGCTCCGCCTACAAGCACTTAATAAATTATTTTGCGTGCTTCCGCCACAAGTTAGTTCATGCAAACTATTGCCGGCCGGCACCCACCCACTACTATTAGTCCCAACATGCCCGCCACCACTAGCTTGCACATGCAACACGTGTTTCGCCTCTACGCGAGGCATCTTCAGGCACTAGACCAAGCTGTTAATAGTCCGACGTATAAACGACGAATCGTCGTTACTAACTAACTGGTGGCGGAAGCACGCAAAATAATTTATTAAGTGCTTGTAACTTTAACTTCCGCAAAGTAACGCCTGAATCGGTTAAATAGCTCCGCCTACGTCAAAAAGTAGCCTATGTTTGACCCCGGGTTTTCAACTACATATATTCATACCAAATTTCATCAAAATCCTAGTATTAGTATGTAAAGTATGGATTAACTAAAAACTTTGTATAAATATAGATAGGCAGACTTATTTATTGCTTCCGAAACTGAGCTTAATTTTTAAAACATTCTCCTACAGAACCCTGGTCGTTCAGGCGTAGAGATTCAATCTTCAACAACGGAACTGATAAACGGCCTAGTTTCCCTCATTCACCAACCGGGAATGGGCGAGATATCCCAACAGGCCATGGACGCGTTATTGGCCTTACACAGACCTGATAGGGTCACTATGTGGAACCCTGAGGCACCTCTCAACACATTTTGGGACATCAGGTGATTGCTTTTATCTCAATTCAAGCAAAAAAAAAGGTGCCGAAAGCCGGGCGAAGTCGAGCTGTAAAAGGACCCTGGGCTTCGGAGTAACTTTCTGAGGATGCAACCGGGGCAATATTAGGATATATTCCTCTAGCAGTGTTGCAAAGCAGTTTTGTCTCAAATACAGTTGGTGGCCTTACACAGGCCTCTTAGGGTCACCATGTGGAACCCTGAGACACCGCTCAACACTTTCTGGGACATCAGGTATCTGATCTGCATTTCAGCAAACAGATTCATTGTGGTGCCTAAAACCGAGAGGTCACTTAAATTGGTGCCGAAAGACGGGTAAAGGTAAGAAGATCCTGCAGCTGAGGATGCAACCAGGTAAACGGTAGGATGTAAAAGAAGACTCCTTCCATCGGTTTCTAGGATATATTTCAACAGATCATAGACGCGTTATTGGCCATACACAAGCCTGATAGGGTCACCATGTGTAACCCTGGGGCACCTCTCAACACATTTTGGGACATTATCTGACTTACAGCATTATTTCATAAAAAAGAGGTTGTTGGACTTCGCATAACAAAATATGCAAATATAATGCCTGCCAGGAGTGTCGAGAACCTATTAAATAATGATTCCATCTTTCTTTTTGCAGCTCGCAAGTTCTATACAACATAAGCCAAAAGCTTATCCAGCGTCAGATCTGCAACTATCGCGAGGTAGGTATTGTATTTATTATGGTTTTATAAGGTAATTAAATCGTTTATTTTCATGAACAAATATGAATTCAACAATATTTTTCTGAGACAAATGTTCATATTTCTGGCTGAAAATAAATTATTAAAGTTTGCATAAAATATAAACAGTTATAAAAGATATGGTGACCCGTGTGAATTTGACGTCACATGATGACATATAATTTATTTAAACATTTGCATTCCATACAAAAAGACATCATTCAATTCATTGAGGTCATAATCGACTCTGGCCAATGAAGTGCGTTTGAGTGAATCTAATATTTGTACATTTTCAATGGCGTCAAAATCGTCGAGTATAAATACAAATATAATTATTTTAATTTGAACAATTAAATTCGAATGTGTTCATCTTTTCGAGTCAAAATTACTTTTTAGCGTTGCCAGAATGTTACAAAAGTAATATTTTACGTTACTTTTGACCCTCTCATGTTACACGGTTCAATATGTCACTTTTTAGGTTTTCCAAGAAATTTTTTTATTTTTTAAGAGTTTTTTGTCCGTCATGTTGGCGCACTTGATTTTGAAATGACTGCTGAATGCATGACACAGAAATAAGATTAAAAGAGCTTGTGTCCGCCGGTTAAGCCACTCGAGTCTTAACTTTGTATAGCGAGCCTTAACTTTAGCACACAGGAAACGCCCAAATAGCACTACCTAGTCTTATTTCCAAGGGGGCCGATCGCGTAACTGCAAATTGTATAGGTAAACGTATTTACAAAAACAAAACCACGACCGCGACTCACCTATTTTGTCCAATGAAAAACTTAAAAATAGCCCCCATGAACTACGTCTAGTAAAAGCCATTTTAAAAAATAATGTTCCTTTTTTCGTGTAAATGTTACTTGTTGAGCAGTCTTATGTTAAATTTTACTATCTGCCACTGGCAACATTTCAAGTAGTTTATGTATCGTGTACTTCTGTTATTCTGCCTAGCGTTGTTCTGATCTTTATGCACCATATCCGTATCTCTCCTTTCTTTTATATTTCAAACTACCCTAAGGTTGCCTGGAAGAGATTGCTTGAGCGATAAGGCCGCCTTTTGTATACATACTGTGTTCACATTTTTTGTAACGTACTTACATTTTGATTTTACTGTGTGCATAGAAGTGTTAAATAAATAAATAAATAAACACCTCTTTTGATCGCACTATACAAAATTTGCCTAATACTTTGGCACCACAATTGCCCGTTGGATTTGCCATATTTGAGTTTTCCATAGTGCAAGATACGGGACTATCGGGGCAAGACAAGAGCCATTGATTACACAGCTTCACAACAACACTGGTTGTTGTTGGAAAAGCCCTAACTAGGAGGTTTCTTCTGACAACACCAACACCAGTCCGAAGGGCCGGCCTCGGAAAACATACTGCGACCAAATCGAAGACGTATTAAAAAAGGGAGATGTCAGGAGTACCCGTAATCGACGAGCGTGTATGACGAGAGTGACGAGCGTAGAGGAAGCGAGGGAAGTCTGTAAGGATCGTGGCAAATGGAAATCCGTAGTGACTGCCTACCACGGAGGTAAAAAGGTTATGTATGTATGTATGCAGTCCGAAGTCTGTTGAGCGACTTCCAGACTGCTTAGGATTGCTATTTTTGTTGCGTGACTTACGCAAAATCGGCGAGACCAATAATTATAATAATAATAATAAACACTTTATTGCACCAGGAAAATACAATTTTAAGACACATACATGTAGACATAATGATGTGCAAAGGCGGCCTTATCGCAATAGCAATCTCTTACAGGCAACCCTTTTTGTAGGAAAAAATTCAGGAAAAGAGATAGGCATAGTGCAGAAACATAAGCTAAATACAATTAGTATTATAATCAAAAAAATTATTTGTGAAAACATAGGTATACATGAACATGCAGTTGTTACAGAATAATAGGGCACGCTATGTTTTGCCATTAAAGTATGGCGTACAATTATTCAGTAATTTAAAAGATTAATATCATCATTCTAGTTATGTCAAATTGAAAATAAAATTTATATTATAATAGTATGTCAAAGTGTTACAAATAATCAAAATTGTATGTTATCATCATTCAAAAAGTCATGAATGAATTTTTGTTCGAATATGGAACGATTATCTTTCGACATACGAGTCATAAATTACAAAAATAGGTCAGGTTAAGTTATTAACTAGCTGAAGCTTTGTAAGCGTTCTATTAGAGTACAGAAAAATCTAGAAATCAGTCCATTTCGCGTTTCATGTACATTTACCGGCAGGTGCTACGATGGCTTCGAGACATCTTAACATGTCGCAACGAGTTCCTGGCCAAACACAAGGAGTACGCCAACGTGGGATCGCAAATACCTATATGCAAACAAGCACATATTAAGCTTGAGGTAACTATATATCTTATATATAAAATTATCGTGTCACAGTTTTCGTTCCCATACTCCTCCGAAACGGCTTGACCGATTCTCATGAAATTTTGTGAGCGTATTGAGTAGGTCTGAGATTCAGCCAACATCTATTTTTCATCCCCCTAAATGTTAGGGGTAGTCCACCCCTAATTTTTTTATTTTATTTTTTAGACAAAATTTTTAGTTTCTATTTTTTTATGATACAACAAACATACAATCCTAAATTTTCACCCTTCTACGATCAACCCTTATTTTTTTATAGCCATTTTAGTAATTTAATCATTTTTCATCTCCGGTCGAAAACTGATCAATCGTCATTCAATTAGTTATCACCGGCAGATGTCTACAGGTGTCACTTCTGACCCAGTAAACAGGACGGAGTGGGGATGAGAACGAAGACGGTCTCCTTTCTCTCTCACTCCCTACACAGTTGTCGGCCATCATTATTGTTTATGCATCAAGTGTAGTAGTAACGTTGACAAATATTATTTTGCTATCTCCGTGTAACTCTTATATTAACTATATCAATAATAATGAAATTATTAATTTTGAGTGTATTTTGCACGATTAGTTAATATGTATATAAAATTCTGTTCCGATTGGCTATTTTTGGTTTTGAATTATTTGTGGAAGTCCAGGGAAGGTTTAAAAGGTGAATATATTCGGAGGCGGTACGAAGTTTGCTGGGTCAGCTAGTATATATATATATAAGTTTACTAAATGTAAGATATAGTATTTGTATGTGTTAATTAGCTTTATTTTTTTTAATTTTCTTCTGATTGCACGCAGATGTACACATGCATCCAGATAAACCTCCGTGGCTTTTGGATTGCAGTATATTTTTATTTGTGTTTTGTTTTTTATACTTAATAAATTAAAAAAATAAATATATATATATATATATTTATTAAAGGAAGATTTGATATACCCAGTGTCACTATCGCAGTAAATACGAATCGACACCTCTCAAGCTAAAATTCATCCAGCCGTTCAGGTAGCAGATAGTGTCAAACAAGTATACATACATACTCTCGAAAAACATAACACTCTGACGCAGTCGGGTAAAGAGTTCCTGAACAAACACAAAGAATACTCCAACGTGGGATCGCAAATACCTATATGCAAACAAGCACATATTAAGCTGGAGGTAACTTTCCATACTAATATTATAAATGCGAAAGTTTCTCTGTCTTTCTGTCTGGCGGTCTGTTACGCTTTCACGACCAAACCGTTGAACGGATTTTGATGAAATCTGGTATGAATATAGTTGAAAACTCAGGGTCAAACATAGGCTATTTACGACGCAGGCGGAGCTGCGGGAAACAGCTAGAAAAAGACGTAGTCTCACAAATCATTCACAATATAAATCAATTTAATAAATAATAATTAATATTTAATAAATCATTCACATCATAAACACTAACACATAGGAGACTGTGTTTGTTTTCTTTGTAAATGGTCCATTAAAGTGTTCATTCATTCATTCCAACTCTGTGATACCGTCACCAATCACCGTCCTGCGCGACACTCGCACAAAATTTGGGGCTCGATTCAGCCCGGAAACAGGCCAAGAGACCTCCGACACACGACAATTTTTTTAGCTTCACTGTTAATTGGGTAGACGACAAGGTTCAAAAATTGTAAAAGTAATGTGATGGCATGATAGCATACATGTATTCAAGCTCATTGTTGAAATTTTCACTTTGAAATTTTGCACATGCGATTTTATGTAACAATTTAATAATCGATGGGAAAGTCCATTTTGAAAATAATAAATTACTAAAAAATTATATTTTAATCGATGAACACATAAAAAATTAAGAAACTTTAATTTGGGAACTGTTTACATAAAGGCAATATTTAAGGTATTTCTCGAACAAATTTTAGTCTCACTCTTGTAAACTACCTACGCGTGACGTAACCGCTAGGTATCCATTTGTATGGCGCATTTGGTATTGTCATATCTCAGTTAGTTTAAGTTTTAAAGATGTGTTTTTTTTTTACCATTGTACCTATAATAGTGAGGTATTTCGTTTAAACATGAAATCGAAAATTATTCGACGAAGATCCGTCTGTATTCCTTTTAAAGTCTGTGTAGGTTTATGAATATTACATAAGAGACAGCGTTTTATTGTTTATTTCTTCATTTTACGTTCTTTCTTTTTTTTTCATTTTGTTTTTCTCGATTCAACTATGTATTCCTCTTGTTTGTAAGTGGTGCAATAATGTTCCGTTTCTGTTTGCCGACTAAAACAAATACTTACTGTATAAATAAAAAGTGTAATAAAAAAAAAAATTTTTTTTTTTTAAAGTGTACATTGATTCATTCTTCCACAGGTGGTATTCTTCATGTGCCTATGGTCCATAGACACGGACGTGGTCCTAGTGGCCATGTCATGTTTCGCGCTGCTATGCCAAGAAGCGGATATCCGCTGCGGATCCGACGAGATAACTACTCAATGCCTACTGCCTAACTATGCCGTGTTTCAAGAAATTGCTCATACTTGCAGCGTGCTTACTATGGGTGAGTATTCATACTATCCATACTAATATTATAAGTGCATAAGTCTGTCTGTTAAGCTTTCACGGCCAAACCACTGGACGGATTTTGATGAAATTTGGTATGAATATCGTTGAAGACACAGGCTACTTTTTGACGCAGGCGGGAAACAGCTAGTGGGAAATGTTTACTAGTTATACGATAGATGATTCCGTGCTCCGGAAGGCATGTTAGACAGTTAGTACCGACTGTCATTCGGTGGTAAACGGACCACGTCAGTGGCCGCAAGATTCCGAAAATCTCTGACACCAGGATGTACCGGGTCGGTTGACCATGTAGGCCAATCGACGTGGTTTCTTCAACGACCGCCTTAGAGTTATCATTATTAACAGACAATCAGGTGATAATGTTATAAAGATCTACTTTATGTTTTTTTTTAATTTAACCAATAGTTTTGAAAAGTAGATTTTTAAAGTACTATGCAATATTCCGCTTGACCCAAAAGTAGACGAATAGACAACGCATCTAGAATTAAGTCCGCCTACTGCGCTACACAAATGTATGTTTTACAATTAAGTTGAAATAAATAGAAAAAAAAATCGTTTTTATATAAACCTACCCTCATTTTGACATATATTGTTGCATGCAGCTAGTCTGGACATGACTAGGGGATGCTATTACAAAAACATACACAGTAAGTATCGGAATGTATTCATACAACACGATACTATTTAATTGTTATTGTATATCAAGATAACAAATGCATAAAAAACACAAGAAATATTTAATGGCGGACTTATCCCATACATAAAACAATGTGATGTATTGGATTTTTAGAAAATTCTGTCTTGTATAGGGTATTCTACTCAATAATTTTTAAATATCATTATGTTCAGTGCCAGAAGCAGAAATCATATTTTGTAATACTTTATTTTTTGCCTTTGAAATCCGGTGGAAGGACAAACTGTCAAAACAAGAAAAGGACGCACTTAGTGTTAAGTGACGTCACTTTCACTTGGTTTCGTGCAACAGAGAAAGCGAAACGTCCCCATCACGCTCACACTTTTCTATGCTAATAGGCTAGTTTCCAGGGTCAAAAGACTAACATTAAAATTAGTCTGTCATTTAGGGAATCAAAATATATTAGTGACGTATTTTTTCTTTTGTCTATTGAGCGAATTATAAAGATATAACGCATCAAAATTTAGGAGTGGGGCCTCGTGACGTCACATTGCGAAAAAGTGTAGCACACTGTGACGTCACACGGAACGTTAACGCGCCGTATCTTTACCATTCTTTGTTTAATTTTCAAAAGAAAAAATACGTCTCCAGTATTTTTCGAATATCTAACTGACGGACTAATTATATTTTTTTAGGAAACTAGCCTATTATACAATAGCCAATTTTGTTGTATTTTTAGTATAAACTTGTCCAACTGTTTTCTACGTATGTTTACTATGAACTATGGTGGAAAATATAGAATATTTTTATTTATTTTGGTATTACATTCGTATCCCCCTGACCTGCTTACGGGCTCGATCGAGCCCAACATTTTCTGCGCTACTGTGCTTCCGGGCTCGATCAGCCCCAACTGTTTTCGCTTGCATCATTTTTTAGTTACACAACACTGAGTAACTCTGTGTCTATGGCTTTTTCTCGGCTAACTACGATCCTGCCACTATCGATTAAAAATAATTCCATTGCCATCCAGGGCCGAAAAAATTTTTAAATACGAATTTGAAGTTGAGCTTGACGGGTCTCATTTTTTTCTAGGATCACGGTACGGGAAAATGCCTGGCTAGGGAGGTTATTCTTTATTATAACTAATGATTTTTTTTTGAGAAAATGCTTAAATAAGTCTATTTTAATATAAAATACAAACATAATTGATCACTTTATGTTTTCATGTGTTATTTCCACTTTTTATCGAAAAAGTTGGGAACAAAATGGCTGACCACGCAAAAAACATTTCATCATAAATTATAAAATTTATTATTTTCTGTGCTATTTTTTCTATTTATATTACTAATTTATTAATAAGCAATAAAAAATAACAAGAAACCACGCTAACTCAATCGATCTTTCATGATTTCAAAAAAAGAACGCGCGAGTGGAGGATCGCGTCCTTGTCTAACGTAGCATCTTAGTATGGGACAGCGGGCGCGCGAAAATATGCGCCACAAACGGATTTTATGGGAGCAGTGTTTGTATTTTTTTTCGACAGTACGTTCCTTTCCAAGCAATACTGAATTATTTTTTTTGGATTCGTGTAGTAGTTTTTATACTTACCTTGGGTAAAGATCGGTCGAGCCGACCATAAAAAACGACGGAGGTCCATTGTTTGTCAGTTTTTTCACAATTTGAACATTCTGAGAACTTATTAATGCTTGTTATCTATTCTAAGATAGCTAGGCTTCAATAAAATATGTGTATTCATTGCTTTTAACGAAATTTGTAAAACAAAGTCTTGATGCAAAATATATAATTTTTTCGTACAAAAACCCGCGAATTTCGAAATTGTAATTTATTTTTCATTCAAAAGTTTACTGTAGCAGGATAGTATTCTTTGTTTTAATTACAGAACTAGATAGATACTGTTAGATTATAAAAAAATAAGGCATATATATGGTACAACTTTTATTTAAAAAATCATTATAGTACAAAATTACGGGGACAAAAAGAAATATTTTCCTTCCACCCGTTACTACAAAAGAACCACTTATGATATCGTTATCCAAATAGTTTCGTCAATAAGGTCGATTATCTGTAAACAAAAATAAATTTTACGTGTTATTGTAAACCTACACTCGAGTTGTAAACAACGCTTTATCTAAAACACTTGTAACGCGCGCGCGCGCGGGCGCGTTTTAAGCACGGTAGCGTAGCGGTAGCGGGGGGCCCAAAGCAGGTGAAGGGGTATGGATCAGTACCTGCTTTTACTAGGAAAATTAGGGGTTTATTTTTTAATAAAATTATTTATAAACAAACATTATAAAATAGTAGATTTGGTATAATACCGTGTAATATAATTTTTGGTTTTATACCGTGTTGTTAAATTGAATACCTATCTATTTTTTTTTACCTGCAAATTCATGCAGGCTCGGCAGCACTGCAGAAGCGAATAATGGCGCTTCTGAGAAAGATCGAGCATTGCGTCAATGGTGTACAACCGGTTTGGGAAGAAACCTTCCGATGTTGGTAAGTGCAAATTCTAGCATGTTTTATGCACAGACTTGAAAAGAAATACAGACGAATC
This sequence comes from Euzophera pinguis, assembly GCA_947363495.1. Lineage (NCBI taxonomy): Eukaryota > Metazoa > Arthropoda > Insecta > Lepidoptera > Pyralidae > Euzophera > Euzophera pinguis. The sequence goes on from OX376183.1 coordinate 2,979,702, forward strand.
GTCGTTAAATAAACAACTGGAAGAAATTGCATTAGCGATAAGTCCGCCTTTGTACCAATTTAGTTGTATTGGATTTAACTATGTGTTTCTTTTGTTTGTAAATGGTGCAATAAAGTATTCATTCATTTAGAGAAACTCGAAAATAGTCTTCTTTTTGTGAGTGTCGCGATGCGGAACGGTGTTTGGTGGTGATGTTGATACAGTTGGAATGAATGAACACTATTGCACCATTTACAAACAAAGAAACACATAGTTGGTATATTTGTGTGAGTGAAACTCGTGTGTGACAAACGAAAGGGTCAGAATTTGGACGCTTCATCCGTGTTGTATGTGAGACTACGTCTGTAGTTCTTTTAAGTCTGTGGTTTTATGTAAGTTCTTGAAGTGCTGTAGGTGATCATGTAGAGATGTGTAATTTAACTTGAACGATTATTAATCCTTTTTAAATAAAGATGTGATGTAAAACTAAATAAAAAGATACTTTTAAAACTTCCAATGTTACTAAAATGACCATTGAGTGAAATATTGTTTTAAATTACCATAATAACTAGTTATTCAATTTTGTGATTTCCCAGATATCGGCAATAAATAATATTGTATTGTATTGTCGTTTCACAGGGACTCCCTTTGCAAACTTCTCCAAAAATACCCCAAAGGACAGGGGGAAAAGTTGGACGATAGCCAAGCAGAACCATTACATCGAGCCGTGGCTAAAAGGAGAGTGTCTCATCATACAAGTTGCGAACATGACTTTGAGGTAATTTTAATCTTACAGGTTTAACAATAAGTACAGAAATATATATAATATATCTTTGTAGATCGCACCGTAAATTTATCCTTACTTTTCCTCCTCATAGCACTGCCTCATATTCTCATTCTTTTTCTGTTCAAGCAGTCAGGTTATGGAATACTTTACCACCTAGCGTTCAAGAGTCCCAAACTCTGTCCACATTTAAGAAGCGAGTAAGAGATCATTATTTCTCCTTACATATAGTATTATAAAATAGGTTTAAATTGTGCTTATTATTTTTGTATTTTATTTTTATTGTACGCCACTTTGCCTCTTTCTTTCGTAGTTCCTGTCGCGGGTCTGCTGGAAGAAATTTCTTTAGAAATAAGTAGAACCCTTGTACACAGTTTTCCTAATTTTAAGTTTCCAATGTATATTTACAGCGTGTACATGAAATAAATAAATAAATAAATATATAATAGCACTAACGTACAGAACGCACACTCACACCCTCCCACCCGAAACAGATACCGCACCGAGCCAAGCAGTTTTAGAGTAAAAATCGAGAGCAAAACAATGTAAGGAAATGACGCTTCGTCCGCCCGGCCGCTGCGACGATGCAGATACAGTAGATAACCAACCCTAGGAGTGACACACATTGACGCGTGTGCGTACGCGACCGAATCGTAGTAGGAGTAATAGGTATCGCGCCCGCCGCTGTTGCATGGAGTGTCCGGAGTGTGCTATAAGGTCCATCATACAAGTTTCGAACATGATTTTGAGATAATTTGAACCTTATCATAGTGACTTTAAACTCCAAAATCTGTTTTAAAATTACTTTGAAATAATTTATAGCTTATTTCAAAGTCAATGAGATTCATTCTCTTAAGTGTTGTTTGTGCATTTCAAATCTTCATTCATCATAGATAGATAGACTTTATTGTACCAATCACAAAATTAAAATTAAAACAAATACATTTAGAAAATTGAGTACAAAGACGGACTTATCGCTATTGCAATTACTTCCAGCCAACCTTAGGGTAGATAGGATAAAAAGTGAAAACAAACAAAGGCGGTACAGTAATAAAATACTAAAACTATCATCCTTACACAACAGTCAATAAATAAACCTACAATCAATTAATACATACTATACCTTTAATGAATATATACATATAATATACCTACAACATACAATAATAAAAATTAAAAATAAAAGAAGAGAAGAAGTGCCTAACGATGAGCAAGATCAGCTTCAATGGAAGAGAGATAATGTTTGCTCATTCGACCATCATCATGACCAGCTTTCTATAACCCACTGTGGGGCATACGCCTACAGGGGGACCTGCCTACGCCGACCATCTCTGTCCTGAGCCATCGCAATCCGGCTGTTACCAGCTATTTTTCATCATTATACCCTATATTGCGTATGCTATAAGAGTGGAATTTGATTGCAGTTACAAATACAAGAGTGGGCCAACATAACCTCATTCTTGTGTGCGCTGGGCGGCGTTTGTTTACAAAGAAGACCAGCTGCCTTATGGCCACATCTACATTCACATGGTAAGACAATTATATGAAGCCCGACCACCAGCGTTTTCGAAATTTTCATTTGTTCCCTAATATTGCCATGTGATCATATGTATAGCCCGACCAATAATATATATTATAACTAGCTTTTTCCCGCAGCTCCGCCTGCGTCAAAAAGTAGCCTATGATTGACCACGGGTCTTCAACTATATTCATACCAAATTTCATCGAAATCCGTTCAGCGGTTTGGCCGTGAAAGCGTAATAGACAGACAGACAGACATTCGCATTTATAATATTAGTATGGATATATAAAATAGCAACCTTCGCCATGGAAAAATATTAGAACTAATTTCTTTTACTGGCAACTAGGTATTCAAGTAACATTCCGTCATCTCAACGTCATCTGCCAAAAACAGACCAGGAGTGGTTGTTGTGTACTTTGTGATTATTTTTTTACGATTTATTTATCAAAATGGCAAAAATGTTTCATAGTAATGAGAGAAAAGTGATACAAAGATCTATTTGTTGTTGACATTGTCAATTTTGTTGTTGACATGACACAAAGACAGTTGCGACGCCAATGCAGGGTTTTTATTTTCCTGGTCAGCTGTAATACTAAAATATTAAATTTTTACAATGATTTTGTTCCAGATTCGCGCAAATATAACGTTCTAGCCAACAGCACACAAGAAGTGCAGTATTGTCCAGTCACACAGTAAGTATTTAGCTCTGTCGCACGTATTTAAATAACAAATGTTAAAAGTGTTTTGTCTCTTTCTTTTCCTACTAAATATTGAAGAGAGATAAGGACAAAACGCGGTCCTTGCGAAGATACCATCTTGCACTGTCACGCTATTAAGACACTTAAAAAATACATAAGGAGACTGAGGGGAACAAAAAATATTATAGTTAATTTGGGCGTATGCATAACATATTAACATATTTATTAATTTGTATGAATAAAGGTTAATTTTCTATTCTATTCTTCATTCTCTTGTTAAATTAGCACACGGAAATAAGAATACGTGGAAGTGCCTTAAGCAGGCCAGTTAACTTTGGCACACGCCACGGCACTTCTACCGATTCTTATTTCTGTGGCTGTCCCGCCATTCGCTCGGGAATCGCGTCAGTTTGAATAGAATTTTATACGTTGATTAACAGTATATTCTTCGGTTAACTGTGTTACGAAATGTAAACTTCATTAACCAACTGCCGTTCCATATCTAAAGTTGCAATGCCCGACAGGGTTCATATTGTACTTATAATATAAAAGCAGTGTGTGTACCTAGTTGGGAACTGTTGGTGTAGGTACTATATGAAACGCAATAAATTATTTGAATTGAATTGAATTGGAAAGAGTAAATTGCGTCATTATCCTTGAAATACTTATCAGATTTTGGTGAAATCAGCTCTTTATCCTGTAATTGTATGCTTTAACACAACAAAGACATTTCTTGTTATTAATTGGATAATCCAATTAACTGCTGTATATTTATTAAATTAAACTATTTTAATACGGTTTTATCGCGTTTATTACTTATTTATTTACACCTGACGTTTCAAACACTTTACAGCGTTCATGAAACCGTATTAAAATAGTTTAATTTAATGAATAACAATCGCGAAAACATAAGAAATCATTATGCTGTATATTTTTTTCTATTTGTGTAAATGGTGCAATAAAGTGTTAATTCATTAAAAGACCATTCCATTCCCAGGTTCATAGGCCAACTACTCCGCCTACTGCTCTGCAGCAACGAACGTTTCGGCCAACAGATACAAACCCACGTGAAGGAGCTAGTTGGCCACGAGATGTCGCCAGCACTCTATCCCATACTGTTCGACCAGATCAAAGCTATCGTCGACAAATTCTTCGATCAGCAGCAACAGGTGGCAGTCGCTCCATTGTATAGCCCGATCAGTCAAATAGCAGGCTTCGCCATATTGCGGAAACATATTGGAACTAATTTCTTTTACTGGCAACTAGGCATTCATGTAACATTCCGTCATCTCAACGTCATCTGCCAAAAAGAGACAGGAGTGGACGTTGTGTATTTTGTGATTAATTCCTACGATTTATTTATCAAAATGGCACAAAAATTCATAGTAATGAGAAGAAAGTGATATGAGTATATTTTATGCGAATAACAATGAAGGATGGATTTCGATTTATTTAAATGACATTGTCAATTTTGTTGTTGACATGACACATACAATATGTTGCCACGTAAAGGCGATCAGTAGCGACGCCAATGCAGGTCAGGTATTTTCCTGGTCGGGCTATAATAACTAGCTTAATATAACAACATTCATATCGAGTGGGTTACATGGTCAATCGACCCTGTGTACCCTGTTTTTAGAGTTTTTCTAAGCAGCCTTTCGACTTCTGACGGTTCCTTTACCGACCGCCTTCATCATTATCAGACAATTAGGTGATTCAAGCCTGCAAACTGGAAACAATTGTACAAAGTATGCCTCCCGTGGCAATCGAACAGCAAAACAACAACAGACACAGGTGACAGTCGCTCCTTTATACCAGTGTCAGGTTAGTAGTAGGAAAAACTCTTAAATAATGACTAACGTGTAGGATCAATTACTAAGCTAACATATCTCTTTTGACAGGTGATGTTAACAGACATAAATACTCAATTCGTCGAGCACACGATATTCATAATGAAAAGCATATTGGACAACAAGAAAAGTGGACAGCCATCGGAGCATCTTAGCACTACGTCCATTGAAGGGCTTATGTTGGCTATAGTCAGGTTGGTTTTATGTTTAACTAGCCGTTTCCCGCAGCTCCGCCTGCGTCTAAAAGTAGCCTATGTTTGACCCCGGGTCTTCAAATATATTCATAACAAATTTCATCAAACACCGTTAAGAGGAGGCCGTGAAAGCGTAACAGACAGATTTTCGTTCGTGTTTGATTGCCGCTAGATGGTAGCACTGTACATTTTTTGCACCAAAAAGAAAAATAAATTACTGAAACACATCAATAAAAAAACAGTGAACAATATGAAATATGACAATTCATTACTTTAAATCGTGTGGGTGTCAGAGATGTTCGGAACCGCCTTTCGGCCTCTGACGTGGTTCTTCTTTATTAACATTCAATTATTTTCAGATACGTCCGCCATCTTGACATGACGGTGCTCTCCGTACACATAAAAACGAAGCTCTGTCAGGTCGTGGAAGCCATGATGAGAAGGAGAGATGATCTAGCTTTTAGACAGGTAATATTAAAAATATATTCAATTCAATTTCGTCATAGCCCCTTCACCTGCGCGGATACCATATTTGGTTCTTAACAATGAAGTTTTTATTGTTAACTAGTTTGACGCAGGCAAAAGATAAAGATTCCAAAAACGCTTGATTTTTTCTGCTGGTAGGATAAGGTTCCTTGTTATAGCCCGACCAGGAAAATAAAAACCCAGCAGTCGCTACTGATCGCCTTTAGGTGGCAACATGTTTTAAATGTTATGTCAACAACAAAATTGACAATGTCATTTAATAAAAAATAGAAATCAATCTTTTGTTTTTATTCGCGTTAAATATGAAGACATCTTTTATATCACTTTTCTCTTACTTGTTAATAATCATAATGCCATTTTGATAAATAAATCGTTGGAAATAATCACAAAGTACACAACGCCCACTCCTGTCTCTTTTTGGCAGATGACGTTGAGATGACGGAATGTTACATGAATTCCTAGTTGCCAGTTAAAGAAATTAGTTCCGATATTATTCCTCAATATGGCGAAGGTTACTATGGTCAGGCTTTATCTGAAAAACTAAAAAAAATAGATTTTTAATCAGCCATTTAATTGATAGATAAATAGTATACCCTGATCAATATTTTACGCTCGAATCGTTTATTCCTTTGCCTCCCTCAGACGTAGTATGAAAATAAAAAATAAAGCTAATGTCAAATGGTTGACATTACTTTTGAAACTTATAACATTGTGTGCAGGAAATGAAGTTCCGAAACAAAATGGTGGAATACGTTACCGACTGGGTTCTCGGCACCAGCCATCAAATCGCGCCTCCGTTGAGGTCCGATGCTACTTCTATTACGAGGTGAGATCATCCGAGGTGTATCCCTGCGTTTTTTAAAATTTAAATCATTTAATTTCAAACAGAAAATAATTCTAAAAACAGTTTTTTGGTTTCAAACCATTCTTGTGGGATTTGGCGTTTGCTGAAGTAAAAACTCCTTTAATATGTTGAATTTACTTTATTTTTCAACCTCTTCAATACAAAGCAAACTTATTACGTCTTAACGTCGTTCATTCGTCTCTCTTCCCTCTCTCTCACACCTATACTCGCTGTCCTTGTCTCTCCATACATACTTCCATCACTTTCATTTGTATAATCTCTCACATATGCCATCTAGTATGCTGTGTAAATACGCCAATGATGTTATGTCTTGCAATGTGTGTTCATAATAGTTTTTTATCTGTTGTGTTCTTTATAAAAATATATAAATGAATCTCTTTCTCTCAGTGATGCTATCAATCCCTCATGAATGAATAATATTACATAATATTAATTAATAAAATATTCCATTTCAGATATCTAGTATGCTGTCGGGAGTTAGACCAAGCATGCATGGAAGCGGTGGCCGCTTTACTCAAAGGATTGCCGTTACAACCTGAGGAATCCGATCGAGGGGACCTTATGGAAGCCAAAAGTCAGCTGTTTTTGAAGTGAGCTAGCGTTGGAGCCCTATTTTTGAAATGTATGACATATATGTCGAACAAAAACTTTTCGTTAACGAACGAAAATCATTCGATATCGAACAAAAATTATTCGAAACGCCGATTATGCATGTATCACACTTTTCAAAAATAGCACTCCTGTAGTCATAATGAGCTTTACTCAAAGGATTACCGCTTTTACCTGAGGAATATATGATCGAGGGGCCTTATGGAGGGGTACCTTATGGAGGCCAGTGTTTTTGAAGTGAGCTGTAGTCATAATGAGCTGTAGTCACAATGACCTGCAGTTACAATGACCTGCAGTCACAATAAGCTGCAGTCACAATGACCTGCAGTCACAATAAGCTGCAGTCACAATGACCTGCAGTTACAATGAGCTGTAGTCACAATGACCTGCAGTCACAATAAGCTGCAGTCACAATGAGCTGTAGTCACAATGACCTGCAGTCACAATGAGCTGTAGTCACAATGACCTGCAGTCACAATAAGCTGCAGTCACAATGACCTGCAGTTACAATGAGCTGTAGTCACAATGACCTGCAGTCACAATGACCTGCAGTTACAATGAGCTGTAGTCACAATGACCTGCAGTTACAATGAGCTGTAGTCACAATGACCTACAGTTACAATGAACTGTAGTCACAATGACCTGCAGTCAGAATGACCTGCAGTTACAATGAGCTGTAGTCACAATGACCTGCAGTTACAATGACCTGCAGTCACAATTAGCTGCAGTCACAATGACCTGCAGTCACAATGAGCTGTAGTCACAATGACCTGCAGTTACAATGAGCTGTAGTCACAATAAGCTGCAGTCACAATGACCTGCAGTTACAATGAGCTGTAGTCACAATGACCTACAGTCACAATGACCTGCAGTTACAATGAGCTGTAGTCACAATGACCTGCAGTTACAATGAGCTGCAGTCACAATGACCTGCAGTCACAATAAGCTGCAGTCACAATGACCTGCAGTCACAATGAGCTGTAGTCACAATGAGCTGTAGTCACAATAAGCTGCAGTCACAATGACCTGCAGTTACAATGAGCTGTAGTCACAATGACCTGCAGTCACAATAAGCTGCAATCACAATGACCTGCAGTTACAATGAGCTGTAGTCACAATGAGCTGTAGTCACAATGACCTGCAGTCACAATAAGCTGCAGTCACAATGACCTGCAGTTACAATGAGCTGTAGTCACAATGACCTGCAGTTACAATGAGCTGTAGTCACAATGACCTACAGTTACAATGAACTGTAGTCACAATGACCTGCAGTTACAATGAACTGCAGTCACAATGACCTGCAGTTACAATGAGCTGTAATCACAATGACCTGCAGTTACAATGAGCTGTAATCACAATGACCTGCAGTTACAATGAGCTGTAGTCACAATGACCTGCAGTCACAATGACCTGCAGTCACAATGAGCTGTAGTCACAATGACTTGCAGTTACAATGAGCTGTAGTCACAATAAGCTGCAGTCACAATGACCTGCAGTCACAATGAGCTGTAGTCACAATGACCTGCAGTCACAATGAGCTGTAGTCACAATGACCTGCAGTCACAATGACCTGCAGTTACAATGAGCTGTAGTCACAATGAGCTGTAGTCACAAATGACCTGCAGTCACAATAAGCTGCAGTCACAATGACCTGCAGTTACAATGAGCTGTAGTCACAATGACCTGCAGTTACAATGAGCTGTAGTCACAATGACCTACAGTTACAATGAACTGTAGTCACAATGACCTGCAGTTACAATGAACTGCAGTCACAATGACCTGCAGTTACAATGAGCTGTAATCACAATGACCTGCAGTTACAATGAGCTGTAGTCACAATGACCTGCAGTCACAATGAGCTGTAGTCACAATGACTTGCAGTTACAATGAGCTGTAGTCACAATTAGCTGCAGTCACAATGACCTGCAGTCAAAATGAGCTGTAGTCACAATGACCTGCAGTCACAATGAGCTGTAGTCACAATGACCTGCAGTCACAATGACCTGCAGTTACAATGAGCTGTAGTCACAATGACCTGCAGTTACAATGACCTGCAGTCACAATGACCTGCAGTCACAATGAGCTGTAGTCACAATGACCTGCAGTTACAATAAGCTGTAGTCACAATAAGCTGCAGTCACAATGACCTGCAGTTACAATGAGCTGTAGTCACAATGACCTGCAGTCACAATGAGCTGTAGTCACAATAAGCTGCAGTCACAATGAGCTGTAGTCACAATGACCTGCAGTTACAATGAGCTGTAGTCACAATGACCTGCAGTTACAATGACCTGCAGTCACAATTAGCTGCAGTCACAATGACCTGCAGTTACAATGACCTGCAGTCACAATAAGCTGCAGTCACAATGAGCTTTACTTCAACCTGAGGAATCTGATCGTGGGGACCTTATGGAGGGCAAGAGTCAGATGTTGTTGAAGTGAGCTGTAGTCGCATCCAGGAATACACGCTAGGATGATGATAATTGATGCATTTAAGGTAGCTGTCGAACAAACTAACAGTCCAACCATTAGCCCACGGTCAGCGTGACGTCATCTTTTCCGTTCAATTACTTTTTTAACGCCATATTTTCTATCCACAGGTACTTCACCCTATTCATGAATCTCCTGAACGATTGCAACGAAGTGGAATTAGCGGAAGGTCCCGGCCGTTTGGAGACGTTAAGGAACGCGACCATTCAAGCCATGTCTAACTTGCTCAGCGCTAACATCGACTCGGGCCTTATGCATAGCATCGGTGAGTTAAAAATGTCCAGTTTCGAAATGAGACAGACAAAATAAAACTAATTTTTTTAGATTAAGAAACAAACAAAAAATATTTGCTAATTAAATTAAATAAAACAAAATTTAGTATACTAACTTAGCCTTCTTTTTGACCCCTGACGAAATATGCGACCTATGGCCCGGAAAACCCCGTATTCCGTTGTATACACAAATATTACCACAAAAACATAATTGCATAATTATGCAATCTCCATTTCGGGATTGAACAATTGTTCAATCCCGAAATGGAGACTCTCGCTTGCTTCGCTCAATAAACCTGGTCTAGAAGGTTCCGGCCGTTTGGAAATGCTTATGCATAGCATCGTTCAGTATAAAGAGTTAAAAATAATTTTAAAAAAACATCAAAATTTTGAAATGTTCCCGTTTCGAAATGGAGACGAAAAAACCAGTATTTTTCAGATTTTGAAACCAAATTAGTATAGTAACTAAAAAGCGATGTTTGTTTATGGCACGGAATATGTGCGAACTAACATATTCCGTGGCATAAACAAACATCGCCACGAAAGCAAAATTGTCAAGTCTAGAAATTGAGATTCTCGCTCACTTCGCTCTCTCAATAAAACTGCTGAACGGTTGCAACGAACGTGGAACGATTTAGATTTAATAAAAAAACAATCCATGATGCATAGCTGCAATATCCTGCATGCCGGAGGACCTGCGCTATCGCAAACACTACACGTGGCCAATTTTGAGTTCTTAAGAACATATCACGTGCCTAAATATTTTGTGTGTTTATAAATGAATAACGTTATGAAAAATGGCGAAACAGAAAGAGGTTTCAAAGGAGACCTATGCAGCTGGGACAGTATAGATTTAATAAATAAAATAATGAATAAATCCATATAATATTATAAATGCGAAAGTCTGTCTGTCTGTTACGCTATCACGGCCAAACCGCCGAACGGATTTTGATGAATTTTGGTATGAATATAGTTGAAGACCCGGGGTCAAACATAGGCTACTTTTTGACGCAGGCGGAGCTGCGGGAAACAGCTAGTAATGAATAAATCCATACTAATATTATAAATGCGAAAGTCTGTCTGTCTGTTACGCTATCACGGCCAAACCGCTGAACGGATTTTGATGAATTTTGGTATGAATATAGTTGAAGACCCGGGGTCAAACATGGGCTACTTTTTGACGCAGGCTACAGCTAGTATTAAATATTTGTATTTCGGTGCATTAAAGAGTATTTGTATTGTATTGTTAAAAATAACAAATAAAACAATATTGAATTTGTGTTTTTTGTGTGTTACAATAAAGAGATATTTTTGTCGTCAGATCTCGGCTACCATCGCGATTTGCAAACGCGAGCGGCTTTCATGGAAGTGCTAACAAAGATACTGCAACAGGGCACGGAGTTCGACACCCTGGCCGAGACTGTACTGGCGGACAGGTTCGAACAACTGGTGCAGTTGGTCACCATGATCTCTGACAAGGTGAGGCCGTACGCCTGGTTGTCTGTCACTTGTTCAAATGACATTGTTTTTGTTCTTTGCGTGGTATTGTACTGTGTCAGCCCAGAAAGCCCTGCCATGGTTTTCCCTAGTGACTATATAACATGGGAGCCGTCAAAAAGGGCGTGAAAAATTTCCTTCAGCGTCGGCGACGCGCTCGTGGCATCTCCGGTGTTGCAGACGTTCATTGGTTAACTACTTACCATCAGGTGGGCCGTACGCCTGTTTGCCTACTTAGTTGTATAAAAAAAAAGCAAGCCACTTGACTGTTCAAACCCTGTCATACATTTATTTGAAACTAGCTGTTTCCCGCAGCTCCGTCTGCGTCAAAAAGTAACCTATGTTTGACCCCGGGTCTTCGACTATATTCATACCAAATTTCATTAGAATCCGTTCAGCGATTTGGCCGTGAAAGCGTAACAGACAGACAGAAAGACAGACAGACAGACAGACTTTCGCATTTATAATATTAGTATGGATTTAACACTTCTTTGCACACAGTAAAATAAAAATTAAATATTTTACATAAAATGTGAACACAGTATGTATACAAAAGGCGGCCTTATCGCTCAAGCAATCTCTTCCAGGCAACCTTAGGGTAGTTTTTTTTAAATATGAAGAAAGGAGAAATATATATTGTTCCGTATAAAAATATCAACCAAGTTAGAACACAGTCAAGTCGCCTATTAGATTCTTATTATTTTAAATGGTATTTATTTATTTATTTCCCACAGGGTGAACTGCCAATCGCAATGGCACTAGCCAACGTGGTGTCAACGTCTCAGATGGACGAGTTGGCTCGCGTGTTCGTCACTCTGTTTGACGCTAAACATCTTCTGGCGCCGCTTTTGTGGAACATTTTCTATAGGGAGGTCGAGGTGAGTCAATGTAACCCTTCTTCTTCGTCCATGCGTATGTGTGTTGTGTGTATGTTTTGTGTGTGTGTTTCTCAGCTTACGCTTCAGAGGATAGGGTAGTCTGGCATACTTGTCTAATAACTTTAGTTGTCGTAAGTAACTTGGCTTATTTTAGATCCTCACAAGTTTAGTTGGAATAGTAGCTGAAAAATTTGATATTGTTTTCACACTTGCGTCCATTAAAAACCAATTTTAGGTCCTCACGAGAAGAATTACAATAGTTGTAGAAAACCAGTATTTTGTGGACTAAATAAGGCTGGAAAATAAAAGACGTAGTAATTTTTTGAGTACTTGATATGACTTGTTATTTTTGTTTCTATGACAACCAACAAAAAAAAAGATATATAATACGAAGTATTAACTATTAAAAAAGATTCAGTTCTCAACAATAGTAGATAAAATTTTAATATTGTTTACACACTTGCGTCCGATAAAAACCAATTTGAGATCCTCACGAGTAGAATTACATTAGTAGCAAAAAAAATTGATATTGAATAATAGCATTTACTGATATTCTATATTTCGAGCTTCTCTCGGAAGACACGTAAGTCCGTTGGTCCCGATTGTTATCGATAGATGGCAGTCTTTATGCTGTGTCAGATGCTTTTACGCGGCAGTGCTAGTCGCACCAGATCTAGGACCGTGATTAACAGCGTACCCTGACGTTGAAATATCTACTTCTCAGATGTACTACTTTCACCTATTACAACCACTATTATTGTCAGTAAATTTATATGCATTACATCGTCAAATAAATATGTGTCGCAGCGTGCGTAATCGTAACTATTACGTGCGTTCAGCGACGGCGTAACGCGGCCCGTTTTGGATTTATTTATTTACAGGCTGACCCGAAAGATGTCCTACTTTAAATTTTCTAAAGTTTCCTTCATAAAAACCTTTCCCTGACAATAATAAACGCAACAAAAAAAAAAGGATTTGCGAAATTGTTCTATCCTTTAACGCGTGATGCGATCACAAAGGGAAAAAGATATATTTCGATTAAGAAATAATGACAATACACTTTGTATAACCGAAGACAACGTTCCAGGTGTCAGATTGTATGCAGACCCTGTTCCGCGGCAACTCTTTGGGCAGCAAAATAATGGCGTTCTGCTTCAAGATATACGGCTACGGATATTTGCAGGTACGTTTTGCAAATAGCTTGTTAGCTAGAACTTAGATTATTTTAATTGGCAATTTCAATTTTCTACTGTATTTCGATTGGACCGAGTGCACGAGCACGGGCTCTCTACCGGGATCTGAGCAACGCCTCATTGCTGAACACGTGATTACAGGGTTGGCCTTTTTTTAGTCCAAAATATAAGCATTGCCATTCAACGTGACAATGCTGCCAGCCTTCCGGGCACTTTGCCATTGATGTACAGCGATGCGGAGGAATATTTTTTAAGTTTTAGCTATGTAAGTACTTATTACGTTTAGAATTAATTAATTACATAATAAATGGATTTATTATATACATATAATTATAAAAAATTTAAATACACAATTTAGCTTTCACCTTTATTTAAACGATCAAATAATAACTAAGCCAAAGTAAATTCAAGCTTGAGAATCTTGTTTTATTAACGCAGACTCACACGGATTCGAAGGGTTAATTGTAAGAGCATTATTCTAAATTAAAACTATTTTAATCGGTTTTATCGCGTTTATTACTTATTTATTTACACCTGACGTTTCAAACACTTTACAGCGTTCATGGTCGCAGGCAGACTAAGTTAACATTTGTCTTTGATGTCATAAGATTACAAACTATCGCCTGAAATGTTTATTGGGAACTATTCCGATTCACGCAGTATTGGCTCACAGTATCTAAGGGTCTTGCAGTCTGCTTCCGAGTTTGCGATTTTATTAAGTTAATGACTGGGTCCCAAGCTGGCGGTACCTGCCATCCATTCTCTCTATTGAAATTACGATGTTTTTTTAAATTTCAATAGCTTCACGTAACATCCTTGGAATGAATCTGTTTTCCTTTGCAAGGACTTGAGGATTATCAAAACGCATATAGTGGTTGGGTTTGTCTAGAGCATGTTCACAGACTGCAGACTTGGTTGAGCGTCTATTTTTCATGTCAGCAATATGTTCTTTTATACGAGTATTAATGCTTCTCTTTGTTTGCCCAATGTATGATAAACCACAGTCACAGTCAATTTTATAAACTCCAGCATCTTGCAATGGGATATTGGATTTTACAGGTCTTAAAAATTGGTTTATTTTCTTATGCGGCTTGTAATAGGTCTTGATTGAAGCTCGCCTAAGTATGTTACCAATCTTGTCCGTGACTCCCTTTATGTATGGTAAGATGGCAGGAAAACGATCAACTGTGTGTGGCTTGGGTCGACTTCTGTGACATATGTGTGGGAGGCTGAGATTGTTGCTTCTTAAGACAGACTTGACTTGGTGAAGCTCCTCCTTAAGATGGTGGGTGTCACAGATGCCGTGTGCTCTCTGTAACAAAGATTTGCCTACGGTAGCTAACTGACATGGATGATGGTGAGATTTACCGTTGAGATATTTGTCTGTGTGGGTGGGCTTTCTGTACACAGTGTGACTGATACTATTGTCAAGATTTCTAGTTATTAAAACATCAAGAAAGGCTAATGAATTATTGATCTCAGGTTCCATAGTGAATTTATTTTTTACCACCAGCTTGGGACCCAGTCATTAACTTAATAAAATCGCAAACTCGGAAGCAGACTGCAAGACCCTTAGATACTGTGAGCCAATACTGCGTGAATCGGAATAGTTCCCAATAAACATTTCAGGCGGTAGTTTGTAATCTTATGACATCAAAGACAAATGTTAACTTAGTCTGCCTGCGACCATGAACGCTGTAAAGTGTTTGAAACGTCAGGTGTAAATAAATAAATAATAAACGCGATAAAAACCGTATTAAAATAGTTTAATTTAATGAATAACAATCGCGAAAACATAAGAAAGCATTATTCTAATTTAATTACTATGGATTTGTTTTGTGAATAAAAATAAATTATCATTATAGAACTCTATTGAACATTTTCATCAATATATAATGCGTTAAAACTTACGAATAACTTCTGTTTTACGTGTGGAAAAGGCCTTCGCATACCAGCCATCCATGAAAGGGATGTTGGGTGGTTATGTGGTTCTCGAACCCACTAACAAAATATAAATAGGGATTTTATCTTATTTTTATGCTGTTTTATACCTCATTTTACTTTAATTAAACTTAATATTGCATATTTTAATTTACAGGGTTTATTAGAGCCACTTATAACGGCGCTATTAGACCAAGCTGAGAGCCAGCCGGAGCTTAGCTTCGAAGTTGATCCAGCTAGGTATGTTTTACAAGCTTATAACATTATTCTTTATTTTAGACTTTTAAAAATTGAAACAAATAATAGATTTCAAGTTAAATTCTTCTTCGGCGTAGCGTGTTTTCCTAATTGCATCATCGTCAGCTCACGCTTCAGAGCCTAGGGGACGCTGTAAGTCATGGTCCTGCATTTGGCGGCACTGGTTATTACAATGGAGCGACTGCCGTCTGACCTCCGTGACCCTTTTTATAGAGAAACCAGACCAACAGGAACATGACCCGAGGTGTGTTTGTGGCCAACACTGTCATATATCGATAACAATCGGGACAAAATAATATGTTGTTTTCGCGATTGTTACACATTAAATTAAATTTTTAGTCTACCTGCGACCATAAATTGTTTAAAACATTACGAGTAAATAAATCTTTATAGTTTTAGGGCTATATAGAGCGTATGCAGGATGATAATTCATGTCGAAATGGACGACACGACAAAAACGAGTAGGATTTTATGTTTTCCCCTCTCGGGTCTGACGGAAGAGATTTATTTTGAAAAAAGCAGCGCCCCTGTACTAATGTCCTGTTTATTTATTTTTATTTAAATTTTATTGCATAAAATACAATGCGTACAGTACAAAAAGCGAATTTAATGCTAGGAGCATTGTCTAACAGTTAACTTTTGTAGTATTTCTGTTCTACGTTGTACTATTCGACTTGCTGTGTACATGCATTTGGTAAATTAATAAATAAACGAGATAACTGTAATTTGAAAACTTTAAAAAACCCGACTGCGTTTCTGTGTAATTTGAAAAAAAAAAAAATAGGTTGCCTGTAAAGTCGGTTTACGGACGGTAGTTCGACGTGACAACGTCAAACATTACAGTAGTACAATAATACACATGATCATGCCATGCGACAATGAGCGTAACGGGACAATGACGTCATCTTTTTCGTGCATGCAGCCCGTAGTATCGAGTTATTAGACGTTGTCACGTCAAAAATTCAAAATATTCGATCAGAAAGACCTCCATTTTTTTATATACCCAGTGTCACTCTCACAGTAAATACGAATCTAACGACACCTCTCAAGCTAAAATCGATCGAGCCGTTCAGGCTGCAGAGCGTGCCAAATAATTATACAAACATACATACTCTCGAAAAACATAACCATCCTCCGGGCGCAGTAGGGTAAAAATAAATTACAAAGCTCTCCTGAAGATAGTTTTTGGGTTACAATGCATACACATTTCTAGCGGATTATAAGCCACCGTGTCTCATTTTCAAATTTTGTTCTAGACTGGACCCGGACCAAGACATAGAGTTGAATCGTCAAAACTTAACCGACCTCACAAAAGAGGTGTTCGACCGCATCGTCAACTCGGCCGATAAGTTTCCGCCGCAGTTGCGGAGCATGTGCCACTGTTTGTATCAGGTATTCATTTTTTAATTTTTTTTAAAAAATATACACAATGACGCCTAAAAACCCTAGTAATTTGACCAGGCTCTGCACATTCGCCTTGTTATTAACTTACGAAATTAATCTGTGTTAGTTTTATAAGTGTTCGTTAGCCAAACGTTGACCAAAATACGCATAGATTCCGTGAATGGAAAACGAGCGCTTTATCTTTGAATCTTACGTCATTAAAATATAACTGACAATGCTTTCAGCGGTTTGGCAGTGAAACAGACAGGTAGACAGACAGACGTTCTTTCGCGCATATATTATTAAGTATGGAGATAGGATAGTATGGCTTCATTGGTGAAAACTTTTTGATTGCGGAAGAAATGAGGGAAAGTTTGCTGTTGAATTTATTGCGACGCATTTACGGACGGATTTTTATTAATAATTTGGAAACAACGTTGTACGCCGGACTCGCCGGTCGCTGTGAAAAAAGAGAGATAAGAGGAAGTAGAATTGGGTATTCTACTAATTTTATTTTTTTCTTTCATATTAACATTTTTATTTCCAGAAACAGAATTAAGAAAGAATTTTTGTAATCCGTTCAAAAATACATAAGATATAAGCCTTTGAAATTCGGTGGAAGGGGAAACTGTCAAAAAACAAGAAAAGGATGCACTGTGTGAGCTGTGACGTCACTGCCACTCGGTTTCGTGCGTACAAAAGAGATAGGCAAGACGTCCCCAGCACGCTCCCACTTTTCTTTTAGAGAAAACTTTAAAATCGAATTACTGCCTTAATTAACAACCAATTTTGTTGTTGTTTTCAGAATCGGTAACTTTTTAGTGTATATTTTGTTTAGTATGACAATATTAACCAAGTGTGAATACAGTCATGTAGCCTATTGGTTCGCGAACACTGTTTTCAAAACTACCACTTCTATGAAGGCATCATTATATACTTGTTTTATATCACAGGTGCTAAGCAAGAGGTTCGCTCAGTTCCCACAAACAAGCGTCGGCGCGGTCGGCACGGTTTTGTTTCTGCGATTCATCAACCCAGCTATAGGTAAACAGCGCTAGTCTATATTACTCCGTCATGCCATAGACGTCAACTTATCGGTGGTCTAAAGGAATAGCTAATTTGGACCTAATAGGCTAATTTCCAGGGTCAAAAGACTGTTTGTGCCGAAAGGTAAACGCATCTGTGGCTGTACAGCCACGAGAACGCAATGTGTACGATAGATGAAAGAGTTCTAAATTCAAACAGCACACCGTTTCATACAACTTTACCGGCGCGCTCTTCGTTCCAAATTCAAAGAACGCGCCGGGAAGTGATTTTGGTTTTTCAGATACAGCCATGAGAACGCAATGTGTACGATAGATGAAAAAGTTCTAAATTCAAACAGCGCACCGTTTCATACAACATTGCCGGCGCGCTCTTCGTTCCAAATTCAAAGAACGCGCCGGGAAGTGAATTTGGTTTTTCAGTCTACGTAAATATGATACTTCGCGTGTTCTTTATTCAAAAGTAATGACAATATTTCCGCGCATGTTTAAGAAAATTAAATTTACTATGTAAAAGGCCCTTTTTTATTTCCTTGCATTTTTTTAAGAAAAGCACTATACATATGCCTCGGCCGAAATGGCAATTGCCTGTCTCGTATCATTGAAGTCCTCGCCAGCGGCTCGGCCTTCAAACTCATACTCGACCTGCAATTGCCTATTTCGCTGCCTTTGCAATAATGTACTATTTATTTATTTATTTATTTATTTATTTACGTAGAGACTTGTTCCCCAGTATCACCACAAGAGATGGGCGTCGTGTCCAGGCCGGTTCCAGCGGCCGTCAAACGAGGCCTGATGTTGATGTCGAAGATCCTGCAGAACATCGCCAACCACGTCGAGTTCTCGAAGGAACAACACATGTTGCCCTTCAACGATTTACTGCGAGCTCACTTCGAACAGGGACGCAAGTATGCGTGACCGATCTCTTTTTCGTTTTATCTTTTATATTAGCTGTCTCCTCCGACTTACTCCGGGTCTTCAACTGTGTTCATACCAAATTTCATCAAAACCCGTTCTGCGGTTTGGCCTTGCAAGCGTAACAGAAAGACAGACAGACTTTCGTATTTATAATATTAGTATGGATTTCCCATATTGCCGGCAATTTTGACAATGTTGTTGTAATGTGTCCAGTTGTGGACGAAGGAGTTGTAAATACAAGTTTTTTTTTTTTATACAACTAAGTAGGCAAACAGGCGTACGGCCCAACTGATCGTAAGTGGTTATCGTAGCCTATGAACGCCTGCAACACCGGAGATGTCACGACCGCGTTGCCGACCCTGTAAGTTATTTATAAGTAGGCAAACAGGGGTTGGATTCCACTAATAAACTTTAAAAGACCATGCAACTCACTCAACGACTCAATTACCATGCATTTTTGATATGCTCGGTATTCTACTAACACAATTTTGAATCTCAATTTAATTACAACTAAAACGTATTTGAATGGTAATAGCAGAAAAAAATGTAAATAAAATAAATAACAGAGTACCGGTTATTGAAAGAATTGATGATTCTAATGATTTTTTTTTTGATTAGCAAAATTTTCCAGTTGCCTTTCAATGACATGCTAATGGAATACGATTAGTCTTAAAATTAGTAACAGAATACCAGAAACGTCAAAAGTTATCATTGCGACCCAATCACGAATAAATTGTGCACCAATGTAAAATAACACAATTGACGCCCAGACGTACGGCCCACCTGATGGTAAGTGGTTACCGTAGCCTATCAACGCCTGCAACACCAGAGATGTCAGTCAGGGATGGCAAAAGCCATCACTCTTTGTTTCTACACATTTCTTGGCCCGTGCTGCCTTCCAATCCTTCATCAAAATCTTTAAAATGTAAAATCACTTAATTTCAGTGAAATAATATCGATATAGCCATCTCTGTGTAACAAAAATAGCACTTGTATGTTTTTATCTATGTTTTACAAATAAAATATTGATAGATTAGACGATCGGACACTAATTACACATCTTTTTTTTTTTCAAGATTCTTCATCCAAATTGCATCGGACTGCGAGAGCGTAGACCAAACGTCTCACAATCTATCGTTCATAAGTGACGCTAACGTTGTAGCCTTACATAGACTACTATGGAACCATCAGGAACGAATTGGGGATTACTTGTCGTGCAGTCGCGACCATAAGGCAGTTGGGAGACGACCTTTCGATAAGGTATGTTTGTTAGGTTATCATATATCAATTACGACCAAAAAGGCTCCAGATAGATCAATATATGTCAAAAAATCTTAAAAATTATACAGTATACATTGATCTGGAATCACTAGGAGTGAATCGGGGATTACTTGTCGTGCAGTCGAGACCATAAGTCAGTGGGGAGACGGCCTTTCGAT